>CM053789.1:807684207-808284207 GCA_028749045.1 Cupressus sempervirens
GGGAGTATTTGGTGAAATGGAAGGACCTGCAAATAGAGGATGCAACATTGGAGAATGAGGAGATTTTGTAGCATCCAAACTTGAAGTTTCTTGAGGACAAGCAATTTTAGGGAGCGTGGATTGTAATGTCCCCATCCTTTTAGCATCTCAATGGAATTCTTAGCCTTGACATTCTCTGAAGGCTAAGTGGAGAAATAAGGAGAAATTGATTAAATTAATTTCTTATAAAGTCATTAAATAAATTAAAATAAAAATGTGACTTTATATTTAATTAATTTAATTAATTGAGACTGCATTAATTATTGGAAGGAGGAAACTTCTAGTAATTTAATTTTCTAGAAACAAAATTAATTATTGTATTGTAAGACAGAAGCTTCTAGTGAGTGCATTAATTATTAGAAGGGGGAAACTTCTAGTAATTTAATTTCCTAAATGCACATTAATTATTGGAAAAGGAGAAACTTCTAGAGAATGCAATTATTAAATATTTTATTTCCTTCTAGAAGGGTGAAGGAAAAGTATAAATAGATGTGAACACTTCATTGTTTATCATCCAATTATTGTGAATTTCTTTTGATACTAAGTTGGGAGAAGAAACTAAGGTTTTTGATTTTAGTCAATCATTGGAGATCATCAACTCTTCAGTGTTGCAACCATTTGAGATGGTGAAATATCCATTAAATTTGGTATTCAGGAGAGCTTCAATTCAAGAGTTATATTGGTGCTTGAATTTGAGAATAGATTTTGGCTGCTATAGTACACATGCACGATGTTGCACTACAATATCTATGTTTGATCCATTTCCATTCTTGGGCATCACTATTATCAAGTTTCTCTTGTAACTATTAGTGCTTATCATTGTACTTCATAAGCATATGATTTTGCTCTGATAATTCATAATCAAATTTTGGCATTACTGTAGCCATTATTGTATGTCAATTGTTTTGCATTTCATATCTAGTTTCCATGTATTTGCATTGAAAATACCAAAAGAATTGCACTTGCATATTAGTTCATTGTAAGAGGATAATACATTGATATCAAAGCTTTCTTTCAAAGTCTTTGACAAAATGTAGAACAACTGAACTAGAGAAGATTTTAGTGTTTGAAGAAGTTATAAAATGTTGGGGTTATTACAACTAACCATTAAAAAATAAATCTCCTTTGCAGTCTCAACAAGGTTAGAAATCTCTTCTATAAGCTCAAGTATTTTAGCTACAACCACCAGTTGCTCTGCAAGTTTCATATCAGATTCCATAAATTGATCAACAAAACCAACCATACATACCTCTTCATCTTCAAAGAAGTTGTCCTTTACCTCTTCCTCAACAACAAATTATCTTCACATAATCTTCTTAATTGGTCAGACTACTCTCTTTCGGATCGGTAGACTCTACCTCCATAAATCTCTTTGAAACTCAACTATCCCTTCCTTAACTCAATTTGTCAAACTAGCTTCCAACTGAGTAGACATTTGTGAAATTGTCTTCTCCACCACATCACAGAGATCTATGATCATCCAAAGGTCCAATCTTCTCAAAGGCATCTTCCAAGATCTTTGTGAACTCTCTACAACAAATCCACGCTCTTAACAATCACCAACGAGATCAATTTTTTCAACAAGATCGGACTTCATCTTCACAACCATCAATCTATTTGCAAGTCCTCTGCAATTGTAAGTCAAAACCACGATCTTCCACCTCACAGAAAAGATATTTAGGACTTTAGAAGGAATAATCCACAACAAGATTGATCAGATCCAATCGCAATCAAATAATCTTCACCCTAGGTCCTTGTGCAAACTACCTTAACTTTGACGATTTGTCTATAGGCTCAGAAAAAATTGCTTTGATACCACTTGATGCAGTGCAAGATAGGAAATTTCCTAGAGGAGATTTCCTAGCCCCCATCAATTAACCACATAGTGGAAACAAGATACAATATTTGATACCAAACACAACTCTTTATTCATAAAATAATTGATTACATGCAATGTGTTAGATTGTAAGGCCTTCTCGGTTATGGCCAAATACAAAGAAAGTAATAGTTCTGCAAGATCCTCAAGATCCAACCCAAACCCTAGCTAGTCTAGATCCACACTCTAGTAGAAACCTCCAAGGAAAATCTAAACTTGTGCTCACAAGCCACCAAGCAATCTCCTTATTTCCCAAGCAGTAGCTACTAACTCTTCTCAAACTTTGCTCCTTTGCTTCATCCTTCTCTCTAAGCTTCTACTAGGAAGAGATCACACCTTGAGAGCTTGATTAAAAATGCTCATATGCCTTTCTTGAATAGGCACCTGCCATCCAAGATGTTACAAACACAACCAATGTGGGATAAAAGGTAAATGTAACTACCTTACGATAAATATTTAATTCCTACCCAAATACAACTAAGCACCACCATGTGGCCAATTAGGAAATTACATTGCCTTTGTGTATCACAACAAATATTTAATGCATGATTTAAGGAACTTTCCACAAAATTCTTAGATGCCACCTACACACCTTAATAAATGGAATGATAACATTTTTCTTTTTATGCCACCCATGCACCTTGGTAAATGAAAAATCCCTTTCTCTTCATTTTTCCATTTTCTATTTTTAAAAATTATTTTTTTCTCTAATTTTTGTCTCTTTCTCTCTCCATTTTTAATTTTTAAATTATATTATCACACCCTTCTTTTATTTCGTGATGCAAGATGCTCTTGCCCATCCACTTTAACTAACCAATGAGTGTTAGGATAGTTGCAAACTTTCAAAAAAGTGTAATAAAACACTCATTGATGGGTCATCTATCATAGCATGCCCTCTAATCAAAATACAAAAAAAAACACTTGATTGTTCTTATTGCATTGCTTTTCCAAGAATAGCTTCAATAAAACTTTTAACTTCAAAAGATGTTGTTTGTAGTTTCTATTAAAAATAATTTTTGTCATCATTTCTACATGTTGGCATTCCTCTATTTTCTATCTTATCGTTGATTTTTCAACTTCACCTATGATTTATTTTCATAAAATTTACCCATACGCTTTTTGACGGTGTCAATTTTTAGATGCAACTTCTTTTCCTTGTTATTTTTCCAAGTGCAAATCTTAAACATGCATTCTATTGAAGGCTCACCTTTAGTTGGATTGTTACTAGTTTAATGCATCATTAAAGCCCATTTTATTTGAAAATTCCTGTCTAGATCCCACTTTTGATCCTATTTTAAATTGGATTTCCCCCACTTCTATGTCTCATCATCATTTGTAGGATTCCCACCGAATTTAGTTTTATCATTCAGGCTACTTTCGGTATTTATTAGAAAATATTCTTCAAGTCCATCATGACCTGAGATATCAAGTTCATTGACTTCTTCAATATGTGGTCTAAGTTGTGAATCTTTTACTTCTTTATATGTACTTGTGATGATGTAGATTCCCAATGTTCAACACAAACTTTACCACCACCAAAGTATGATGATATGGTTTTGCATTTTGTTGGCCTCTCTTGGCCTTCACCACATGTAGGAGTCCTACCCTTCTTCCTATTTGACATCTCCAATGAAATCAAGGTCACAAAATTTCAACATATTGAAGAAGTAATAATAGACTATATGAAATTCATTGGCCCTACAACCTACAATTATAACCTAGATGTCATCATGGTCAAGGTCTCCTAGGGGACCACTAATGGGTCCCCACCCAATAAGAATGAACTCAAAATTTCATGATGATAGAGATGAATTCATAATAATATTGTAACACTCAAAAAAATGATCACTTACCTTTATGTCACTAGTAGTCATGAATGCACTCAACAACAATGGTTGTTACTAGTCTAAAGCTTAGCCATTAATTTATACTGATCCTTAAATGAAAAATTTGGTGAGAATTCTATATAGTATATAACTATTTGAAAAATATTTCTTAATAATAACATGTCTTATATAATTTTCAAGGCAATTATGGACCATCTAATATTTGGTTATTATAATAGAGTTGGCAAATATTATAGTTATTTGAGACATGCTTCTACAAAATGTCAGGTGAATTTGGATC
The DNA here is from genome assembly GCA_028749045.1 of Cupressus sempervirens. Classification (NCBI taxonomy): domain Eukaryota; kingdom Viridiplantae; phylum Streptophyta; class Pinopsida; order Cupressales; family Cupressaceae; genus Cupressus; species Cupressus sempervirens. The sequence continues at coordinate 807,688,250 of CM053789.1, forward strand.
CTCCTCCAAATAAATCTTTATAAGACTACTGGTGAATTGTGGTTGTTGATTAAGATAAGCTTTAGAGATTGTAGGATTTTTTTTTGAATTTACTACACCAAAAGATTAGACTTTATTGGAAAACTTGTGATAGAGATAGAAATAATTACATAAAACAATGGGCGATTGGCATGTGCATTGGATCCAATATTTATAAAAATTAGACAACATGACCACCCTAATATGTAGTTTTTATGTTCCAAAACCTAGGTTGTCGATGTGAAACATTCACCAATCAACGAATAGTTTCCACTAATATTTTCCTTAGAGAGATAAGATTTCCACAATCCATTATATTTGTTGTCTAATTGCTTTTGGATTATATTGTGTTGAAATTCTTACCATCAATGTTTCGAATCACACTACGCGATTCATCATCAGGATGAGAGAGCAAGTGTTGCATGGTAAAAATCTCAACACAATCTAATCCAGAAGCAATTACACAACAAATATTTTCCTTATCGAGCATGTGATAAATTAAGAGTTTCCAAGTATATGAAACTTTTCCAAAATTTGTCAATATAGCTCAATAAATTTGTAAAGAGTCAATAAATGAATAAAGAGTCTATATAATGTGTGCAAAAGACCAAACAATGATAAAATGAAATTTTAAACATGTTGGGTCCAATCTAGGCATCACAAACATGTGTGTCTTGCATAAAGATCTCCATGGCACACACATGTCCTATGTTGTCTAGACTACAAGGACAAGACTTTGGATGAGTAGTGACAAGGCATAATAGATGACACATAGGGTGACATGATTTATTTTTCTTAAGCTAACGTAGGGACCTTATGAAATGGAAAATTACACTTATCAAACTCCATTGTGCTCCTTAGCATGTCAAGTTTTTCTTTACTTTGAATAACACACACACACACACACAATAGGTAATCATATTACTTCATATTATAAATAAAAATTCTAGTTTATAGAATCATGCCATAGATTCTAAATATTATCTTTGCTTATGGTTTTATCCCAGGTATTTAGATACTTCAGTTTTAGTTGTCTTCATTGTTAAAGCCACAACCTAATATTGAGTCACACTTATCAAATTAATTGTCACATCTCACAATCTAGACTTAAACGTGAAGCATGTGTCACATCTCACTGTTTACCAACACATTCTAAAGTATATAACTCTAATCTCCTTCATTTCAAACTTAACAAATATCATTTTACATTATGAATTGACCAATATTAATAAATTGATTAGAAATGCTTCTTTGAAGTCATTTCCCTTTATATATTTACATAAATAAATATTTTTTTTTTTTAAAGACAAAATTTTCTCCAATAAATCAAATTATAATACCTATCAAAATTTATAATATATTTTTCTTTATAATATTTACTAATAAAATATAATTTTAATTCTTTTCTATTCTTTTCCTATCAATACCCATTTGAACACAGACATTATTTTTAATTAATACAATATATATGACTTAGACCATTAACCAATAAAAAATAAATATAAATAAAATACAATATTAAATTTTATTCGTCTTATTAACTTTTACAAAATAAATATCATATAGCAACCAAATTAGTGATCTATATATTTATTAAAGATATAATATATCAACAAGACTTGACATGATGATGGTAATGATTGTGATTTTTATATAAATGCTTAAAAGATGTCAGATTTAAATCCCACCCTCTTTTACAATGTATTTATACTAAATTAATCATAAGAAATAAAACCTAAACACATTCATTGTGATGGTGACTTAAAATCTACATCCCCCATGTTTGGGAGTGATTAATGTTTCATGGATATAAAAGCAACGAATTTGTTAAACAAATAATTAATACGTTGAAATGTCACCTTTACAACCACATAATTTTGTACTAAGCCCGTAACGATGAATGCTAACGACGGAGACAACAGCACACAACTAATACCTATGTTTTAGGGTTCATTCATCACATCAATATAAAGAGGCCGACGTTTGACAAGACCAACGGTCCTCAACAGAAATTGAAGTTCGAACCGAAACAATTTAAAAAATCTCAAACGTGTTTCCATGCAAATCCTGTAAAATATTACACTGGCATTAAATTCCTTCTTGAACAGAAAGTCAAAAGTCAGCTTTGGTCAATATTTTAATACCTAGGCAACGATAATTATGTTGTAGCTGGAAGGGACATTCCGGAGTTCGAATCTTGTTGGAAGGAAAGTTCGCACAAAAAGGAAAAAGAATTCAAAGAATCAATTTGTATTTTATATATAATTAATATATAATATTAATATTATATTAGATTTTAGAGATTTTTTTTTCAATATTTAAAAGGAAGTTATGACTAATTTCATATATTCGTACAGTTTAAATTATAAATCCCCTTTTTTGTATGGAACGAAAATCATTTGAAAATAATTAAAATATATATATTTTTGACTTCCTAGATAGAAACAATGTTCTAGGTAGTCCTTATCATAAGTGCAATATGCATGCTTAGACTATATAGAGATCTCGATTAGAGTCAAAAGATGGGAATGACAAGGAACGACCTCCAAGGAAGGTGAAAAAATGTAACTTGGGACTAAAAGTTGATAATCTAGATGTATCTATGTAACTTTATGATGTATCAAGGTTTAGGTAGAATTTGTTAAGTGTTGAAAGATTTTAACAAATAGTCCTCTAAAGATGAATAAGTGTACACTGCAACCACCTAAACAATTGTCAATACTCATTAACAAATGTCTCGATAGTGGTTTAAAAGTTGCCAATGGTTATGCAAAAATGCCCCTCATCCTACACATGGGCTACTATTGGTGCATATTATATTTGTTAACGGACATGGTTCCATGTGGAGTACTAGAATGTGGGTTACTAGTAATGCTTTTCCTTTGACATCTAAGCCACTGTTGTTAGGGTTAAGGTTAGGATTATAGTTAGAGCAAGTGGGGATAGGGATTCAATTAGGATTAAGGGTAGGGATAGGATTAAGAACAACACTATGATTTAAAAATAGTGGATTTTAATGTCATCACTAAAATTAGACTATATATGTTAGTCTCAGTCCTCTAGCTTACGACGTTTAAACTAGTATCTAATGTTAACTAATCTTGACCTTAATCTCAATCTAACATTAGACTAGTCTAATTTGATATTAGTTTAACTTTGATCCTAGTTATAATATGATCAAACAATCTTGTTTACCCTCGATTGAGCCCTAATCCTTATTTAACCTTAATCGAAATCCTATCCTTAATTATAATTCTAATGTTACCTTAATTAAAATTTAACCCTAATCATATTTGAATTCCAATTAGTATTTTAAGTTATTAGCTTAACCCTCATTAAATCTTTAGCATAATTGAATTCTATTGATCACAATAATTTAATGATTATTCTCCAATTTAAATGAACTTATTAAACTACAATTGAAATAAAATTTAAAAATTAATTTATTATTTAATCAGAACTTAATCCTAATCTTAACCTTAAGTAAAAGTAAAAAACCATATTTGTGTCAATTTAAATAGGAAATGATAATTATCTGTCGAGAGTTAAAATCTCGGGGAAAGTACAGAAAACGGCAAAAGAATTCAAAAGGAATCACAATTATTATTTAATATTAAACAACGTTCCTACCGTTGGGGGCTCGAAAGTAAAAAACTGTTCACAACATGCTGCATGTAAGCAAAATTTCCTGTCAGTGTTGAAATAATTGTCGCACGCCTCAACTCCATCGGTAAAGTTCATTTTCTGTATCATGTGCTTGGAGGTTTCAAAATCACCAAACGTTTTGACTTCTAACGGCTACAAACATCTCTTCGGAACATTTCGGATTAAACTTTACAGGGGAATCATTAGTGAACAGTGGAAGGAATGAAATTTTCATGCAAAATCGGGTTTCCGGAGACGATTTAAGGTAAATACAAGATCCTTGCCATGCTTTTACTCCATTTGAAGCTTTTCCAGTGTGTATTTACCAGTATTATCATTAACAAATTCAAATCTCGTATTTGGTTCTTCCTCAACCAGAAATTGTCTTCTCGACTACGGAAACACCTAAATTTCCTTTAAATATATCTATTTTTATCACGGAAATGCAGTGCCCAGAGCATATATGCTCTTCTGAGGCGGGACGAACTGGCGTCAAGGTTCAGAGCTTGGAACAATATGTTTACGGCTAGCTTCTGCTGCACTTTGCTCTAAAAGTTGCTTCTTTTTAAGCATTTTTTGAACAATGTAAGGTTTGGCATTTTGAATTTAGAGATCAAGATCTTCAGCTTTTAATAATCTGCTGAGCTCTGTTGTTTCTTTGAAGAAATTTGAGTTATTTAGTGTTCCTTTGAAAATGTTGTTGCCATTTATCAGACAAGTAAAAATTCTTAGCTCTGTGATTTAGTAGAGGTAGGCTTTTGGCTTTAGGAATGCCAGATGTTGAGGTGATGTTAAACTTTTTTTGTTTGCAATCTACACGTAATTTCAGACTCCTTCCTGCAATGGTGATCGGGAAAGCAAAAACGCCAGTGGGAACCGAGAACAACCCCCCCGGACCTTTGCTGGAGGTTACAAAAAATGTGCTTCTGTCAAATAAGAAGCAGTCGTCCGTCAACAGCTCCCTGCAGAAGTCCAAAGTTCGAGCCAGCGAATACTCTGCTCGTGTAAAACGATCTCTGTTCGGGTACTTGCCTAAGGTTAACAATGCACAATCCCCTGGGGTTTCGGAATCCCCTTGTACAAGGCGTAATGTGAACGAGCTTGAGCAGCTTGAGAAGGAATTGCAGGAAAAAGAGGCAGAGCTTATTGAATATAAGGAACGAGTCACTAGAGTTGCCGAGCTGGAGAAAGAGTTGGAATTTAAGAACATCGAAGCTCAGGTTATGATGAAAAAAATTGGCTTATTGGAAAGAGAGAAGATTCAAATGCGTGAGGAAATTGCTAGGGTTTCAGCCTTAGAAACAGAAATGAAAGCTGCAAAAGCACAGATTGAAGAGATGACGAAGGGGGATGCTTCAAATGCAGAAAAGAAAATAGAACATTTAGAAATTGAATTAAGAGAATTGCGCCAATCAAATGCAGAACTTGTGCAACAAAATAATGAATTCATGTCACAGCTTGCAACAGCTGAATCACAAATTGTTGCTTTGAGAAGCATTGCCGAGGTAAGTAAAAACAAGAACCCTCGGAGAACAGTTAGTTTGAAAATCTGTAAATCTCTCAGCTTCATGTACTCAAAGATTCATTTCAGATCTTTAGGAATCAACGTGAATTCTTATTTTATATTTAAGTGAAAATTTGATGGATGATTCAGAATAGGCTATAGAATGTATAGTGCAGTTTCCAGAGCATCCAATTAAACAGACATTTTAGCTTCTTGCCAAAACTCAGTTAATGTAGGGTATTTTAGATAGCCTTTTAACTATTAATCATAATTATTTAAAGAAGTCAATTATATCACTTCACCAAATTGCATTGACAGTTCGGTTGCTATCAATCTAGAATATTTGTACGAATCTATCAATGAAACCATTTTTCATATTGTATAGTTGAAAGTTGAAAGTTTTAGTAACAATTTCATTGTACCTATTGGATGTTCTCTCTAGATTTTCATCGACGATCGTTTGGATTACCTAATGGATTGATCCAACTCCATCCCTTCTCTTTGATTCGTCAGCCCCCCTATATCTTTCTTTGTGCATATACTCTATTGGATGCTCTGTTTAAAAATTTGGGATCCATTCTCCATCCATTCCCTCTTTTCTTGGCTTTGTCCATCCTACACTAGAGCCCCACTTATCTGGTAGTTCGAGTCCTTTTTTTTTGTTCTCACTAGGTTAAATTGGAATGTTCTAAAAGTTGTTTATTAATTATAGTGGCACATACATTTCTTGAAGATTTCATTCCTGACAATTATCCATCTGTTAGAGCTAGTGTATTTTTAAATCCTATGTGGTCCTGTTTGCTAATTTCATGGGCATCAAAACAGTTGAATTACTTGTAACACTCTAAAGATAATCATTTCATGTTGAATCTATGCAGGATAATCTGGTTGCAAAATCTGAGACAGAAGAGTCTATGTTAAGGCACACAAATGAGGATCTTCGTAAACAAGTTGAAGGATTGCAGATGGATCGCTTTACGGAAGTTGAAGAGCTTGCTCGCTTGCGGTGGGTCAATGCCAATTTGCACTACCAGCTTAGCAGTTACAAGCAATCATCTGGGAAAAGGTCAGCAGATGATTTGAATGAGAGTTTGAGTCCAAACTCACGGCGTAGTGCAAAACAGCTTATTCTGGAATGCACCATGCCTGAGGTACAGAGAAAAAGGCAAGAAGATTCTGACAATGAGGGTTTATCATCTCGTTCATCCAGCACATCCGAATCTGGGGATCTTGATGATTTATCTTTTGAAAATTTTCAAGGTCTTATTGGTATCTCAAAAAGGTCAAGATTGATTGGCAAAAGGAAGTTGACCAAGAAAAGAAATGAATGGCAATTTGTTAAAAATCTCTTAGATGAAGGTAGTGAGAAGGATCGCTCTTGCAATAGCAGTCCGAGGAATAGTTATTCTAGCTGCGAGTCCAAGGAACCATTGGAGCATCATTTGCTGCACCACAGAGGAGAACTCAATGAAGGTACAGATAAAATTTCTCTTTCTAATGTTGACCAAAAGACAAGGCTTAAGACATCCAATAATATGCCTGCACCTTTTCAACCTACATCCAAGGGCTCTTCTTTTAAGGATAAACAAAGTGTATTTCTTAAGGAAAAGCAAATAAAGGAGGATCATCAAGTGCCAAAATTCTCTGAAGTAACTAAATTAACACCGGTAAAAGTTGAAAGAAGGGTATCACGGATACCAAAGCCCCCTCCCAAACCCAGTATTGCTTCTACTGCAACAAATGGATCTATCCATTCAGTCAGAAAAACACTGCCACCACCACCTCCACCACCCCCACATGCAGGCTCCAAAGGTGCACCACCTCCTCCTCCACCCCCACATATACGGGCCAAAGGTGCACCACCCCCACCCCCTCCTCCCTCAAATCCATTAGCACCTGGGAAAAATGTAATGCAGAGGGCACCAGAAGTGGTTGAGTTTTACCACTCATTAATGAAAAGAGACGCGAAAAAGGATTCCTCTGGACCTGCATCGGTTGATACTCCAAATGTTGCAAATGCACGAAGTAACATGATTGGAGAAATTGAGAACCGGTCATCCCACCTATTGGCTGTAAGTATCATATTATGATCTGAAAATCTTCTTGTCATGGTTAGCAATGTGAAGAATGACTGCCTTCTTTGGCTTCAAACATCCTTCAGATTTGAAGGGCAACTGTTTTGTGAAATGGGGTTTTGCAGATCAAAAGAGATGTGGAGACACAAGGTGATTTCGTCCGGTCTTTAATTAGTGAAGTTCATGCGGCAGTGTATACCCAGATAGAGGATGTTGTAGCATTTGTTAAATGGCTTGATGAAGAGTTATCTTTCCTGGTGAGTTGTTTCTGAAGATTGACAAGTTTATATCAAAATAGAACTCTACTTCTCAAGAAAGGGTTTTGTAGCATTGTTTATTCTTTGTTTTCTTTACTTGCTAAGAACTAAAATTTTACTCTGTTTCTTAAAGAATGTACTTCTAAATTTAAGAATTTGATCATATCTTCTATAAGATGACGTGTCAATAATATTCCTAGCTAGTCTTCATTTCTCATAGTAGCCTGACTGGCTTGTAAGACCTTCAAGAGTGGTTCTTTTCATTAGGATGGAGGATGCATCAGCATGATTTCCTTAATTCTTTTTGATTTCTAGCTGCTGTCAAACAAATAACCACATCTAATTTCATATTTGCAGGTGGACGAAAGAGCAGTATTGAAGCATTTTAACTGGCCTGAAAGGAAAGCTGATGCATTAAGAGAGGCTGCTTTTGGATACCGTGATTTAAAGAAGTTGGAAACTGAAGTTTCATCATATGAAGATGATCTAAATCAGCCTTGTGACGTGGCTTTGAAAAAAATGCTAACCTTACTGGAAAAGTAAGATTAGAAAATTGAAAATGTTATCCCATAATCGTTTTGGAACATAAGCTTCACATTTATACTTGTTAGAAGATAGAACCCATCTAAAACATCGAGCTTCTATACCCTCATCTAGTCTCGAAGAGGTTTTCCCATTTCTTGATATTTCCTCTGCAATGTACTAACCCTGTAATTTGTTGATTATTTACATCTTACAGCATTGTGGATATAGATAACATATGCTTCACATTTTTACTTGTTAGAAGATAGAACCTATCTAGAACATCAAGCTTCTATAACCCATCTAGTCTCGAAGAGGTTTTCCCATTTCTTGATATTTCCTCTGCAATGTACTAACCCTGTAATTTGTTGATTATTTACATCTTACAGGATTGTGGATATGGATAGCAAGATATAAAATTTAAAATTTTCACTTCGTAGAATTTATGCTTATTAAATTGTAGTTCAATCTTTTTGCTACAGCTGTACTGTCTAGGTTTAGATCTAATAGTGCTTGTAAATATCTCTTTTCTTTCTTGGAAAACTTGTATTGATCTCTGCTTACCTCTTTTGGTAGATTGGAGCATAGTGTTTATAGCCTTATGCGAATGAGGGATACAGCAATGACACGATACAAAGAGTTTCAGATACCATGGGATTGGATGCTAGATACTGGAATTGTTAGCAAGGTACTTACTGAAACTTGGGACAATGTACAGTAACTTTGTTCATTTCACATGTTGGATTATTCAAAATGCTAATGCTCTTATCACGGCGTGACAATTACTTCTTATTAAGTCTTAGGGATGTCTATTTCACAATTTCCACATATAATGGAGTTGGAATACTCAGGGTGTCCGATTAGATCATTTCTTATCAATTAGGACAATAAGTTCAGATTTGCACATGTTCAATTCTACCAGTATCAATATTAATTCCTTGATTCTTAGATCAATATTAAGATCAAAAACATGAATGCTCTAATGATAAATGCAGAAGGTCTGATTCATATAAGCATGTATATACGTTCCACTAAATCACTCTTACAACTGATGTTGGGAAAGGAATATAAAGACAGCTAAAGCTTAGGATAATATTAACAATAGATTAAGCTTCATATTTACAGGAGTTGTTGTATTTTGGATCATAACATGTATAACATTATTCAAATTCTTAGGAAACAATCTATAATGAATACTCTAATGTACGCTCCAAAAAAAATGTCCTTGATAATTCTTAGGAAACAATCTATAATGAATACTTTAATGCGCACGCTTCAGAAAACATGTCCTTGATAAAGTTGGAATGTTTTGAGGTGATTCCTTTTGTTCTACCTCAACCAATTATGTTTTAGCTAAATTGATTTGAAAAAAAAGGAAGGAAACAAAGAAAGAGAAAGCAGGTGGCTCTATGGACTACAAAGCCTCACATTGACCTATTGCTTTACTACCAACAATTATGATTTATCTATAATGATAATTTGTAAATAAAGGCAGGAGGCATTTCATTTACCTGTCAACATTTCCTGTTCCAGTATCTTTAGTCTCAGCAAAATTAACAACATAGTTCTCTGTAAATTATCTTTAAAAGAAAAACAATGATTTACTATAGTATGCTTATTGCAATTCAATATTTTGTATAGCAAATCCATGCTTGATGTTTGATATTTAAAATGATCACATTTCTCATATTTCTCCTCGCTGATAGCAACAATGGAGACGAGAGCCAACATTTTGCTTGTGTCTGCATGGATATAATTTTTTCCGTTTTGAGAATGATGGGCCTCTGTTTCAAATGTGCATTATAAACATCGTTATGAAGAGGTACAATAATGTCAGTTTTTTCCGCTGAATAGTGAAGAACTCAATGAGTTTTGGTTTGTATGTGGACATATGTATATATCTAAGCTTTCCAAGTTGATGATAATGGAACAGTTTCTGCAAATACCCGTCTTTGCAGAGCTTCTACTTATTAAATGTTGCTTCCAAAATACAGTTCTTGTCCTTATTCATCAGAGAAAAAATCCTACAATTCGTTGTGAATGCTCTCCTAAAAGCAATATAAGCTCTTTTGCCAAACCAAAACAAACAAAAGTCTACACACAAACTTTTAGTTATTGACATGACAAATCAACTCAGTTTAAAGTTATTTGTGTTACTGCAAGAGTAACTATTACCTCCTAAGTTGTCGAAAGGCAAAAACTCGCTTGATCCGCAGAGGAGGCTTAAGGTTGTGGGTAGTTCTCCATGGTCTTGGGTTCATTGGGTTCAAATCTGATGGTCTGCTTCTTCATGCATTAGTCCTGCCGATGAAAAGGTGCATCTCCAAGGAATTAGTCGTCCCGTAGCTCCCCTCAGGCTACTGGGCTGGGTCGCAGGGATACTCCTGGGTAAAAAAAACTAAGACTATTACTGAAGTTGACAGAACAAAACAACAAAACGGACCCTGATTCATGGTATCAGTTTCAGCTGTTTAGTAGTGTAATATTTTTATGTTTCCATCGACGTTACAGTAAAAAAAAGTTTTTCTTTCATAAATCTTGACAATTGTGATATGTTTTGAGCATGGGTTGAATCTTTGTATTGGTGCGAATGCAAGTGATATATTCATTTTAAATGCAGATAAAGTTTGCTTCAGTTAAGCTGGCGAAAAAGTACATGAAAAGAGTAGCAATAGAACTAAAATCAATGGATTCGTGTGAGAAGGAGCTCACACAGGAATTCTTAATGCTTCAGGGTGTCCGTTTTGCTTTTCGAGTTCACCAGGTTAGACTTTCAGCTTAATAGTAATTATTTGCTATTGTAGAAACGATACATATATAGCTGCTAAAACAGAATTTATTGGATTTTGCTTGCAGTTTGCAGGAGGATTTGATGCCGAAAGCATGTCTGCATTCGAGCAGTTGAGAAACCTTGCTCACACCTGCCATACAAAATCTCAAGCAAGAAAATAGAGTGCAGGTCTACCAACTTGTTAGACCTGCCATTCATTAAGGGTTGCAATTTCAAAATTTGCCCCCCAAGAATTTGTTTTCAATATGATTGTTTATTACTATTTAAACATTCCAGATTAAGGAATACCATTTATTCTGGGCAGTCTTTCAAAAAGATTGGTTTGAGTTCCTATAGCAGCATAGATGTTCAGAACAACTTATTTAATTTTAAACACATTTTCAATTTTGAATTGACATTTGAAGACCGAGATTTTTTACGGTGCTTCACAAGCCCAAATTATAGAAAAGGAACCTGTAAATCTTCTTGTTTTCTCTTTCAATTATTGAAGAACGCGCTTTGTTGACGGAGGGTTTTTGGGGTCAGTTCCAACCCTCTTAGCGGGATGGCTCGTCACAAAACATTAGGATTTACAGATATATTCTCGTTTCCTTGTTAATTAATTATGAGCTCAACTATATTGATACGACAAGAAAATTATGGATAGTGAACAAGAAAAACAGAGCTCGAGGAAGAGGGAGAATATATGAGATTGTACACCACATTGCGATCGGTTTGTCGAAATTCAGCTTCCATTCAGTTTCCAAATTTACAAAGAAAAGTCATCCTGGACTTGAAAATATTTTGTATGTTATTTTCCCAAAACTCTGCAGCTAGTAATTTCAACAGTCTTCTTAGCAAGGACAAGCTGAAGTTAAATTTGTGAGGCTACTTCTAATATTCCTTTCCAACAGGAGTAGCTGTGATGTAACTATATATGTCATTCGCAATATTTTTGTGAGTTTTTAAAGTTTTTATAAAAAGTAAGAGCTCATTTGAAAAGAAATGTTCGGTAGAAAAGTTAAGGATTCTTATTTCATGAGGATAAATTATATGTAAGAACTTGCATTCTTATTAAATATCAATAAACAATTATTAAAATTGTTAAGTTAATCTAGTTTGAATTTCTATATTTAAGGAGAATAAACATAAGGTGAAAATAATCTTGCATTCTTATGTGGTGAAAAGAATTTCTATATGTAAGAACTTGCATTCTTATTAAATATCAATAAACAATTATTAAAACTGTTAAGTTAATCTAGTTTGAATTTCTATATTTAAGGAGAATAAACATAAGGTGAAAATAAGGTTACTTAAGGTTTAAGTATAATTTAAAGCAATGAGAATTAGTACAATTAGTGAAGTGCATTTCTTTATAAATTCTTGTTCGGGGGAAAAATAATCTTCTAAAATCTATATTTTAAGAGATTTATAAAATAATCAATTTTTAAGGTAAGGATAGCCACAACACTAATATGCTTCTAAACTTCTTTAGACTGCTAAATTTAGGTACAATGGAAATGAAATTAATTGTCATAATTGTACAAAAGGTTCTATATTACTATTCTTCAATAGAAAAGTACTAGATCATGGAATTGAAACCTTAGTATGTCATTTCATGGGGATAAAGGTGAATATAGGTTTATCAAGGTGAATAATGACTATTTCCATCTTGGCTTTTTGAAGGGGATTATGGTTGAGTCTTGTATGGAGGTCATGTCTAACTAGCCGACTTGTGGCTTAGTTGGCTATATAAGAAGCTTGGTTAGATGTAGGAGGGGAATCTTAGAGATCTTAGAGAGGAGAAGATAGAAGATGTGAGCTTAGACTCTGATTTTCTATTTCTTCCTTGTATATGATTGCAACCTAGAAGGCCTCACACCTAGGCATGTTGCTTTCTTTATATGTGCAATGAAATAATTACACCTATGTATCTATTGCATATGGCTTCTATATTCTTTGATTGATTTGTTGAGTAAAGCTTGTTTGTGTAACTCTTAGTAGGGGTGTTAGTAGACTTAAGTTGGGTTCATCTCACCTTATTTCCTTTCTCCCCTATCTCAAGTGGTATCAAAGAAAGGATATGCTTCCTTGTGAATTTGGGATCGGGGAGAACCTTATTGGATTGGTTGTAGGGCAGCAGATCTAAAATCTGACCTATAAGTTGTAGAAGGTTATGATCTTGCAAGAACTATTGTCAAAATGGTTTGAGGTAGAGGAAATGCAGTTAACACCATAATGGATAAATTGAGCCAAATTGCAGCAAGACTTGAAGCTATTGAGACAACCCAAATAACATGTGTACATTTGAAGATGTTAGTTATGACAAGGAAGGATCACCTAATCCTAATCTTGAACCTAGGGTTGAACAAGATGAGGAAAGGCTTTTGAGTGTTCTGTTTGCAACCAACTCTAGACCTGTTGTGGAAGTTGCTTGTTATGATGGAAGACTTGAGGCTAATGTGGTATTGGATTAGATCTCTAAGATGGATAAATACTTTGAGTATGAAAGTACTCCTGATAATACGAAGGTTAAGATAACAGTTACCAAGTTGAAGGACCATGCTTCACTTTGGTGAGATTATTTACAAAATGAAAGATAGAAGAGAGGAAAAGAAAAGATTAAGACATGTGCGAAGATGATTGGAAAGTTGAAGAAGAATTTCCTTCCAGCAGATCACTAAGTTAACCTATTGAGAAGAATGCAAAATCTAAGACAAAAAGACATGAGTGTGAAAGAATATGCTAAGGATCTATACAAGTTAGATATCAGTTCTAGACATGTGGATGATGAAGTTGAGAAAGTGTCTAGGTAACTAAATGGTTTGAGGACATTGATTCAAGATGAGATCAACTCTGTTAAGATGAACAATGTGAAAGAAGCATTTCAATATGCTCTGAAGGCTAAAGAAAGGTTGGCAAAGAAATATGATCAAAGATAAAGAGGTATAGGTGGTAGATTTCAAAGAAGATGAGGTAGAACCCATGGAGAAAGTAATAGATGTGACCATGTAATGTAAGATAAAGGAAAGATAGAATGGAAAGAAGAACTTGTTGGAAAAGAGGTACTTACGCTAGAGGTAGCTATATTGGTTACTCTAGGAATAACAATGATGGTAAAAGAGAAGAGAAGTCTTAGTTTAAGGTCACATGTTTCAAGTGTGGAGAAGGACATGGAGCCATTAAATGCAATAATTCTAGCAAGAAGATTGAAGGTAGTAATATAAACACTTTGGCTTGTGAAGAAGTTGTTGAAATACCTAATGAACCCGAGCATGGTGAGAACCTGGTGATAATAAGAATTTTGTGCAATAAGGAAGCTAATGAAGAAAAATTTTGGGGGAGAAGTTTGTTCAAGGCTAGATGTAAAATCATTGGAAAATGTCACAAGGTAATCATTAATAGTGGAAATTCTCATAACTTTGCATTTGAGGAGTTGGATAACAAATTGCAGTTATAGAGATTGAGAAATCCAAAACCCTACCATGCTGCCTAGATTCAAAAGGTGCATAATTTACTTGTAAGTGAGAAATGTCTTGTTAAAGTCAAAATTGGGAATTATCATGACAAAGTCTTGTGTAATATTATGGCTATGGATTGTTGTCATATTCTATTGGGTAAACCTTGGCAGTATGATAGAAAAGTTTTACATAATGGTAGGTTGAATTAGTATACTATTTGGGTTGATGGGAAGAAGAAAATTTTGTTACCTTTGGTAGAAAAGCCTTATGAGAACTACTGTACTACAGTTAGAGTATGTTTGGTTGAAGGAAAATAATTTTACCAGAATATGAAGGAACAAAATGTTTGATTTTCTATGATTCTTGGAAAGATTGAGAAACAAGATGACCCAGAACATGCACCTGAGATTGAATGTTTATTGGAGAAGTTTCAAGATATCATTTCTAATAATGTATCTAATGGTTTACCTCCTATAAGAAGTATAAGTCATTGGATGGATTTGATACCTAGAGCTGGTTTTCCTAATAAAGCACCACATATGCTTACACTTGCTAAAAATGTTCAGTTGAACAGTTAAGTATAAGAATTGCTTAAGAAGAGTCTGATTAGAGAAAGTTTGAGTCCTTGTATAGTACCTATTGTGCTAGCACCTAAGAAGAATGGAGAATGGAGGATGTGCACTATTTTTAGAGCTATTCATAATATCACAGTGAGGTATAGGTTTCCCTTACCTAGGATGGATGACATAGATTATTTGAGTGGAGAAGAATATTTTACCAAGATTGATTCAAAAAGTGGATATCATCATATACAAATTAGAGAAGGAGATGAATGGAAAACTTCTTTAGACTAATGAAGGTTTGTATGAATGGTTAGTTATGCCTTTTGGTTTAACTAACACACCTAGTACTTTCACAAGGCCGGTGAATGAAATTTCAAAAAAAATCTTGGGTAAATTTATGACTGGGAATCTTGATGACATTCTAATATTTAGTAAGACTAAAGAAGAACACCTTGAGCATATCATACAAGTATTGAAGAGACTAAAGGAAGAGAATTTCCTGATTAACTTGAAGAAATATTCATTCATAAGGGAAGAAATTGTGTATCTTGGTTTTGTAATTTCAGCTGATGGTTTGAAGATGGATCCTGAAAAGTTAAAAACTATTCTTGATTGGCTTACACCTAATAATGTTGGAGGAGGAAGATCATTTCATGGATTGACAAGTTTCTATAAGAAGTTTATCATAAATTTCACTTCAGTGTCTAATGCTATGATAAAAATAATGAGGGGTGACAACAAGGATTTCAAGTGGACACATGGAGCACATAAGAGTTGTGAGGCATTGAAATAGAGAGTTACATAATTACTTATATTTACTTTGTCTAATTTTAGTAAGGCATTTCAAGTCGAATGTAATGCTAGTGGAAGTGTTATTGGAGTTATTTTGAGTCAAGAAGGAAGACCTGTAGCTTTCTTTAGTGGAAAGTTGAATGATTCTAAGAAAATATATTTGGTTTATGATCAAGAATTCTATGCTATTGTTCAAGATTTGAAGAAATGGAGACATTATTTGGTGCTTAAAGATTTTGTGTTTTACAGTGACCACAAAATGTTGCTTTATTTGGGAAGTCATAAAAAGTTGAATTAGAGACACATGAAATGGGTTGAGTACTTGCAAAAAGTTTATTTTTCATTAAAGCATAAGAGTGAATAGTGAAATAAATTTATTGACGCTTTGAGCCAAAGAAGGAATTTACTGACAACGATGAGAGTTGAGATACTTGGTTTTGACGATTTAAGGTACTTGTATGTAACTAATCCTAATTTTGTAGAACCTTGGAAATCTTGTAAATATCAAATGGCAAGAGATAGGTGGACTGATTATTTCATTCATGATGACATGTTGTTTAAAGGAGTTTAGCTATGCATACCTAGATAATCTATCAGAGATAACATCATGAAGGGAAAACATAGTGGTGGACTTGTAGGACACTTTGGGATTGATAAAACAATAAATTTAATTTCTTATAGGTATTTTTGGTTGCAAATTTATAAGGATGTGTAGAGATTGGTTAGAAGTTATTGGATTAGTCAAACAAAAAAAGGAACTAGTCATAATTTAGGATTATATTCACCATTTCTTGTACCTAATAAGCCTTGGGAAGATATCACCATGGACTTTGTTCTTGGTTGTCCTAGACCTCAGAGAGGTAATGATTCTATTTTGTAGTAGTTGAAATATATTAAAAAGTAGCTGATTTCATATGTTGTAAAAAGACATGTCATGCAATACATGTGGGTGAATTATTCTTTAAAAAAGTGGTAAGATTACAAGGTTTCCCTAAGACTATTGTTTTAGACAAAGATGCTATTTTTGCTGGTTATTTTTGGAGGACACTTTGGAAGAAGCTAAATATAGAGTTGAGGTTTAATTCTACATTTCACCCACAAACAGAAGAAAAAAATGAGGTTGTGAACATAATTTTGGGTAACCTATGGAGATGTTTGGTTGGAGATAAGCTTGCTAATTGGGATTTGATTCTAGCACAAACAAAGTTTGGTTATAATAATTTCGTGAATAGAAGCAGCAATAAGACACCTTTTGAGATTGTTAATGGCTTGAATCCTAAAGTGAATACTAAATTAAGGGATTTGACTATTGAGAGAAAGAGAAGTGCTAAAACAGAAGAATTAGTAGATTTCATGATGACTTTGCATGATGAAGTTAGAAGTAATTTGGAGAGTAGTAATTTGGGATATAAATAGAGAGTAGATAAAGGGAGAAGATAGAAATATTTTGAGGTAGGAGATAAAGTGACGATTCATTTGAAAAAAAATAGATTTCTAGTTAGTACTTAGAATAAGCTAAAGAAAAGAAAATTTGGTTCTTGTACGATTCTGAGGAAGCTTGATAGTGGAAATGCTTTTGAAGTTGAATTACCTAAAGACATGGATATTTCACCTATATTTAACATTGTGGACATCTTTAAGTACTCTAAGGAAGATGATGAATTGAAAGCCAACCTAGATTATCCTAAGAAGGATACAAATAACATTGAGAAGATTTTGGATAGACAAATAAGAAAAAGTACTAGAGGAAAAGACTACATGGAATACCTAGTTTAGTGGAAAGACAAACCAGTTGAGGATAGTTCATGGATTGCACAAGTTGAGTTGGAACTTATTATTTAGGTTAGAATAATAGGAATTCTTAATGTGGACATCATTTCTTTATTAACCCCAGGTGTTTGATGAAGAACCATCTTGGTTCTTTGAGAAATCTTGCTTCGACAAAAAATATTTCTTATTTTCTATATTAGTCTATTGTTTGCAAAGTATCCATTGTTGCTTTTGGTTTCATTTTATGCATAGTTGGTATTATTTTGAGGACCTATTCTAGATCCTTGTCCTAAGTGCACGTATTCTAATATTTTATATTCATTTAGTTATGTGTCATTCTTTGTGGTCCCTATTTCCTATAGTTTTCATCTAGTGAGGCATGTTGTTTGTTTTGGCATAGTTTCCTATGTTGATGTGGAATTTTGTATAGTTGGGAATGAACTCCTATCTTGTGTTTGGACATATTTTTTATTTTCATGTATGAAAGGTTAAGTACTAAGAAAAGTTGGGGGGGCATGGTGAATCAATGCTTAGAAAATAATTCATTTTTTAACCACTTTATTGATAGTATGTGACAACATTATTTTGATAATCCAGATCTAACCGATAGCATATTCATTTAACAATTAATAATCCATATGCATGAATGTAAATAATAATTCATGAAAGAAAACTCACACACTTAACACAAAGATTTTGGTATTTTAGAAAACCCTTGCTTAGAGGGAAAAATTATGGTGGGGATGGAACCCACAACTTTTTCTCTACAGCAAAAAAGGTTTTCTAAGTAGGCGTACATTTGTGTTTCCTTTTCAAAAACTCACCCTATCTCGAGTGAATGATATGATGCTAATTGTATCTCTAGCCTATTAAAACTACTTCGCTAAGAGATTTTATCCTTCCTATCTAGGCATTCACCTTGTTAGAGGTTTTAACAAAAGTTAATAGAGGAGCTGTAAAGTCCTATAAAAGAATCTTCAAATATTGTAAATACTTATTAGGTATGATACAAGATAACTTGACCTATCTAGTGCTTCTCCTTAAGCTTTTGGGATCATCTTGTTTCTTTCATTCTCGATTAATCTCTCTTTTATTGTGCTTCTTGTTTGTTATCCCCCCCCCCCCCCCCCCCCCCCTCTCTCTCTCTCTCCTATTCTCTCCTTTTCTCTGGTCTCTCTTCTTTTCCCTTAAATGATTTCCTATTTGATAACCCTAACCTTAATCTTTACCATAGATCTTAGGGTTAAATCAACTAAAAATTTCATTCTTAAGATTTCTCTAATAATCTCTGACACAGTGCAAGACAATAGTATCCCCCAAAGGAGATTTCCTAACCCCCTAGCAATATAACCACACAGCAGAAACACAACAAAAAGAAGCAACAATGCAAGATCTAGTATCAAATCACAACTCTCTAATCATAGATATAACTGATTACATGCAATATGCCTGGCTGTAAGGCCTTCCGGGTTAGGGCCAAATAGAAATAGCAATTACAAAACAATCAGTTTTGCAAGATCCAACTTACAAACCCAATCCCAGCTAGTCTAGATACACAACTAGATAATAACACCAAGAAGAATCTACTCTTGTACCTGGGTATGTGCAAGATCATGGTGTACCAAACTATGGCCTTAAGTGGCAGTGAAAAATCAGCAAATCAGGTTTATGTCAACTTGACACATAATTTTGAAGTGGTTATGGACTTTATATCAAAAAGTTGTAAGAAAATAATTTGTAGAAAATTGAATGTAGTTTCTAAACTACTAGGCCTTATCAGGAGAAAAAAATAATTGATTGGTCAAAAGTTTGAATTTTAATGCAGTACTAAGAAAATTTCAGGGCGAAAATAAAAAGTAGGTGTATGTCTGACCACCTTAATCAAAATCAAATCATAATATTTTTTTAATATAATTATAGATGAAAACTAGACTCATGCCCGGATGTGACGCATATTTTTTGATATTTTTATTCCAAATAAATAATTAAATATGAATTTTCTACCAAAACTTTTTCGGATTAAAAAAAGTCCCGTGTCTGACCACTCTAACTAATAGAAAATTTGATCAAATTTTTCTTTTTTTGTTTTTTTCTTATACTAGGCGAAGTATAGAATGTGACGCAACTTTTAGATTTAAAAAATGTTATACCGTTTGAAAGTTATAGCTATTTTTCATTCAGTATGTCAATCAGCACTTTACGATAATCTTCATTGATAATTAACTAATAAATACTTATCGAACTCAGAATATGACAAAAATTATATTGCTGGAATCTAGAGAGCGATATTAAAAAACCCATTTCGTTTCATTCAATTTCGATCAAAATAACATTGTCAGACGGCTACCTGAAGTCTGAGTATCACTAAAACTCTCTATAAACACGTCTTTGGGGTTGACCGGGCAGGCTTGGTAAATACCAAGCCCGATCGGATATCTGATTCAAAATCAGATATCCGATTTCAAATCGGATATCCAATTTGACATCGGATATCCAATATGGCTCGGTAGTCAAATTCCAAAAATCTTCAAATTTTGAAGGGAAATTCGATTTAAACGTTCTAGTTTTTTATTTTTTAATTATTTCACTTATATTAATATGTAAAGGCATATTTTAATATATTATATATATATATATATATATATAATAACGTAATGTAAACATACAAGATATAATCTAGTAATATATAATAATATCTTATGTTAATCTTATTACAATCTATAAATATAATATATATTATTATTATTTTTACTAAATATAATAACGTAATTTATATATATAAAATACGTATTATATATTATTATATTAATATGTATAATAATATAATATTTATATAACAACGCAATATTTTTATTAAATATAATATATATTATAAATATTATTATATTAATATGTATGTTATTAATATATTTATATAATAACGTAATATTTTCATTAAATATAATAAAGTAATATGTATATGTATATATATATATATATATTATTATATTGATATGTATATTATTAATATATATGTATATTATTAAAATATAAGAGTCAAAGGGGATCATAGGGTGACCTATAACCCTCTTTCACCCATTAAACGACGATATATGTCTCTAGGGGTCCTAGGACCCCTAGGGACATATGTCGTCATTTAATGGGTCAAAGGGGGTCCCTTTGACCCATTAAATGATGACATATGTCCCTAGGACTCCCAGGGACATAACCGAATCATTCATATCGATCAAAGGGGGTCATAGGTCTTAAACGACGACATATGTCTCTAGGGGTCCTAGGACCCCTAAGGACATATTCGAATGGGTATTATGGCTCAAAGGGGGTCATAGGGTGACCTATGACCCTCTTTGACCCATTAAATGATGACATATGTCCCTAGGTGTCCTAGGACCCCTAAGGACATAATCGAATTGTTCATATGGGTCAAAGGGTGACCTATGACCCCCTTTGACCCATTAAATGACAACATATGTCCCTAGGGGTCCTAGGACCCCCAGGGACATAGTCGAATCATTCATATGGGTCAAAGGGGGTCATAGGGTGACCTATGACCCCCTTTGACCCATTAAACAACGACATAGGTCCCTAGGGGTCTTAGGACCCCTAGGGACATATTTGAATGGGTAATATGGGTCAAATGGGGTCATAGGGTAACCTATGACCCTCTTTGACCCATTAAACGATGACATATGTCTCTAGAGGTCCTAGGACCCCTAGGGACATATTCGAATCATTCATATGGGTCAAAGGGGGTCATAGGGTGACCTATGACCCTCTTGACCCATTAAACGACGATATATTTCTCTAGGGGTCCTAGGACCCCTAGGGACATATTCGAATGGGTAATATGGGTCAAAGGGGGTCATAGGGTGACCTATGACCCTCTTTGACCCATTAAACGACGACATATGTCCCTAGGGGACCTCGGACCCCAAGGGACATATTCGAATGGGTAATATGGGTCAAAGGGGGTCATAGGGTGACCTATGACCCTCTTTGACCCATTAAACGACGACATATGTCCCTAGGGGTCCTAGGACCCTAGGGACATATTTGAATCGTTCATATGGGTCAATGGGGGTCATAGGGTGACCTATGACCCCCTTTGACTCATTCAACGATGACATATGTCCCTAGGGGTCCTAGGACCCCTAGGGACATATTTGAATCATTCATATTAGTCAAAGGGGGTCGTAGGGTGTCCTATGACCCCCTTTGACCCATTAAATGACGACATATGTCCCTAGGGGTACTAGGACCCCTAGGGACATATTCGAATGGGTAATATGGGTCAAATGGGGTCATAGGGTAACCTATGACCCTCTTTGACCCATTAAATGGTGACATATGTCTCTAGGGGTCCTAGGACCCGTAGGGACATAGTCGAATCGTTCATATGGGTCAAAGGGGGTCATAGGGTGACCTATGACCCTCTTGACCCATTAAACGACGATATATGTCTCTAGGGGTCCTAGGACCCCTAGGGACATATTCGAATGGGTAATATGGGTCAAAGGGGGTCATAGGGGGACCTATGACCCTCTTTGACCCATTAAACGATGACATATGTCCCTACGGGTCCTAGGACCCCTAGGGACATATTCGAGTGAGTAATATGGCTCAAAGGGGGTCATAGGGTGACCTATGACCCTCTTTGACCCATTAAACGAAGACATATGTCCCTAGGGGTCCTAGGACCCTAGGGACATATTCTAATGGTTCATATGGGTCAAAGGGGGTCATAGGGTGACCTATGACCCCCTTTGACCCATTAAACGACGACTTATGTCCCTAGGGGTCCTAAGATCCCTAGGGACATATTTGAATCGTTCATATGAGTCAAAGGGGGTCATAGGGTGACCTAGGACCCCCTTTGACTCATTAAACGACGACATATGTCCCTAGGGGTCCTAGGACCCTAGGGACATATTAGAATGGTTCATATGGGTCAAAGGGGGTCATAGGGTGCCCTGTGACCCCCTTTGACCCATTAAATGATGACATATGTCCCTAGGGGACCTAGGACCCCTAGGGACATATTTGAATCGTTCATATGAGTCAAAGGGGGTCATAGGGTGACCTATGACCCCCTTTGACCCATTAAACGACAACATATGTCCCTAGGGGTCCTAGGACCCCTAGGGACATATTCGAATGGGTAATAAGGGTCAAATGGGGTCATAGGGTAACCTATGACCCTCTTTGGCCCATTAAACGATGACATATGTCTCTAGGGGTCCTAGGACCCCTAGGGACATATTCGAATCGTTCATATGGGTCAAAGGGGTTCATAGGGTGACTTATGACCCTCTTGACCCATTAAACGATGATATATGTCTCTAAGTGTCCTCGGACCCCTAGAGACATATTCGAATGGGTAATATGGGTCAAAAGGGGTCATAGGGTGACCTATGACCCTCTTTGACCCATTAAACGATGACATATGTCCCTAAGGGTCCTAGGACCTCTAGGGACATATTCAAATGGGTAATATGGGTCAAATGGGGTAATAGGGTAACCTTTGACTCTCTTTGACCCATTAAACAATGACATATGTCTCTAGGGGTCCTTCGACCCCTAGGGACATATTCAAATCGTTCATATGGGTCAAAGGGGGTCATAGGGTGACCTATGACCCTCTTGATGCATTAAACGACGATATATGTCTCTAGGGGTCCTAGGACCCCTAGGGACATATTCGAATGGGTAATATGGGTCAAAGGGGGTCATAGGGTGACCTATGACCCTCTTTGACCCATTAAACGATGAAATATGTCACTAGGGGTCCTCGGACCCCAAGGGACATATTCAAATAGGTAATATGGGTCAAATGGGGTCATAGGGTGACCTATGACCCTCTTTGACCCATTAAACGATGACATATGTCCCTAAGGGTCCAAAGACCCTAGGGACATATTCCAATCGTTCATATGGGTTAAAGGGGGTCATAGGGTGACCTATGACACTATTTGACCCATTAAACGACAACATATGTCCCTAGGGGTCCTAGGACCCCTAAGGAGATATTTGAATCATTCATATGAGTCAAAGGGGGTCAGAGGGTGACCTATGACCCCCTTTGATGCATTAAACGACGACATATGTCCCTAGGGGGACATATTCGAATCTGTAATATGGGTCAAATGGGGTCATAGGGTAACCTATGACCCTCTTTGACCCATTAAATGGTGACATATGTCTCTAGGGGTCCTAGGACCCGTAGGGACATAGTCGAATCGTTCATATGGGTCAAAGGGGGTCATAGGGTGACCTATGACCCTCTTGACCCATTAAACGACGATATATGTCTCTAGGGGTCCTAGGACCCCTAGGGACATATTCGAATGGGTAATATGGGTCAAAGGGGGTCATAGGGTGACCTATGACCCTCTTTGACCCATTAAACGATGACATATGTCCCTACGTGTCCTAGGACCCCTAGGGACATATTCGAGTGAGTAATATGGGTCAAAGGGGGTCATAGGGTGACCTATGACCCTCTTTGACCCATTAAACGAAGACATATGTCCCTAGGGGTCCTAGGACCCTAGGGACATATTCTAATGGTTCATATGGGTCAAAGGGGGTCATAGGGTGACCTATGACCCCCTTTGACCCATTAAACGACGACTTATGTCCCTAGGGGTCCTAAGACCCCTAGGGACATATTTGAATCGTTCATATGAGTCAACGGGGGTCATAGGGTGACCTAGGACCCCCTTTGACTCATTAAACGACGACATATGTCCCTAGGGGTCCTAGGACCCTAGGGACATATTAGAATGGTTCATATGGGTCAAAGGGGGTCATAGGGTGACCTGTGACCCCCTTTGACCCATTAAACGATGACATATGTCCCTAGGGGTCCTAGGACCCCTAGGGACATATTTGAATCGTTCATATGAGTCAAAGGGGGTCATAGGGTGACCTATGACCCCCTTTGACCCATTAAACGACGACATATGTCCCTAGGGGTCCTAGGACCCCTAGGGACATATTCGAATGGGTAATAAGGGTCAAATGGGGTCATAGGGTAACCTATGACCCTCTTTGGCCCATTAAACGACGACATATGTCTCTAGGGGTCCTAGGACCCCTAGGGACATATTCGAATCGTTCATATGGGTCAAAGGGGTTCATAGGGTGACTTATGACCCTCTTGACCCATTAAACGATGATATATGTCTCTAGGTGTCCTCGGACCCCTAGAGACATATTCGAATGGGTAATATGGGTCAAAATGGGTCATAGGTCACCCTATGACCCTCTTTGACCCATTAAACGATGACATATGTCCCTAAGGGTCCTAGGACCTCTAGGGACATATTCGAATGGGTAATATGGGTCAAATGGGGTAATAGGGTAACCTTTGACTCTCTTTGACCCATTAAACGATGACATATGTCTCTAGGGGTCCTTCGACCCCTAGGGACATATTCGAATCGTTCATATGGGTCAAAGGGGGTCATAGGGTGACCTATGACCCTCTTGATGCATTAAACGACAATATATGTCTCTAGGGGTCCTAGGACCCCTAGGGACATATTCGAATGGGTAATATGGGTCAAAGGGGGTCATAGGGTGACCTATGACCCTCTTTGACCCATTAAACGATGACATATGTCACTAGGGGTCCTCGGACCCCAAGGGACATATTCGAATAGGTAATATGGGTCAAATGGGGTCATAGGATGACCTATGACCCTCTTTGACCCATTAAACGATGACATATGTCCCTAAGGGTCCTAGGACCCTAGGGACATATTCCAATCGTTCATATGGGTTAAAGGGGGTCATAGGGTGACCTATGACCCTGTTTGACCCATTAAACGACAACATATGTCCCTAGGGGTCCTAGGACCCCTAGGGAGATATTTGAATCGTTCATATGATTCAAAGGGGGTCATAGGGTGACCTATGACCTCCTTTGATGCATTAAACGATGACATATGTCCCTAGGGGGACATATTCGAATCTGTAATATGGGTCAAATGGGGTCATAGGGTAACCTATGACCCTCTTTGACCGTTTAAATGACGACATATGTCTCTTGGGGTCCTAGGACCCCTAGGGACATATTCGAATCGTACATATGGGTCAAAGGGGGTCATAGGGTGACCTATGACCCTCTTTGACCCATTGAACGATGATATATGTCTCTAGGGGTCCTAGGACCCCTAGGGACATATTCGAATGGGTAATATGGGTTAAAGGGGGTCATAGGGTGACCTATGACCCTCTTTGACCCATTAAATGACTAGATATGTCACTAGGGGTCCTAGGACCCCTAGGGACATTCAAATGGGTTATATGGGTCAAAGGGGGTCATAGGGTGACCTATGACCCCCTTTGACCCATTAAATGACGACATATGTCTTTAGGGGTCCTAGGACCCCTAGGGACATATTCGAATGGGTATTATGGGTCAAAGGGGGTCATAGGGTGACCTATGACCCTCTTTGACCCATTAAACGACGACATATGTCCCTAGGGGTCCTTGGACCCCAAGGGACATATTTGAATGGGTAATATGGGTCAAATGGGGTCATAGGGTGACCTATGACCCTCTTTAACCTATTAAACGATGACATATGTCCCTAGGGGTCCTAGGACCTCTAGGGACATATTCGAATGGGTAATATGGGTCAAAGGGGGTCATAGGGTGACCTATGACCCTCTTTGACCCATTAAACGATGACATATGTCCCTAGGGGTCCTAGGACCCCTAGGGACATATTCCAATCGTTCATATGGGTCAAAGGGGGTCATAGGGTGACCTATGACCCTCTTTGACCCATTAAACGACGATATATGTCTCTAGGGGTCCTAGGACCCCTAGGGACATATTCGAATGGGTAATATGGGTCAAAGGTGGTCATAGGGTGACCTATGAACCTCTCTGACTCATTAAACAATGACATAATTCTCTAGGGGTCCTTGGACCCCTTGGGACATATTCGAATTGCTCATATGGGTCAAAGAGGGTCATAGGGTGACCTATGACCCCCTTTGACCCATTAAATGACGACATATGTCCCTAGGGGTCCTAGGACCCCTAGGGACATATTCGAATGGGTAATATGGTTCAAATGGGGTCATAGGGTAACCTATGACCCTCTTTGACCCATTAAACGATGACAAATGTCCCTAGGGGTCCTCAGACCCCTAGATACATATTCGAATCGTTCATATGGGTCAAAGAGGGTCATAGGGTGACCTAGGACCCTCTTTGACCCATTAAATGACAACATATGTCCCTGGGGGTCCTCGGACCCCTAGGGACATATTCGAATCGTTCATATGGGTCAAAGGAGGTCATAGGGTGACCTATGACCCTCTTTGACCCATTAAACGATGACATATGTCCCTAGGGGTCCTTGGACCCCAAGAGACATATTCGAATGGGTAATATGGGTCAAAGGGGGTCATAGGGTGAGCTATGACCCTCTTTGACCCATTAAACGATGACATATGTCCCTAGGGGTCCTAGGACCCTAGGGACATATTTGAATCTTTCATATGGGTCAAAGGGGGTCATAGGGTGACCTATGACCCTCTTTGACCCATTAAACGATGATATATGTCTCTAGGGGTCCTAGGACCCCTAGGGACATATTACCCTGACTCATTAAATGATGACATATTTCTCTAGGTGTCCTTGGACCCCTAGGGACATATTCTAATTGTTGATATGGGTCAAAGGGGGTGATAGGGTGACCTATGACCCCCTTTGGCTCATTAAACGACGACATATGTCACTAGGGGTCCTAGGACCCCTAGGGATATATTCGAATGGGAAATATGGGTCAAATGGGGTCATAGGGTAACCTATGACCCTCTTTGACCCATTAAACGATGACATATGTCCCTAGGGGTCCTCGGACCCCTAGGGACATATTCGAATCGTTCATATGGGTCAAAGAGGGTCATAGGGTGACCTATGACCCTCTTTGACTCATTAAATGACGACATATGTCCCTAGGGGTCCTCGGACCCCTAGGGACATATTCAAATCGTTCATATGGGTCAAAGGGGGTCATAGGGTGACCTATGACCCCCTTTGACCTATTAAACGACGACATATGTCTCTAGGGGTCCTAGGACCCCTAAGGACATATTCAAATGGGTATTATGGGTCAAAGGGGGTCATAGGGTGACCTATGACCCTCTTTGTCCCATTAAACGATGACATATGTCCCTAGGGGTCCTTGGACCCCGAGGGACATATTCAAATGGGTAATATGGGTCAAAGGGGGTCATAGGGTGACCTATGACCCTCTTTGACCCATTAAATAATGACATATGTCCCTAGGGGTCCTAGGACCGCTAGGGACATATTTGAATCGTTCATATGAGTCAAAGGGGGTCATAGGGTGACCTATGACCCCCTTTGATTCATTAATCGACGACGTATGTCCCTATGGGTCCTAGGACTCTAGGGACATAGTCGAGTCGTTCATATGGGTCAAAGGGGGTCATAGGGTGACCTATGACCCCATTTGACCCATTAAATGACGACCCTCTGTGTATTATATATTATTATATTAATATGTATAATAATATAATATATATATAACAACATAATATTTTTATTAAATATAATATATATTATAAATATTATTATATTAATATATATGCTATTAATATATCTATATAATAACGTAATATTTTAGTATATATAACGTAATATTTTAGGATATACTATTTATACTATTTTAGGATAATAATTATAATATAAATAAACACTAAATATTAATATTATTATATGTATAGTAATAATAATAATACTATTATAGCTATAATAATAATATATATTAATACTATATATTGTAGCTTAATATAAATAAACACTATATATTTACACTATTATATATATATTAATAATATTAATACTATTATAGGTATAATAATAATATTGATACTATAGGTATATTAATACTATTTTATATTAATATTATTGATATTTTATACTAATACTAATATACTATTAACTTAGTTATAAATTAAAGTTGTTTGCCTCCAAATATTTTCATAATATTAATATTATTGTGGCAAAGGAGGGAAACCTTAGCAAGTTTTCCCCCCAAAAGTCCTTTTCCTATATCGGATATCCGATCCTGTATCGGATATCCGATTATACTGGCATCAATTTCAAATATTTGACTGTCCCTACAGACCCGGCAAAATTACTTTTTTTACCTCTTTTTTCATGGGATTTGCAAAAAGTCGTGTTTTGGGGCCCAACCAATCGAAAAGAATTCGAAAATATAACCTTAGGTGTTCGAATTTGTCATCTGAATGGGGAGCAGCAGTCGTCGAAAGAATAAACGTAAAAGGAAGATATCCAATGAAGACATTACAACATATAGGGAAAAGGACAAAATGAAACACCGAAAAAAAAGACAAGGTATACTAAATATCAATCAAGTTGACGATGAATTAATAGAAGGTGAAATCATAGAGTCAGATAATGAAAATGTACAGTTGGGGAATGAAAATGTACCTATTGAAAATGATAATGTGAAAATTGAAAATGTAGAGATTGTAAATTTTGAAGAAGAAATGCCACCAAGTCATAATCCAAATTGCATAATTGACCATGTCGAAGATGACAATGCACAGGAGCTTAATGCACAAGAACCTTACATATCTCCTAATTATAATTGACATGAAGGTTCTAAAACACCAAAATGGATAATTGAAATTGATGAAACGATTATGACTAGTTTGGAAGGAAAAAAATTAGAAAGAACCATTCGGTTATGGGCTTCAAGACTATATCAGATGTTTTTCGGCAACAAGACAGTGGTAGAGCAATGTCAGCTTTTCATGCACTTATTAAAGATGCAAAAGATGAGACCTATGCTTTCCAAATTGAAAATTTGTTTCAATAAAAAGTTGGAAAGAAATGCCATTATTGTGAAGAATCTTTTCAGTGCTCTCAATAGCGTTGGGAAAAATAGCAGAGAGAAGGATAATAGAGCTGCTCGAAGGGTTATTACAACCTCTTTGGTAAGTCATCATTTAAGAAAGGGTAGATATATGAGACAAACTTGTATTGATTTAAATCTAAATCGTACTATTTTGAGAAGAGCACTTAGTCGATGAGAGAAAATTGACGATCCTCTTCAAAATGAAACATGGGCATTTGGTGGGAGACTTCCACATTTTGATAAGAAGCTATCTGACGATGTGAAGGAAGAAATTATATAATTTTGGCACTCTAACTCATGAGTATCACCCAATGCTAAAGATGTCTTAAAGTTGAGAATTGGCATCAGAGACTGCACGCCACATCCTAAACACTATTTGGAGGTAAGTCAAACTATGTTGTTCAAACAATTTAGAGAGAGTCATCCAAGTGTTCATATATCACAAAGGGCTTTTGAATCTTTGAAGCCATTTTATTATGTGCCACTCAAAATTCGAAATACATGTTGTTGCAAATATCATGTTGAGTTTTCTATGCACCATGAACTATTATGCTCCATCCGTTCTACTTTTCATAGTAAAGAAATGTTGGAGGATTGTGGGGCTAGTGGACTTCCAAAATCATCAAGAGACTTGTTAGATCAACTCTTATGTCGTAGAGTTGATGGTTGTTCCTTTTATAAAAATGCTTGCTTAAATGAGAAGTGTTCAGAATGTGGTGGCTTATCCAAGTTTGACACATGTTTCCATGAGGGGTGTGAACAAGATCTTGGAAAGACAATAGTGAAAAAAAGGGTCTATGAAATGGTGAAAGACACATTGAAGAGTGGGAGTGAGAGCTCTAGATGTGAATTGGTTGGAAAAGATATCAATGTGGCTAATTTTATTTCAAATTTCAAGGCAAATCTTTTTTACAAGTATGCAAGACATAGTCACAGGTCTCAGTGGTTGGATCAACAATTTAGAACATGTAAGGAGACTTTTCCCATTGGCACTATTATATCAGTTGTTGATTTTGCTGAGAACTACAAATTGCAACCTCAAAATGAGACACAATCTCAATATTACAACTCTATTCAGATTGCAATTTTTGTTCACATAACATATAGACATGCCCCTGATAGTGCGGAAGATAATCGAAAGATTATTAGAGAGTATCATTTTTATATGAGTGATGATAGATCTCACTCTCACAAGTTTGTGCAACATTGTTTCGAGAATTTTTTTTATTTCTTACACGAGCATGCAATTGCTATGGATAGACATATCATTTGGTCAGATAACTGTACAGGTCAATTCAAGAATGCTCGCATGTTTTATTGGTTGTGGAGGATGCACGTAGAGAGAGGGGTGCCTCATATTTGGAGTTTTTTTGAGTCTGGCCATGGAAAAGGGGAACATGATGGAGTAGGGGCATGTGTGAAGAGAGCTCTAGTTAAAGAGCTACTGAAGATTTCAACAACAGAGCTTCTTGATGCTCGTAGCATTGTTGATTGGTGTAGTTTAGCATTATCACAGGGGGGGGACTCTTAATTCAGTGGTACACAGGTTCTTTTGGTTGGTTGAGGAAGGGTCCATAGGTGATAGATCAGATTGTGCTACAGTGACAAACTCATCAAAAATGCACTCATTTCGGAGCTCTAATTCTAGTACATGGACCATTTGGACACGACAACTAGCTTGTTTTTGTCGTACTTTTTTTCAGTGTGATTGGGATCACTATGAGTCAAGTGAGTGGGTGGACACATGGGCTCCACATTATCTTACTCCATTGTCTATCATACCCTCTATCAAAAATGATGACATAGAAATTTCACTTGAGCATAATCATCTATCAGATCTACTTCAGCCAGGACATGTCTTTGCATTGGTTGCACCACAGGGGAATGATGAGAAATCCGATTATTGGTTAGCACGTTGTGTAAGAGGAAAACAAAAACTTGCACAACTGATCACAGATGATGATGGATTCACGTATCCTACTGGTTCAATGGTTGTTGCTGGAACATGGCTGCGGACATACATGCTTAGAAGGAACGAAATTCCTGCATTCGAAGACTATCAGAAGCACAAAGTAATTCTCATATATTCGCATCTTATTATAGCAACAAATGTAAAGTTATTGAAGCATCAAGGAAGACCAAAAGTAAAAGAACTTTTTACTATTGCTAATGCTGATCATGAAGCCTTGTTGGAGACCGTAAAACAGAGAGAGGACCCTATTGGAATGCTTGACTAGGTATATATACTTCTTATATTATTTTCTTCATAATGATTTAATGAATTGATGATTATCTTGTTTAATACAATAAGTTACTAATTTTTGAATGATATTGGAATGTAGGTACATCATGAAGAGTTGGAGGGGGGTGGTATTGGGGAGAATTTCTAAAATTTATGATGTATTATGATGTAAAATGTTTAGTTTTTTGTATATGGTTTTTGTATTTTGGTAGGTTCTTTGTAAGGAATTATAAGAGGAAGATATTGAACAAGTTCTTCCAAATCATATTTGCATGTGATACAAGGCTATAACGATAATTTTAAGAGCATTTATAACTATATGAAAATAATTGCATGCGGATATCTTATTACAAATTTGGTTTTTTCCTTATTTGACATAAAACTGACATTATGATTATTAAAACTATTTTTATCAAACTAATCAAATAAGAAAAATCCATAAAGTACGGATGAACAATTAGAATACTTGATTTCTTCCATTTTACAACCAATCATAGCATTTGAAAGCATAAAGAGTCATAATATTGTATAATGTTTTGAAAGACTTTCATATTGAAAAGTTGTATGAAGCACATTTGGGATAAGCCATAAAATCCATGAAAGAAGATAGCATGTAGGATAAGCAATTAAAGCCAATAAGCAAGATAGCACATGCATACTGACATGATATGAAGTTGGATATGAAGGCTATGAGTGGATGAGTCATTAGAGGTATCAACAATCCCATCATAAATGAGATCTTGGATTTTATGTTTCAACACTATGGAATCTTTAGTTTTATGAAATTTTCTTCCATGGAGATTAATTTAAGTATGCCCCGTGTGTATGTAAAGGTCTTAAGGGAGATTAATTTAAGAATGCAATATTCTCCTCTAACCTTTTCTCAAGTTTAGAATTGATTTCTATCATGTGCTTAGAGAGATGAAGGTAAGAAAGATTATTTGTCTCTTCTAGCTCTTTGTATTGAACATATAGAAAGAGAGATGACAAGTGAACAAATTTAAGTGTAGTCAATAGATCAAGGAAACCATTTAGTGAAAGAAATTCTTAGTATGCATATCATAGACCATGAAGTTAGAAAATACCAATAGCTCTAAGACCAAAGAGCCATTTAAAGTATGTTCAAGCACTAGAGACATAGAAAATCAAAGTCAATTTATGAAACTCCCCTTAGCAAAAAATGCAAACAAATATTTGCATTTGACATTTTGACTTGGTTGAAAAAGTTTGACAATAATTGATAATATTGCAAGCTTGATGTTCAAAAGCAATTTTTTTTCCAAGAAAGATAGTGACACATGGAGTAGTCTTCAAACAATCATCCATCATTTGCGGCCACCCCGTACCAAGGAGTCTCCAAGGTGCTCTAAGTGCATTTGGAGGTCGATCTTTCGAGGGTCATAACTCAGAGCTCGTGAGGGCTATTAATGAACTGTCAAATGCTACAAGATGATGATCCTGAGGCCTAAAATAACCTATCTCATTTTCTAGAGATCACATTCCGTTTGGATTCAGCACAGCGATCTCGCTCAATGCCAAAACTCGCAGTGTGCCTTAGTTCATAGGTGCACCACAGCGTAACTTTGAAATCGCTGATCTTGGCATCGAATCGTCAGTGCCATTAGCTCCGGATGGGTGGGTGAACCCTAGTCACACCCTTGTTCTGGCCATGAAGACCATCCATCATTTGCGGCCACCCCGTACCGAGAAGTCTCCAAGGTGCTCTAAGTGCATTTTGAGGTCGATCTTTCGAGGGTCATAACTCAGAGCTCGTGAGGGCTATCAATGAACTGTCAAATGCTACAGGACGGTGATCGTGAGGCCTAAAATAATCTATCTCATTTTCAAGAGATCACATTCCGTTTGGATTTAGCACAATGATCTCGCTCGATGCCAAAACTCGCAGCGTGCCTCAGTTCATAGGTGCACCACAGCGTAACTTTGAAACCGCTGATCTTGGCATCGAATCATCAGTGCCATTAGCTCCGGATGGGCAGTTGAACCCTAGTTACACCCTTGTTCTGGCCACAAAGACCATCCATCATTTGCGGCCACCCTGTACCGAGGAGTCTTCAAGGTGCTCTAAGTGCATTTTGAGGTCGATCCTTCGAGGGTCATAACTCAGAGCTCGTGAGGGCTATCGACGAACTGTCAAATGCTACAGGACGGTGATCCTGAGGCCTAAAATAACCTATCTCATTTTTGAGATATCACATTCCGTTTGGATTCAGCACAACGATCTCGCTCGATGCCAAAACTCGCAGTGTGCCTCAGTTCATAGGTGCACCACAGCGTAACTTTGAAACCGCTGATCTTGGCATCGGATTTTTAGTCCCATTAGCTCCAAATGAGCAGGTGAACCCTAGTCACACCTTTGTTCTAGCCACAAAGACCATCCATCATTTGTGGCCACCCCGTACCGAGGAGTCTTCAAGGTGCTCTAAGTGCATTTTGAGGTCGATCCTTCGAGGGTCATAACTCAGAGCTCGTGAGGGCTATCGATGAACCGTTAGAGGAGACAAGTTCGTAAGGATGGAGTGGCTTAGTGTTTTTGCTAAAATAAGTTAGTGGGAAGGCTTTATTAGAGGGTCTTGGCCAAACTAGTGGGGTGTTTGCCAAAATTTCTTGTTTTATTTCTACTTGGTTTTGTTTTCTTGTTTTGTGCTTGAGTATTGTTATGGGATTGGGACTTACACTCACCCTTGTGGGAAGGGAAGAGAAGTCCAGGGTGAAGGGCTTAAGTTGGGTTCGAAAAATGTATTGAGAACCTTGGAGTATGGGCTCCATTGTATGCCATAACATTTCATATCTTGCTGGGGGTGATAAGGAAAGTATGGTGTAGAAAGGAAGTTTGAGGAGTTACAACTGATGGTAGTGGGTTTAGAGGAGGAAATGTGGAGGCCCCGAGAGGGCATTAAATGGTTCATTTATGATAGCCCTGAGAGGGCATGAAATTTGGTGAATTATGATAGCCCCGAGAGGGCATGAAATTTTTTTATTGCAAATATGGTTTGGTATGGCAAGTCTCCATTTTAGAACACACCTTCACCCTATGTTTATGGTTCCATCTGTGAAGCCATTGTGAAATAGTCTTGGGGGGAAATTGTTCAAGTTTGAAATGTAATGTTTATGCATTGAAAGATTGTATGTGTATCCCAGTTTGAGCCTTGTTCCCTAGTGCGGGGGTGGTCTCTTTGAGGCCTATGGTCGGGTGGAAAGCACCCATGGTCCTTGTTATTTTGTTGTGTTGCATATGCAAATTTGTGTCCAAGGGAGCAATGGAAATGGCTTGGAATGATCATCTTGCAGATTGATGTTGGATGAGAAAACTTGACATTGTGCCCTCATTTGTGAAGGAGGATTCACCAGCTTGTTCATGTTCTCAACGATCATGTTGGACAATGTTCATGCTACTCATTGTCCATATCTTTCAATGTCCATGTTCCTTATGATTTTGAAAAGTCCCTTACATTGCCCCATTGTGATGGAAGGAGATTGTATCATTGTTACCTAATGTACGTGTAGAAGAAAATATTGATAAGGTTGTATATGCATGTTTCATTTGGAGTTTATATTGTTATGAAAGCATTGGTATGAGTCACAGATTTGCTTTGACATCATTGTTATCATTTGAAAATGTGAAAGAAAGTTTTCTCCTTGTGGTATTGTAAATGACTAGTTGATAATAACAATCCATAGATGTTATGTGATACCATTGATTGTATAAATTTA
This sequence comes from Cupressus sempervirens, assembly GCA_028749045.1. NCBI lineage: Eukaryota > Viridiplantae > Streptophyta > Pinopsida > Cupressales > Cupressaceae > Cupressus > Cupressus sempervirens. Next base: position 807,723,534 of record CM053789.1, read on the forward strand.
AAACTTAGTAGATTGCTTACAATCTTGTTGTGCACTCAATAATTTGGTGAGGAAGCAATGTTGATAGATAATGAGGATATAGTAATATACTAATTGTCACATTAATATATATTGTAATGATTAATGAATGTGTGTACATTGGTAATGAGGATAATAAGTAATTCTGATCCCCTTCCCTTACATGCTAGAATCACGACCTAGTCCATATGATACAACTGACAGACCCTAATAGAATATTAGTATCAGAGGCTTGTTAGGATATGAATTACCTCACTAATTTATGAGTGTTGTATCTTGAACTTGCTCATTTGACTCGTGACGCTAACTTGAACTAGACTGTCATCCAATCTATTTGAAAACCACCTGTGACTAAAATGTTAACACCTTCCCACTATTCACATGAGTCTTGAACTCCTATTCAATGATAACCTTGGTTTACAATATGTAATTTCTTATGTGACTTCATAAGCTAAAAAAAATAAAAAAATTGTTGTGTTTTTACTAGTAAAATTTAGGGCATGACACATGATCCACGATAAATTGAACAATACTAGATACTAAATTAATATGTATATCATTGTGCACATAAATGATAAAAATATATATCAAAATAAATGTATCTATAGACAAAATTTTACACAAATATATATCAAAGATCATGTATCCATAGACAAAGTGCTCAAATATATATATATATCAAAATACATAGATCCATATACAAAATGTGGCTGATCCTGCCATCAGAATGTGTATAATATCAATGTTTCTATATACAATGTGGCATATGCCATCTCAAAATGTCTCATGATGAATCCTATGAAAAATATACTATCCTAGGGTGCTGGTGGATGATGAAAATGCAGCCTCTTCGCTGCACTAGGTGGATCGGATGCCTCCTACATAAACAAAAAAGGAAAACCCAAAGTTAGACTACTAAATTTATATGATTCTACGTATCTAACATTGAATTACTCAAATGCATAATGATATTTTCCGTATTGGAGATTAATACTATCAAAATTTCATAATAAATACCTCTCTCATCGACCTCCTGTGCCGGTCAGGAGTCCTCTCGTATGCCCTCGGCAATGCTGGTACCTTTGTGATTGTGGGCTGTATATGTTCAAATACCTTTGTTAGATGAATCTACAAATTAAACTATAACATTATAATTCATAGCATGCTAAATTTATAACATATTTAATAATGAATTCAAACTACAACTTACTATTGTAGGCTCCTCCTCAGGAGTGAGTGGCCGCGTCATCAAATCTACATAACTGTCCCGTCGAACCTCATGTGCACTAGGAGTCTCCTATGAGATACAAAATAGTAGTTGTTAATATCACAGAAATTAGTTTTGAATTTATTTATGAAGATAAGTGATGCAAGAGCATCCCATGCTCATCAGGGGAACATTGAAGATCCAAGGCATTACAGAGGTCATGGAACATCTCTTGAAGTCAATTGGGCAATCCTTGCACCAATTATGGCTCATGGAAGAATACAAAGTTATAATGTTGGACTCATATGTGGAAGAAATTTGTAATTGGGCATGAGATAGGATTTTAGGATTTCATATGGTAGATGTGTCATTTGATAGGTTCATGTAGGTTGTCATGATCATATCTTGTCATTAGACAAGTCAAAACGTTCTAGAATTGAGTTTTGGGGTTTGAACAAGCAAGCCCTAGTTTTTAAGCCATTTTAAGGAGGTTTTTGAAGTTTGGGTGTTTAGGAGTGTGACCAAGACCTATAAACTTGAAAATCCTTAGTGTGTTGGTCCCTTTGTTGAAGCCTTGGTGTGTCTAATTCCTCCTTGTGTGTCCCAGAGTTGAAAGGTACATAAGTGGTGTCCAGAGATTTCTTGGTGAGGAAAGAAAGAGAATCAGTGAGTTGGCCCTTGGGAAGGAAGAAAACTTGTTGTGAAAATGCCTCCTAAAAATCAAATGGCTAGAGGACTTGAAGAATTGAGAGAAGAGTTGGCAAAAGAGAAAAGAGAGAGGAGAGAACTTGAAGCATCTAGAGTGAGGGAAGAAAGACAGATGAGAAGAGAGAGGCTGAAGCTTATTGCAAGGATACAATCCTTAGAAAAGGAAAGGCAAGAACCTAGAGGAGAAGAGGTTAGAGGAAGAAATCATGGAGAGGACCATGAAGAAGAAGAGGTTGGTAATGTAAGGCAAGAGCATGAGACAACAGATGATCCTGAAGAAAGGAGATTTATGAGAATCATTAAGGCAGTACAAGGTAATGGTGGGAAGAACCATATTGATTTTCCAATATACCAGGGTAAAATGGATAGTGAAGAAGTGCTAGGGTGGATAGAGGCCCTTGAGAACTACTTTGATCTTGAAGACATAGAGGCAGATAAGAAGGTAAAAGTAGCAACAACAAGACTGAGAGGAACATCACTCACTTGGTGGACTAGTGTTCAGAATGAGAGAGAGGAAATGTGGTGCAGGGTACCTAACCTATGTGGCAGGGGGGAACAAGTATCTCTGTTGCCGGACACCTTGCCACTCCATGAAAGCGAGGATTCAAGTAGATTAGGAAGTTGGAATAAAGGTTTGGTCCATATTTTACAAGTTGGTCTATGTTTTGTAATAAAGGCACATGTAAGGCCCACAAGCATTTTGGTGTGGTTATAAACCAAGTGACTCCATGGGACCAAAAGGCCTTAGAATAGGGTATTTAGAGTCTAAACAGTATTAGCAAAAAGTGGTTGTTTGTTTGTTTTATGGTTGGGAATGCCTATATGGTTGTTCCAACGGTCATGTAGACCTTTATATATGTCATATGTGATCTCAGTTGAAAGGGGGAGATCAGAGTGTACCGTGGTTTGGAGAAAAAATAATAAAAACTTCAATTTTTTGGAAATTTACTTAGTTGCATTTAATAAATCCATATGACCAATTTTGAGTCAATGGAATAGTTTAGAAAGTTAGGGAATGCATAAAAAATATAGTTTGAAATTTGAATTTCAAATTCAAACGGTCATATTAGTTTTGGAGGGAAAGTAGTAATTTGGTATTTGTTTGATTAAATAAACCTTTGTAACCAACTTGGTCGGTTGGACAGGTGCATATAAGCCTATTTAAGTTGTAATGAACATATGCAAGACATGAATCATTATTGGTATAGAAAAAATCATAGAAATTGTATAGAACAACAATCATACTTTCCTCTGCATCAATTAAAAAAATAAAAAATAAATGATACTTATACATACAATGGGGCTCTCTGTGCGAATGAAAATCCCTGATGATCTAGGACGCCGAATCTGTACAAGCTCATTGCCAGTAGCCACACCCTATATACAATAAATAATGTAATTAAATGAGATTACCACAAACATTTTACAAGAATGCATCAATATTTAATCAATTAGAAAACATCTAATTACCTTTCCTTTGTCAATGCATGCTGGTTCACCCCCCGCACTTTGTCCCCCCGGGGCAGGTGGTATCCTCAAGATAAAAGAAAGATTAGCAACCATATATGCTACAATATCAAATAGAAAAAAGAAATGCGAACACAACATAATGTACCGTAGATGTCTCAAGGCCAAATGAAATGGCCGAGAGTGTAGCATCATCTATCTATCTGAGCTCCTCCTTGGTCATCAACTAAACATGAATGAAGATCACATACATGTAAAAGTCAGTATGGCTTAAAAATTAAACTTACTCTATTATAAAAATTAACTTTAAATCACATATGTCATAACAAAAAAATGTATACACGTACTGACACCGAAGGAGTCCATGCCTCTACATTCCCCTCCTCTCTTGCATCAGGGTCTGTAGCCTCTGCACGTGCGTCTGGTGTATCCTCGTATAATACAAAATGATACTCAGGAAGATCACCTATGGGACCCAGGCAAATATTCTTGCATGTAATGCAAGTGTGAGGCACACAAACATGTGATGAGCTTGCCGATGATGAACTGGCACCAACATCATCAACACGAGGAGGCAAGACTGACCTAGCCTGAGATATCATTAGGCTACTTAGCCTATGAATGGCTCTGATGGTCTGAGAGCTAGCCTCTACCATAATATCTGGATGCTGCACTCGAGGAGGGGGGGAGATATCAGGGGGGGGGACAAAAGTGCCAAGTTTCTTCCGCTGGGAAGAGGGTCTATCCTGAGGAGCTCCTAGTCCTAAGCCCATGTTGGGCTTCATGCTCCAATAGTTCACTTTAAGTTTCAACACAAATTCTACATATAATTTTTTAAGGAAATAAAATGGTATGTCTAAATTTCCATGTGGAGGGATATCAAAGACCATCCACCAATGGTCCCAAAAATTTGCACGTATGGCGTCATTTGTGCACCATTTAATCGATAGTTTGGTTTTTTTGGGTCAACTAGTATACCCATTTTTGGGTTAGCAAGAAGGCTTTCCAAATCGTCTTTGGTTATGTTGAGGGCCGCGACCTCATCATAATCCAAACCATCATCAAACATCTGGTGCATTTCATCACGCCAACGAAGAGCGGCATTTTGTTGGTTTGTAAGAGTTTCAATGTTATCCACTATGGTGTTTAACGTGGATAACATAGGAGCCAGTGCAGGTACATTATTGTATGTTCTATGCAAACCTCTCAACTCAGTGAGATTTTCATTTATCAAATCCTCGATTTGAGGAGGGTTTTGAGGAGGTAGAGGATCATTTGGTGGACGGTTTTGTGGGGATACTGGATCGTTTGGTGGTGGGTTGCGAGGAATATTATTCCCTGCCTCAGTGTCATCATTTTGATCAGCCATTCCTATTGAATTGCAAAACATAATATATATTAAAAAAAAATCTAAATTTTAACCATTTTTGTTAAAAAAACCCTAGATTCAACTAAAACAAACAAAATCTTGTTAAAATCTATTAAATTTAGGTTAAAAATGAGTCAGGGGGGGGGGGGGGGGGGGGGGAACATACCTGATATCTGATATCCGATTTGCTATCTGATATTTGATTTATTATCTGATATCCGATCTGACTGGCCCAAATTCGTGTGAAAATAAGGGCCGCGGGTCTGTGATTTTGTGTTTAATCCATGCGCAGGTATCGGATATCCGATATTATAATATATATAATATAACATATATATTACATTTTATATATTTTTATATTATATTTTATATTTATTATATTAATTTACTATATATTATAATATAAAATATTATTATTATACTATATTATTATAATTTATAATATATTATACTTTTTTATTATATATTATATTATAAGATATTACTTTTTATTATTATATTATATTATATTATATATATATATTATATTACATTACTATATATTATAATATATGAAATATGATATTATATTATTATAATATAATATGTTATTATAATATTATTATTATAGTATAATATTATACGATTATAATATAATAATAATATTATAGTATAATAATTATTATAATAATAATATTATTATATTATAGTATAATAATAATTATAATAATATTATTATATTATAGTATAATAATAATTATAATAATATTATTATATTATAGTATAATAATTATTATAATAATAATATTAAATAATAATAATATTATTATAATATAATAGTACGATATATTATTTAATAATATTATTATTTTATATCAATAATAATAATATTAAATAATATATCATACTATTATATGATTTTAATTATTAGTCGGATATTGGATTTAAAATCAGATATCTGATATCAAATCGGATATTCGATATGATATCGGATATCCGATATGATATCGGATATCTGATAAGGCTTGGCTTAACCTTCCAGGTTTGGTTCCTGGATAGGTAAAAAAAAGTCAGAGCGGATTTTGAAGCGCTTTTAGGTGTCTTCAAACTCTTTTTTTTTTTTCACATCGCCACTTTTTGGCACACCATGATCCTGCACATACCCACCCTCAGGTACACCAAGCTATCCTCTAATTCCCAAGCCGCAACCTTAGCTTTCCAAAATTCACATCTCTCTTACTTCCCCCAAAACTAAATTTCCAAAAGACCCAATAAGACCCTTATTTATGCTTGCTAAAATGGCTTACAGAACATTCTAGAACATACAAAATAGGAAGGACGACCCAACAATGGTCAGGACACATCCCAAGGCAAGATCTCATCATAATCGTCATGATCAAAATAAATCTCGCAAGTCAATTTGCACCAAAAATGCAGAAATCACATCCAAAATGCTGATACTCGACATAAATAGGAAAATTCAGAACCCACTAGAGCTATAGTAACTCGACACCAACTAAGTGCTATAGTAACTCAACACCCACTAGAGCTATAGTACTTGACACCCACTAAGTGCTACAGTAACTCGACACCAAGTGCTATAGTAACTCGACACCCACTAAGTGCTATAGTAACTCGACACCCACTAAGTGCAATAGTAACTTGGCACCAACTAAGTGCTATGGTAACTCGACACCAACTAGAGCTACAATAACTTGGCACCAACTAAGTGCTGCAATAACTTGGCACCAACTAGAGCTATAGTAACTTGACACTCACTAAGTGTTATAGTAACTTGGCACCAACTAGAGCTACAACAACTCAGCTCCCACTAGATAGCTCGATAGAAACATAAGATCCAAAACCATTGGCACTCAGGTCCAACATGAAGGATTGCAAGAAAGCCTAGGATGCTCCTGCATCAAACATCCTAGATTCAAAAATATGTTCTAATAACTAGAAGAATATCTTCTGGGATTCAACACATAAATCCTAAACTAGTTCTTCACGTATGTATCCTCCAAATCTTCAACTTGTACATTATTTCCCTTGTTCTTCTTCTACTTCTTCACATCCATCTAAGGTTTGCTATAGGTCTACTTTCCATATTGATCTCCAACCTTTTTAGGATCTACCAATACTCAAGTTCCTCCTACTAAGCTCTTCATTCTACAAAGGAAGCAGGGTAAACTTCTTGCCACCTTTCTCAACAATAAACACATTCTTGACACAATCATGCATAGCCTTTCAATCATACTACCAAGGTCTACCAAGCAACACATGACAACTATTCATGTCCATAATATCACACAACGCTTGATCCTTATACTACCCAATTTGAAAATCAACAAGCCATTGCTCCCTCACTTCCAAAGCATGCTTACCTTGCAAGTAGCCAATCCTATAAGGGTAAGGTTGTCTCATTCTCTTCAAACCAATTTCCTAAACCATCTCTTCAACAACAAGGTTATCAGTACTACCACCATTCACAATCACCTTATAGATTTTTCCACTAGACTTACAACAAATCCTGAAAAAACTAGTCCTCTAACAAGAATCTAATGACCTCTCACCAATCAATACTCGCCAAGCCAACAAACTTTCTCCTTGCTCAGGCTAACTGTCCTAGACTTCAACCTCATTCACAACAATAGTTATCCTACCAATCAGACATTCAAAAGATCTATGCCCTTCTTGACCACACTTGAAACAATTACCTTTGAACCCACCTCCACTTGTTCTTCTTTTTTGTTAAATAGGTTTTGGTTCACCTTCTACTTTTGGTTTAGCTTGTGTTGAGTTATCCTACTTCTCCTTCTATTTGGAACTACCTTGATTCTTCCTCTTTAGCTTCTCTTATGCTCTCAAAGCATACTGACAAGAATCCTCAACTGATAAAATATTTAGCATAGCAACTTCATCATGAATATTGAATCTCAAACCATTAATGTATTGTGCTACTTCTCCTTTGACAATTCTCTATGCCCGAACCAAATAGTCAACTTGTAGAACTCCTCTATATAATCTTTCATAGTCATATCCTTCTATTTCAGATTCTGCAACTTCTTAAACAACTCAAGTTCATAATCAACAGGAATGAACTTAGCCTTCAACTTAGGTACCATCAATCTCCATGTAGAGATCTTCATTTCACCTTCCTCTTCTTTGTCTCTTTGTAGTTCCTTCCATCAAAGAGAAAAATGTCCCTTAAGCTTAGTTTGTGCCAACCTTACTTGATAAGTGGATCCTAAATATCCTCAAGCTCAAAGTAGTCTTCTGATTCACCAATCCAATCAATCAGGTCTTTAGGATTCAAAGTACCTAAGAAATTATAAACCTCCATCTTATGCTTCAGCTTCAACTAAGATCCAGGTCGAGCAAACTAACTAGCCCTAATTCCAATAGGTCTCTCCACATGATTAGTTTTGTCCTCACTACTTGATCTAGAAACTTCAATATCTTCAACAACTTCTTCATAACTACCTTCAGTACCCACATGCCTAGGCACACCACTTAAAGAACTTACAATTTCAGCAGTCATGTCACTCTTCATTAATGCTTTTTGAGATTTGAAATTGGCTTTAACCTCCTCCATCTCAGATCTAGAATCTTCTTTAACCTTCTCTAAGATCCATTCTTCTACAACGTCGCTAAGATCATCAATTGCCCTAGGGTCCAATCTTCTTGGAGGCATCTTCCAAAATTTTAACAAAGCTTAAGCAACAAATCCACCAGTCTAGAAGATTAATCAGTCACAAGATCATCCTTCTTAGCAAATCTTGGTATAAACTACCTCAGCTTTGGCAATTTGTTAACACACTCAGGAGCAACCTTCGCTTTTATACCACCTAACATAGTGCAAGGTAGGAGTATCCCCAAAGGTGATGTCCTAGCCCCCTAGCAATATAACCACATAGCGAAAACACAATAACAAGAATCAACAATGCAAGATCTAATATCAAATCACAACTTTCTAATCATAGATATAACTAATTACATGTAATATGCCCGACTGTAAGGCCTTCTACGTTAGGGCCAAATACAAAACAATCAGTTCTACAAGATCCAACAAGATTCAACTTACAAACCCAATCCCAGCTAGACTAGATATACAACTAGATAAGAACACCAAAAAGAATCTACACTTGTACCCTCATGTCCACCAAGCTATCCTTTGGTTCCCAAGCTGCAACCCTAGCTTTAAAAAATTCACATCTCTCTTCCTTCCCCCAAAACTAAACTGCCAAAAGACTCAATAAGACCTTTGTTTATACTTGCCAAAATGGCTTATAGACATTCTAGAACGTGCAAAATAGGAAGGCCAACTCAACAATGACTAGGACACATCCTAAGGCAAGATCTTATCATAACCGTCATGATCAAAATAAATCTCGCAAGTCAGTTAGCACCAAAAATGTAGAAATCACATCCAAAATGCTGACATTCAACATAAATAGGAAAACTCAGCACCCACTAGAGCTATAGTAACTCGGCACCCACTAGAGCTATAGTAACTTGACACCCACTAAGTGCTACAGTAACTCGACACCTACTAGAGCTACAATACTTGACACCCACTAAGTGCTACAGTAACTCAACACCAACTAAATGCTATAGTAACTCGGCACCCACTAAGTGCTATAGTAACTCGACACCCACTAAGTGCTACAATAACTCAACACCCACTAAGTACTACAGTAACTTAGCACCAACTAAGTTCTATAGTAACTCAACACCAACTAGAGCTACAGTAACTTAGCACCAACTAGAGCTACAGTAACTCAGCACCAACTAAGTGCTACAGTAACTCAACACCAACTAGAGCTATAACAACTTGGCACCCATTAAGTGCTATAGTAATTTGACATGAACTAGAGTTACAATAACTCGACACTCACTAGACAACTCGAAGACAACATAAGACCCAAAACCACTGGCACTTAGCTCCAACATGAAGGATTGCAAGAAAGCCTAGGATGTTATTGCATCAATCTCACTTATAGTTCTCTTATAAGCTCTCTCTGATAATGTCTTCTTATTCTAATAGTGACTTCTTATATACTCTAATAGTGACATTTTCCTTAGTAATTTGACATTAATAATTTAGAAATTTAATTGGCTCCATCAATTCTTAAACAATGTCCCCCTTTAGCATTGATGACAAAAAAAATCCTTAATCTTAATTATGCTCCACATTATTTCATGTTTTATATTCTATACATGTTCCTATACTTTGTATTCTATGATATCCTCTATATATGCATATTAGTTCTTCTATGTATTTCTCCCATGTACTTCCCGATATCCTTTGTTTATTTCTCCCTTTTTTTTGTTTATGAAAGTCGATGCCAATAAACATGGCCAAATAGAAAATATCTAGTGAAAAGTTCATAATCATATTACCATTTACTTACAATATCAAAATACTTAGAATTTGTAAGTTGCAATAGTGTTTTCCAAATTCTCTTCAATGCCAATTTGGTTAGAATATGCTTCTCAAATTTTGTGACCATGATCTCCATTTCACTCACTATAGCTTCCTTTGGCATTTGTATGCTATGTTTTTCTTCTAATAAGCTCTACTTCATCACATCAATATGTAGGCTAATCATTCCTTCTAGCTCCAGTATTTTGGTAATCAATTTATCACTTTATCCTAAGATTTCTCCTTCTCTAGCAATAAGACCTTTCAATTTTAATGAATGTTGAACTAAATTGATTGATGAGTCCAATTTTATGATATTATTGATATCTAAAGTGAATATGTTAGAACTACACAAAGTAGTATATTGATTTAATGTAGTATTAACAATATCTTGTAATGTGCTTATACTCTCCTACATATTCCCTTTCAAATTTGTAAGCATTTTTATCAAGCTTTGCCTCATCTATTCTTTGAAATTTCTTGCAACTTTCTGTGCTAGTTCTCCTTTCAAATTACTTCCTGCTACTTCAATTTTATGAAAGTAAACTTTTAGTTGTCTTTGAATTGGTTTCTTCTTATCTTCTATAATTTTTGGCATAAGATTCTCAAACATTCATGAATTCTTTCACATTACTTTACTTTTGATTCTTTTAGATCTCATCTCATCAATCTTCATCTTTAGAAAAAATTCTTTCTTGAATAGTGCTTTGTCATTCTTGTTCAAATTAAGTGCTAGTTGCTTCAATATGTCAAACTAGGGATTTTTTCTTAGTGGATCATCATCAATTTCATCTTCTTCTTCACGCTTCCTTTTACCTTCAACTTCTGATGATTATATGCTCTTTCTATGATCCTACTTTTTATCTTTTTCTTTATCTCCATTGTCATCTTTGTGTTTATCTTTGTTAGTTGACTTCTCTCCTCCAATAGCTATCAGTTGGGATGAGCTTGGTCCTTGATTGATGCTTCTCTCATTCTTCTCTTGATCTACTTGAGTGTTCAAGTATCTAGATTGACTCATTGTTTAACTAGGATCTTTCTACTCACTAATGTTATCCTCTATAGCTATTAATACTCCTAGTATTTCTGTCAGCTCCTCCTATCTATTCATAGAATTTAACACTTCTTTTATCAATACTAAATATTGAGTAGTTAGATCAAGTTGAACTAAACTACTCAGTGGTGTAATTCCAGATTGGCTAATTATAATCTTCTTTGATGTGTCCACTTCTCAATGTTCAACACTAACAATGATTATTGTATATATCTCAGATTTTGTTATCTTGGCCTGATCATCACCTTCCAAATTTGATTCATCTTTTTTGTTGGTGATATCTTCTATGGTGACTTTTGCTTTTGTATATTTCATTTTAGTTTTTGTGCTAGTCGTTCCAAGTAACACACTTACAATAAATACATAATTGACATTTGACGTTCCTCCTTCTTCATATACTTAATTCTTCTATTTCTGTAATTTTTCAATCCATATTTTGTTGATATTTTATTGTAGAATAGGTTCTTCATCTACTAGTACCATAACTATCAATACCTTTATTTTAAAATATTTGTGAAACTTGTCCATCCAAACTTCAATATCATTAACTCATAGTTCAGGTCACAACTCTCGAAGTACTTATTTCCTTAACTCTTTTACTCTTTTATTCTCTGGCTAGCTGAGTGCCATCTTGCTAATAGAGTGATGTACAATTCATGTGGCACCATATCTTTAACATCTTTGGGATATTTTTATGCTTCTTTAAAATGTTTTATGATTGAATCTTCAAACAATATCTTATCTTATCCAATCAATTTTAAAAATGAGTCGAGGTCCATCTTCCCAACTAGTCCTATCTCAGTGATATACTTTGCAAGTTCCCTGGGATCAATTGAAATCTTGTGCATTCTCTATCCTAATTTCCTTCCCCATGAAATTACCTCTTTCTCCAATTTATCTTAAGATTCTTTCTTTGATGGTGGAGTTTGGACTTGACTCTGAGTCATTATTCTTCTTTTTGTACTAACATGTTGTATTTTTCTCCCTTTGACTACTTTTCCCTTGTCAATTTTTATTACTCTTTCTTCAATAGCTTCTTTTTGAGTATTGACTTCAAGTTTTTCTCCACTACCTTCTTCCTCTTGTTCTGAGGTAGTAACAACTTGACCTATAGGTTGTATGTCTAAGCATTCTTCTTTTCTTACTGGTGTGCCTAGCTCAAGTGGAGGCATAACTTGTGTGACCTCCTATACAGAGTTGGTTACTCAATGCCTCTTCTATGACCCCAAATGTCCTCTTTATATTTTTCTACTTCTTTTCCATTGGGGCCTCTAAAGATTTACTTTTGAAACCTTCTTCATAAGTCCCAAATTGTTCAACTAAAGTGTTCTTTGATAAAATTAATATATGGTTAGCGTAACTGACCAACTCTTTTTATGATACCTCATAATTTAGATATAGAAATTCAATATATAATAGGTCTATTTTCATTTCATTATACATTTACTATACCAAGGAAAATGTTCTTAACAAATAAATATATACATACAAGTAGAATACCAAATTTTAGATCTTTCTCTTGGTCTTTCTTTAACATTTCCATATTCACATTTAATTGATTAACAACCATACTTGAGAGATCACAAGATTTACTCCATGTGGCAATCTCATGTGTTGTCCATATTGTATTGCATGGCATGTTGTTGGGGTGTCTTTATTGATAAACTTTGTATCTAATTATCATTACAATGAACCTTGTTACTTCATGTCTCACCTCATCTATCCTCATGGCTCTCTCATCCAAAGTAGTCTCAGTTATTTGTGTCAACTTATTCATATTGCTGACTCTTAATGGCCATTCTTTTCCTTATGCTGATAGGCCCATAAATTTGTTAATAATCTCCCTTGTAATCTTTATTTGTTCATCCATGTCTAACCATAGTTCTCCATGATGTACTCTTCTTAGTATAAATCTAATCCATTCAGCAGAAAATAATTTCAGCATATGCACCATATGTGTGAGGCCTTGAGTTTAGAGTTTCTTTTATTCATTTTTAAACTCCCCAATCTACACATAATTCTTTCCTATACATCTCTTCAATTATAAGATTTCCTAGTACTGCAATTTTGTTATGACTAAGCCAATGATTTCCTTTGTCAGTATTACTCTTAGTAGTAATGATGACAGGGTTCTGACATCGTCGTATATGCTTGAATCTACTATGTATAATTTAACTTATGGATCTAGCCTCTTGTTAATGCTCACAACAAGAAGTTTCTTGTTCATTGTTGCCATTCTTTAAGAAAAAGCTCTTTACAAAGAGAATGCAAAGTAAAGTTTGTTACCTACTATAACTTCTAGGGCACAAACAACTCAATTCACTTTTCCTCAATAATGCACATAGTTAGTCACTTAAGAGTTTTACTTTTACACTTGTTAATTTCTTAGAAAGAAAGGTATCAAATGAATTACCATTTGCATGTACTTATAATCCAAAAAAATAGAAAATGGTTAATTGGGCAACTAATACATTTGCAATAGTACCTTTTCTTTGATAGGCTCCAATTCACTAGAGTTTGGCTTTTCTTACAATAGTGTTGTACTTCTTATTCGTTATGCTTCAATACTTGTTGGGGATGTAATAGAGTTTTATCATTGTTAGTTGTCCCTAAGAAGTGCTCCTACTATCTTAATTTGAAGACATATCTTCTTGGCTTGAATTTGATGCTTTATTATTGCTTACATTATTCTCTTCCTTCTTGACCCATACTTGTTTGATGTTATTCCTTAGTGTTTCATTGTTCATATAACTCTTATCCATAGTTTTTCAATATCAAAGAATTTGTGTTGTATGACCATATTTGTGACACACATAACATGATGTTCATGTGTTTATGTTCACCTTTTTATACCAACATTCTCTTTCCATATATCCTCTTTTTCCACAGTTATTACATTGTATGTTTCTTGAATTTCTTGTCAGTAAAGTTCCATTCCTACAATATTCAGCCTTATGACCAAATAGGTTGCATTGACCCATAAAGCTTCTTTATATTGATGCATTCAATGTCCTCATTCTGCAGTATTTGTCTGTGTTTAGCCTTGTAGAAATCATAGCAAAGACCATTTATAGGATGCTTTTAGTGAGACATTTGATAGTTTTCTTCTACATATATTAGTTGTATGTCCCATTTTACCACAATGACAACATGCTGCTTTCTTGTTCTGATTTTTTCTTGGTTGAAATGTCTTTTCTTCAATAGTTTTGGATTATTGACCAATTTTAAATTTAGTGTTATCGATATAACCAAGTCCAATTGTGTCTCCTAATTTATTTTTCCATTTCAATGGTTCATCAATATTTTTCATGGTCATATAAAATTTAGTAAGCTTCTCATTGAATTTTTATTCTATCTTCAGTTTGTTTGATAGATCTTCTATCTCTTTTCTCAACTTTTCATTTTCAGCAATGACTTGCCATTTTTCCTCATTTGTGTCACATATATAGCTATTCAATGTATTTTTTTCTTATTGCAGTTGAGGGATGGTGTTTTCCTTGTCTTTAGTTCCTTTTTGCAATCTTTCCTTATTAGCTTCTAATTTTCCTTTTTCATCTTGAATGGTCTTCATTTTGTCTAGAAGTTTAGTCATCCTGAAGGCTTGGCTTTCAAGTTACCTTTTTTCTTGTTGTAGGTTTTCTTCTAGGATAGTGTTTTCATATAAAAGATTAGCTAATGTAGGATCAATTTCTTTGATTTTATATTATTTTGAGAAAGTTCTTCAAGATCCTCAAGACTTGTTTTCAATCTTTCTAATAGTTCTTTCCTTTTTGCAAATGATACTTTTAGCTTCTTCTTAGTTCATCATTTTGGGTTATAGCTTCATCTAGGGATTCTCCAAGTTTTCTTTCCTTTTTGTACTTTTCACTTTCTAGATCTACTCTCAAGTTGTCAAACTTCTTTTAAGAGAACTTAGCTCTATACCAATTGTTAGTTAGAGGTAGGAAAGTTTAAGTACTAAGAGGGGGGAAGTGAATTAGTACTTAGACAACAATTCAAATTTATACCAATTAACTAATAGTCTGTAACAATATTGTTCCAATAATTCAGATCTAACTAATAACATGTTCATTTAACCATTAATAATCCATATGCATAAAAGTAAATAAAAATTTATCAAATGGAATTCACACACTTAACAAAAGGATTTTTATATCATATAAAACCGTTGGCCAGAGGGAAAAAAAGATGGTGGGGATTGAACCCACAACTTTTTCACTGCAGTAAAAAAAGGTTTGTATATTAGGCATTCATTTTTGTTTCCTTCTGAGAAACTTACTCTATCAGGAGTGACTGATACAATGTTATTTGTATCTCTATCCTATTAAGACTACATTGCTAAGATATTTTATCCTGTCTATCTAGGTATTCACCTTGTTAGAGGTTTTAAAAAAAAATCATAGAGGAACTTGATAGTCTAACAAAATACTCTTTAGATCTTGTAAAAAGTGATTAGGTATTATACAAGATAACTTGACCTATCCAGTGCTTCTCCTTAAGCTTCTCAGATCAACTTGTTTCTTTCCTTCTTGGTTAATCTCTCTTTCAATGTGCTTCTTGTTTGATGTCCCTTTTTCTCTTGTTCTCTCTCTTCTATTCTCTTGTTTCCTTGGGTCTCTCTTCTTTTCTCTTAAATAATTACCTATTTGATAACCCTAACATTAATCTTGAACATAGGTATTAGGGTTAGATAAACTCAAAACTTCATTCTTAAGCTTTATCCAATAATCTCACTTATATTTCTTTGATAATCTTTCTCCAATAATGTCTTTTGATTCTGATAGTGACTTCTTCTATACTTTGATAGTAACTTTTTCCTTAGTAATTTGGACATCAATAACAAAAAAATACCTAACTCCATCAATTCTCCAACACTATTCCTAAGAGTGCATGATCTTGTGTTGTCCTTTTATTGGGTTTAGGTTTACTCTTCCAACACTAGACCTATAATGTGATTAAATGCTTGACTAGCCAACTTGTGGCTTAGATCACTATATAAGAAGCTTGGTTAGATGTAGGAGAGGGAGAACCTTAGAGTTCTTAGATAAAATAATATAGAATATGTAGGCTTGGAATTTGATTTTGTAAGCCTCCCTTGTATATGACCATAACTTGGAAGGCCTCACAGCCAAACATGTTGCTTTCTTTATGTGTAAAGTGAAATAATTACACCTATGTATTGGTTGCATATGGCTTCTATATTCTTTAATTGATTTGTTGAGTGGTGTAACTATTAGCAAGGGTATTAGTAGGCTTAATTTGGGTTCATCCAACTTTATTTACCTTTTCCCCCCTACATCAATATCTCACTCTCAATCTCTCACATTGAGCTTATGGTTTTGCATAATGTGATTGGGTTATGGAGAACTATATGTAATGCTTCAAGTGCTTAG
Organism: Cupressus sempervirens; assembly: GCA_028749045.1. NCBI lineage: Eukaryota > Viridiplantae > Streptophyta > Pinopsida > Cupressales > Cupressaceae > Cupressus > Cupressus sempervirens. The sequence continues at coordinate 807,740,154 of CM053789.1, forward strand.
TAGCCTGATCAAGTTTTACTATGAATAACATGATCATGTTTAAAATGTGATTGCATTATGTCTAACATCTATTTTTTTTAATGTTATTTCCTTAACTCATTAACAAGCCAAGCCTAATTTTGAAATTTGATGAAAAGTACACATATTACAATCGTGTTATGTGTATTTTTGACTTTTTTTTTCATGGTGCCCACTTTTTGCACACCATATTAGTGCACATGCCCTGTAACCTTTAACAAGGTTAACTAATAATGGAGCTCACTTTAGAAGAGTGATTTTTTTGGGTTACTAGTTACCAGGTGGTTTTTCCCTTTATAGGGTTTCCATATTAAATACTTGTGTCAAATGTGTGAATTCTTATTATGTTGCATGTTTATTTCATATTAACTACTTAATGTTGCAACTCTATATAAGCTATATGTTTGATCTAATACTTGGTATATTAAGAAACAATGAGATAACAATTTGATGTGAAGTTATTATAAGTTCAAATTATGATGTTTGATGTTGTTATCAAATTATTGATATAGAAGTTTGTGAAGTTGAAATTGGTACAAAAGAGAGAGGTATGAAAAATAAATAAGGATAATTTCCCCTCATGGAAAATCAAGATGAGGCTTTATCTATCTCAAATTGGGGATAATGCACTATTCTATCTAGACAACTAGCACACCCTTCCCATTATGTATGGAAATTGATGAGATGATATAGAAGAAGGAACAAAATAGTCTCATGATTGAGGTTGCTTCTACATTAAATAAAAAGTTTTATGATGTCAAAAATTGTAAAACACCTAAAGAAATTTGGGACAAGGTAATACTTGTGCATGAAGGAGATGAGAATTTGTTGAGAGCTAAAGCAAAAACCTTAAGAGGCAAGAATGATGAGACGAAGATGAAAGATGGAGAAAATGTTGTATAATATGTCAGTCAAATCAAGGAAGTTGATAGTAGTATCAAAGCTACTAGAGGTACCATTGGTAATGAAGAAGTTGTATGTAAAGTTCTTAGAACACCATTGCTTATTTTTTCTATAAGAGTATCCACAATTTAGAAATTTAGAGCTATACTCGGTAATGATCTTACTCTTGATGGTTTAGTTAGTTGTTTGATTGCATTTGAATTAAGTAATTGTGATAATAGTGTGTCTAAGATTAAGAATGCTTTGAATTCATCACTAACCATTGGAAGTTCAAAGAAAGAGAAGAACAATAAGAATGAAAGTGGTTTAGATTGAGAGGATAAACTGGATTAGATTGAAGAATTGCTTGGTAGGATGCTATTGAGAAGAAAAGGAAAATTCAAAGATAAACTACCCCTGATATGCTTTAAATGCAATGAAGTTTGACATTTTTTTTCTAGATGTCCTAACAAGAATAGGAGTGATAAAAATGATAAGAGGGAGAAAAAATACAAAAAAGGGCAAGGACTACAAGGAGAAAGGGAAGAAGTCATGCTACATTGTCAAGGAATAATACATTGAATTAGACATATAATAGGAAAAGGAGGAAGTAGAAGTGGTATATGTTGCTATTAAAGAAGATCCTAATAAGGAAATGTATAAGGAAAAAAATCCCTTATTAGGCATGTTAGTAAGAGTGACAAATGGATTATTGATAGTGGATTTTCACAACACATGACTAGAGATATAAGTAAGTGTGATAAGCTAGAAGAGTATGATGGTGGAAATCTTAAACTTGGGAATGATTTTCTATGTCTTGTGGAAGATAGATGTACATTGATCCTAAATGATAAAAATAGATGTGATGATGCATATTAGGTTTAGGGCCTAAAGTACAATATATTGATTGTCTCTCAGTTGAATAATAAAGGTCACAAGTTGGAATTTTTGAACATAAAAGTAAAGATCTATGATGACAAGGAACATATATGATTGGTGCTAGAGAACAAACAAGAGGTAATCTATTCTTATACCTAGATCCTACTATTAGTTCATGTCCTTTTGCAAAGGTTGAAGATATATGGTTGTGGCACAAGAGACCATGTCATGTTAATTTTGAGAATATGGTTAAAGTAAGTAGAAAGAAGAAAGTGAGAGGCTTACTAAATCTAAATAAACTTGAGAATGTTATGAGAAAGAAATGCCAACTCAATAAGATGACTAAATCCAATTTTTCAAGAAAACAACATTCTACTAGTGATATTATGGAGCTACTTCATACTGATTTATGTGGACCAACGAGAGTTGAGAGCTATTATGGAGATATATATTTCATACTATTTTTTGATGATTAAATTATAGAATGATAACAAGAATTTTTTTGAAATTGAAATTTGATGCTTTTGAAATGTTCAAGTGGTATGAAGATAGAGTTGAAAAAGAAATAGGAAAACAATTGAAATACCTAAGATCTGACAGAGGTGGCATATTTATTTTTGATTAATTCACTAAATTTTGTATTGAGAATGGAATTAAGAGACAACTATCTACATTGAGGACATCACAATAGAATGGGATTGTTGAAAGAATAAGCAGATCAATCATTGATTGTGCTAGAATACTACTAATTAAAAAAGGTTTTGCATAAATTTTCTTGAGAGAATCCATAATCACTACAATATATACTCTCAACTAAGTTTAGTTGTAGAAAGAAACAACCAAAGCACCTTATGAACTATGGTATCATCATATGCCAAATGTAAGTTATTTCAAAATATTTGAAAGTAGGTGTTATATCCATAAAAATTCAAGGAATAAAAAATTTGAATCTAAAGGTGATGAAGGTATATTACTAGGTTAACCTAGTAGGATCAAGGCTTACAAGTGTTTGAATAATGCCACTAACACTATGATTGAGGGTGCACATGTGAGAATTGATGAGTTTGTAGATAAGAATGATGAAGAGAGAAAGAAGGAACCTAAGAACTACAAATTTTTTGTTTATGTATATAAAGATGTACATGATACAACAACTGACAAACAATAGAGAGATATCAAGCATCATCTTGAATTACCCAAGTCATAGACATAAAAATTCAAGAAGAATGTTGAGCCCCAACTGAGCAATGATAATGTTTGAGATCAACGAGAAAAATCTACACAACTAGAAAAGTATGTGAGAAACAACCATTCACTTGAAAACATCATTGGAGATAAGAGTGTTGGAGTCATGACTAGAAGTAAGTTGAAGGATAATGCTTGTTTGATTATTGAGTTTGAGCCAAGAGTTGTGAAAGATGAACTTGATAACAAAGATTAGATCAATTCAATGAATAAAGAAATAGTTTAGATTGAGAAGAACAATACCTAGACATTGGTATCAAGACCTACAAACAAGAATGTAATAGTAACAAAATGGATTTTTAGAAACAAACTGAATGAAAATGGAAAAGTTGTAAGAAACAAGGCCAAATTAGTTTGTAAAGGTTATTCTAAAGAAGAAGAAATTGATTATGGTGAGACCTTTTCACCTATAGCAAGATTGGAAGTAGTCAAAAATTTGTTAGCAAATGAAACTTACAAGAAATTCAAGGTAGATGAAATGGATGTTAAGTTTGCATTCTCGAATGAAATACTTGAAGAAGAGGTATGTATTGAACAATCAAAAGGGTTTGTACAGCCAAATAAGAAGCATCTAGCATGCAAGTTAAAAAAAGAACTATATGGACTGAAGTAAGCACCAAGAGCATGGTGTGAAAGACTACACTCATATTTGATTAAGATTAAATTTTTTAGAGAAAGTGAGAATAGTAATTGTACATGGTGGAATCACATATTCATGAGATATTAGAGCAGAGTGCAATCCAAATAACAATGAACTACTCTAGACCCAAGAAATCATTGCAAAACAAAGACTCTACGAACATCTCATGTTTCCCTAACTACAACTGCTAAAATTTCTCTCAATCCAACATCTTAGTGATAGATCTAGAATAGGAGTATGCTATGAATGTAGATCTACCAAGGTCTATGTGAGATCCATGTGAAAATGTAGATTATATGAAGATAATAACACTAGAATGCTAGAATATGTGCATGCATAAGACTACACAATGCCAAGTGATGTTAAATAACTACCAAAATAACCTTAACATGATATCAAAATGACATGAATTTTATATAATAACAATGCTAAAATGGATGATAGCTCTAAATATGCCTATAGTGCAGATGCCTAAAACTTGGGTCCCTTTGCTCTTGAATTTTCCTCCTATTTATAGGATTTTAGAAGGGTGCTGGGGTAAGGATCATGATTTTACTTTTCACTGGAGGGTAATAGTAAAGCTAAAAATATATCATAAGGCACCAAGAAGAAAAGTCTAATAGACTTAGTTTGTGAGGATAAATGAGGATTTTTCAATTCTTTTAATTTCAAAAAGGAGGATTTTCACTTTTGAGAGCATAAATGGCTTTTATTGATTTATTAAATGTTCCATTTATTTTAGCCTTTTGTCTTTTCCTTTTTCCTTTTTATATTTCCTTTTATAAATTTATGAATTGCTTTTTCTCTTTTTAAAGTGATTTAGGTCCTTTTTGATTTGATGGGTGATTGATTGATTTAATCACTCAAATGGCCCAATGTTACCATTGATTTGAAAGCCTGTTGTTTTCCTCCGTTATTTGATTTTCTCCTTAATTTGTGTTTTTTGATCAATGACTATCTTGATTTTATGATTTTTAGCTGATTTTGATGTTTAATTGTCTGGTCGATGATGTTTGGTTGATTCAAGGTTGATATGATGCATGATTTTGATGTTTGATTCAATATTGTTATGTTTAAAATCTTTTGTTTAAGATAACTTGATTGGATGCCCCAGTTTTGTTTGATTGTTGAAATTGGCTAGGGTCGAGCATCTTTTATTTTTGAACATTTTTGATGCCCCAATTTGATATGGGTATACTGCCCCCTCATAAATGAACTTAGAAAAAGTGATGGAAAAAATATAGGGATATTCCAATTTTATTTTTGAAAATGTTGATGAGAACAATTGATAGTAAAGTGGGGTAAATGTAGGTGATTGAGTTAATGATAACTAGTTCAAGGAAATGGGTCAAAGGCATTAATTTGGGTGTATAGGGTTGAAAATATCATAAAGTGCCCCAAAAGAGGGTTAAATAGGTCAAGAGACCTTTTACATATTTAATTTTTACACTCCCATTTTACTTTTTGTGTTTTGGAGCTCTGAGCTAGCAAGTATGGTTCTCCCATTGTGAGAGCATAAATTCGAGAGGGGTCACAAATATGAGTGTCTGACTAACTACAGTGCCCTAGTAAGTCATTGAGATCCTTTGTAATTTAAAGTTTTTGAATAAATGCCTACATTTCAGATTTTTGTGTGAATTTTCTCCATAAATGTGTAGATTTGACATTTTAGCATATTTGATGTTTGTTTTAGCACATTTAAAATATTTTAGCACATTTGTAACATAGAATAACACATCCACTATGTGAAATAGTGCATCTAAAACCATAACCACATAGTAAAACAATGTATACATTTACACTATAGTGCATATGCAAGGTGTCATAGCACATTTAACTGTTGTAGCACCTATAAAGCATTGTTTAGTTAATATAACTGATAGGATAGCACATATGCATGGGGAGTTTGGAAGATCATAGATGATGAATTTTTGTAAGTGGAGTGATGCTTTGATAGCACTTATGCATCATGCTATAGCACTTTTACCTTGGATAGCACATCTATGGGATAGGATAGCGTAGTCGATGCACTTGGTAGTGCTCATAGTTCTATAGCACATCTGATGAATTCAATGGCATGAATATCTATTTTAATAGCACTTAGGATAGTTGTAGTGCATCCGTGATAGAAAATAATGCATTTGATTATTGTAATAGCACATTTTATTTTTGTAGCATTAATTCCTTGTTGGATAGTGCATATGATTGATGAAATTGCATGAAGGAATCTTGTAACACTTTTGGTACATTCAATAACACATAAGGCTAGTAAGGGTTTATCTGATAGTAGAATGTCATGATAGGTAGAGTCAAATGTTCTAATCATTTCTCATGGTATAGGATATGGTCCTAATGTGAAATTGATGAGTCTAGAATCGACCTAGACACTTGTTCACATAGTGAATCAAATGACAGTGAATGTGTGGTCAGAAGGTGACATGTAAAATCAATTAGGTCATGTTAGATAAATAGAAAATAATTTTCCCCTTAGGATACAGAGTAGGGAAAACTAATATGTCCATATTAAGATACAGAGTAGGACAAATAACAGGTTCAAGAAAGAACCATTAACTAAATGGATAGATGTTGATATTTAATTGATGTAGGATGATCACTTGTGATGAAAAACTAATGTCATTATTTGACTGTTTGATGAAATAGGTATGTGGATGAAAGTTCATGGTTTGGGGACTATACTCATGGCCATTAGAGTTGATAGGTAGATTGTTTATGGTTGAGTGACATGTGATTGAAAGATGTGAATTTACATATCTTTTATAGATGCCTCAGTTTTGAGTGAACAAAGGATTATTGAAAACTATGGCTGAGTGGTGGCACTTGGACCACAACACATTTCACATGCCCCTAGAATAGAGGACAATCACTCCCAAGGATGTATGTTAGATTCTGTGGATCCCCACTGTGGGGGATCTTGTTTATTATGATTTGACCACTAATGGGACAACATTCAAAGATGTATTTGGGGATGACAACATTGGAGATGACAGTGTGCCATGATTTTAGATGCTATAGTATGAGCCTTTTCATGTGGTATTAGCTAGAATAATAGGGGGATTTTTATTGCCAAATAGGTGTGGGTGTGGATGTCCAATCAGATTGGGCTACATTATACATTATATGATCAATCGACCATAGGGGATTTCATATGGTAGTTGTATACTAGCCCAATTATAACATGTTTTAGATTAAGTGGTGTATTCTGAGGCTACATCATTGTTAGTAGGTGTAGTCTTGTTACAGATATGGACATGGGAGCATCTTCCCATTAATCAACCAATATGTGGTCAAAAATGGCCATAGAATATGCCTTATATATATGTATACTTAGGTGTGATTATTTAGCCCCATCTGGGCAAGATAGAGTATTGGTGGCATATGTTGGATGACCTAGATGAGGTCATATGGAGACCATACAGGTTTATAGAACCATGGGCTAAGGATGATGATGAGATGGTGTACTTATTTTCTCTATGATATCTACTAGGCTTGGTGTTATTGTGATAGAGAGATTTTGTTTCAGGAGGGTGGTCAGATAGTTTAGCTAATGACAAGGCATGCCATAGGGGTTAGCACACTATGCTCAAGTGTAGGTAGAGAGGCCAATATGGGAGCCAACATTGGAGTATGAGGTATGCCATGAGGAATTCATGAATATAGTATGACACATCAAATATGTGATTTGAGGGATGGAGAAGCATATGCAAGGATGGAGGGAGATTATGCACAATGGTTTTGAGAGCATACATTTCTGAGATATACAGATTTGATAGAGTTGATACCTGGCATTATGGATAAGTTAAGTAGAGGAGAGGATGGTGATGATGAGGGTAGATGAGGGAGAGGTAGGGGTAGGTGCCAAGTTGGAGGCAAAGCTAGAGGTGGAGCTAGGGTTTGGGGGAGATATGGAGGTCAAGGCCACATCAAAGGATTGTTTTATAGGACCTAGTGTAGAGACCTAGGGATGTTGGAGTAGATAGACCTAGAGAGGTTTGTGGTCAAGGCAAGGTAGTGATGAAAGGTGGCACTAGTAGTAGGGAAAGACTGAGCTAATGAGAAGATGATATGGGTAATGGTAGGGCTGAGTAGCCTAGGGCTAGGTTATCAAATGATGTTTAGTTTATTGGGTGACAAAGACCACATATACAAGTTCTAATTATAGATGCATAGAGTGCATAGCCATAGGTTTTTATAGCAATAGAGCTAGCTAGACTGAGTGGGTCATCAAAGGTGGAGACTCATATTAGTGTCATGGAGGTATAGGTTAGATTGATGGGGACACATATTACCCAGCTGACCAATAGATTGCATGCATTTATAGCTTCGATGATACCAAGGTATCCACTACCATCGAGGATAGATGGGGCTACTATGAGTTAGACGGCCACAACTATTCCTATGAAATAGGTGTTAGATTTGATATATCAATTTCCACAAGGTAGGAGGAGTGCCCCCAGTGAGCATGGACCTTTTGATTAGACATAGATAGATGATGCAGGTCGTGAGACATAGGGGTGATCTATGTATCATTTTGTATTGCATTTTATTGACTTATCATGTATATCATTTATGATTTTGACCTTTTGATGTTGATGATTAGATCTTTTTCATGTCTAATTATTTGAGCTTTTTGATGTTTGTATTTTTGCACTTTTTGTTAGTTTGTGGTGACTGATCAGGAACGTATTGTACATACTTCATACATTCTTTGGAAAAATAATTTTGGGCCCTATTTTATCAAGATTTTGGGCCAACATGTAATTATTAATTATAACCCTAAAGTGGTTTAATACTTGTATAAAAGGGCTTAGGGTTAGGGATTATTTCATAGTTGTGATGTGACATTGCTTCTTGCAACAATATTGAGCTGGAAGGAATTATAGATTGTAATCAGGTTGTAATCACTAGATTGTAATAATATCGAACTTGCTGTTTGGTGGACATAGCCTAGGGATTGGGTGAACCATGCGAAATCTTGGTGTCTTGTGTTTTTTTCTGTGTGATCTATTATTTTTTGATATAATTTATATTTGCATGTAATCATTATTTTTGTCTGTGGTTTTTTCCTAACACTTTTTGTATCATGGACTTTATATATATGATGTCATGGATGCATGTATGTGCTTTTGTGATTTTATTTATATGATAGTTGTAGATGTTGATGTAACCTTGATGATTAATGTAGTGATGTATATAATTAATAGATTCTTAATGTAGTGACATGATATGTGGATAATGAATGTAGCAACATGATATGTGGATAATGAATGTAGGAATGAATTGTATAAATTAAATGCATGAATAAAATGAATGAATGAAATGTGATGTAATGAAATAACATGAAAACTAGGATAATGAAATAGATGGTAATGAAAAGTGTTTTAATAAAAAGATGAAATGGAAATACTAATAACCAAAATGAATGAAAAGGGTAAATGTAATAAAAATAATATGTGATAAAAGATGATAATGAAAAAAAATGAACAAGTGAGAAAGAGTGATTTAGTGAAACTAAAATGATCATAAGAATGAAAATAAATGAAAATGAAAGTGTAATGCAATAAGAAGTTTTAATGAGAGAAAATTAGATGATAATAATGAAATGAAATGAAATTTAAAGATAAAAATAAAGAAAAGATTGAAAATGGTTTTAGCAAAATAAAAGTAAAAAATGGAAGGAAATGATGCAAATAAAGAGCGAAAATTTAATATTTGATATGTGATGAAGATGTAATGAAAATGAAATGAAAAGAAAAGAAATAGAGATGAAAATGATAAGAAAATGAGGCAAGAAAAGTAAAAAGTGGAATGAAAACAAATATGAAATGATGAAAGATGGTGGAATGTGAATGATTAAGAATGGAATAAGTAGTAAAAAAAAGGAACTAATGAGATGAATATGAAATGGTATGAAAATAAAAAAAATGAAATGGTATAAAAAATGAAATAAAAATAAATATGGTATAAAATTAATATGAAATGAAAATGAATTAAATGTAATAGATGAAATGAGGATGCAATGAGAAATATCATAGTAAAATGATACTAGGAGATGAGATGATATGAAGAGATCTAACTCAAAATTTGAGATTTGAAGGCTACAAAGGAACTTCGAGGCCTCAATGAGGTGTGTGAAATAGTGAATGCATAGAAAATGATTGATAATAGTAGAAAAAGAAGTGTGATATGAGGAAATAGTGACTAGAACTTTTGAGATTTGAAGGTCACATAATGCAATAGATGATATGGAAGGTGCAAGTTAATGAGGGAAATAGTGACTAGAACTTTTGAGATTTGAAGATCATGTAATGCAATAGGTGGAATGGACATTATGAGATAATGAAGTGTGATGAATGGTGGTGGTTTTGTGATGAGACAAAGTCAACAAAACTTGAGTCTTTGAAAGCTTATGGCGATGTTTCCATTTGATAGCCATATATGAGTTTTGGTACTAATTTATTGGATGACATGTGTAGGAATGCTTGTGTAATCTTGATTTATGTGCCAACCATTTGTTTTTAAAGTACCCAAGATGAAATGTAGACTAGATGGATGTAGGTAACTACCACATTTTGTAAAGGGATGCAAATTTAATGTCATCATTGATCTCCTAATCAAAAAGTGACATAGTACAACCACCACTAGCTTAGCTATGGTAATATGAATACTCTATCATGTCGAGATTCATGACCAAAACCAAATAATGTACATGAAGGAAATAATGATCATTAAGAACATAAGTTATTGCTACAGTAGATTAAAAAAAACACATAAATAGACACATGTCAGATAAAGAACCTCACCTGTGATGGTATGCAAAATTGGTTGAGGTACACATGGCCTACCAAATAAGAGGAGGAACTTACAAGTAGACACCAATAATGCGTAAAATCAAAGGATCATTAGATTATATTAGTGAAAACCAAATGAAAATAAAAGATACTAACTTCATCCTAGTACCTCTTGTCAAATAAATCATTGAGGTACTAGAAGCTCATAAAAGTACAAAAGCCATTATTTCCAGACTAGTATTGCTGATAGTTATGTGCAATAGTGTCAAGTTTGTTCAATTCTCTGTGGATAAAGCTATTGTAGGATTTTGGTAGCAAGTCATGGGATGTGTCAGCATTAATAGTGAAGTGAAATGTATGGTGATTGCATTGGAAGATATGTGTTGGTGGGGATTAGGGCACTAGAATGTAAGAGTAGAGCAATAAGTGTACTTAGTACTAGTGTAGCAAATTGCATAGAGTGAACATGTGGCAAGGCTAGTGAAGTGTAGTGCATGGAGAGTGATGGCCATAAATAGATGAGTAATGCATATATGAAAGGAAACATGGTGAAGGGATAGGTAGCACAATTGTTGGGAGATTTAGTTATTTGAGAGGTCAAGTAAGTGAATGTGTGAAAGCATGTTGGGCTCACCAGATCAGTCATAGTAGGAGGGTGATGTTAGCAAAGGAGGATGGGTGAAGCAAGGACAAAGGGTGAAGCATATCTAACATATGTCAAGTGAACTAGTGTGTCAACTTAAGCTCTAGGCACTAGTTTGTGAGGAGGGCAAGTCAAGCCATGTAGGGTTAGTGCAAGATCAACCTGAGGGTTTGAGAGTCAGGATGGAAGAAACACCTTTATCAACATTGATGATGTTATCAGGGAGTGTAATGTAGTAGGCTCTACAGGTGGAATTGGGTAAAAATTTGATGATGTAGGTAAAGAGTAGTCCTCCTGGGGTGACAAAAAGTGTGTAAGAAGTAGCAATAGAGGTGGGGGAGACAGACTCTTTGGGTAAGATTGTGGGAAGAGCTCAAAGAGTGACAGAGGATGTTAGTGTGGGTGAGGTGATGAGTGCAACAAGTTAGTTGATTACCATTGGAATCTTGGGAAAAAGGTCAATGAAAGAGGAGATGGGCATATTAAGTGTGTTGGAGCCATAGCAAGAGGTAGAGTGTGGAGTGCAAGCAACAAGTGAAGTGGAGGAGTTAAGGAAGATGCTAGCCATGGAGAAAGTTTAGGCATAAAATGTAGAATAAGAAATCACATTTTTGTTGGGGTTGATGGATAAATCTCATGATGATGGAGTACAGATAGAAGTGAGATGGCTCCAAGTGGTGATGGATATAGAACAGGCGCAAGTGCAATTATTGGAAGCTGAGTTGTGGGTGGAATAATCACGAGTGGAGGGGAGTGATGCAAGAATATGGCCCAAGTGAGTGTAGGCATAGAAGTTATGGGAGTTGCTGAGGATGGTGCAAGTAGGCTTGGAAAGTGTACAAACTAAACTGGTGTTACTGCAGGTTCAGTCGAGTCTTTTAGGGATGCGGTGTAAAAAATGAGCAACATGTCGTTGCAGTTGCAAGAGAAATTAGTGGCTAGTGAGTCAAAGGTGAGGTAGTTGCAATAGTAGTTGAATGAAGCAAAAGAGGATGTGGAACACTAGAGAATGCTGACCAATCAGATGTAACAAGAGAGATGTGGCTCAATGAGTGATCGCTATGTCAGTTATAAACAAATTGGTGGATAGTATGTTTGTAGATATGAAAAGGACTACAAAAGTACAACAAGAAGCTACCTATTATATGGGGCTATATTATCAATTGATCCCCTTAGAATGGTGATGAGAGTGCCAATTCATGGATAGACAATTTATGCAACTTTTGAATGGACAACTGTGCAGTGGGAAGTTCTTGATACCAATGGATGTTGTTTGATTGCAAGGGGGATCTATGTAGGGGAATCATCTTCTGAGATTAGGCTAGGGGAAATGCCCCCAGCCAAAAATCCTAACCTACCACCTCCCCAAGGGAGGCCAGAATAAGTGATCCTCTAGATGTTACTTTGAATGTAATATTGTTGTTGCTATCAAAATAGAACAAAAAAGTGTGTCATTTGTATGGAAAGAAAAAAGGTGACTAGCACTCATTTCATTTTTATGAACAATGTGATTGAAAGAATTGATAATTATTATCATTTCTGTTGATATTTTTTTGATATGTTTTGGATGTTTTTGGAATTTTTGCAAATATTTGGATGTTTTGATATTTGTGGAGATATTTGGATGTTTTTGATATTTTTTTTGGAAAGTATTGGAAGGTTGCTAATATCCACAAAAGTGTGAGCAATGAGATACTTAGAGGAAGATCAACCTTCACTTATGTGTGGTAACCAAATGCCAGTGTGTGCTCTTAATGAAAGATGAGCACACTGTTGTGTAACATTTGGAGATAAGTAGTACATAAGGTGGAAAAAGTAGGAAGTGCTAAGCCATGAATTACAAGTGGAATGGGAGTGTAGAATTCAGTATATATTGATAGCATTTATAGAGAAGCTTAGGGCTAAAGTTGGGATTTTTCTCTAGGTGTGTGTTGAGATGGATATGTACAGTACCAGTAAAAAGGTGTTCGAGCCTATAGGAGGCTCTGATGGCTGAAAAATGTGCTAGAGGGGCCTTCAAAAAGGTGTTTGGGCCTGAAAATATGCTATGGGGCTCTAAAAAAGGTGTTTGAGCCTAAAAAGGTGCTAAAGGGCTCTAAAGAAGGTGTTTGGGCCTAAAAAGGAACTAAGGGACCATGAAAAATACATTTGAAGGTCTAGAAAGGCACTATTAGGGAGGCCATTGTGGTCTCTCAAATGTACACTTATTTTATGCCACTGTTGAGTGGCATTGAAAGAGTGCGATGGATATCTGCAAAAGTTTGAATGGTGTCCAGATTACCAATGTTTCCTTAAATTGTAAAGATGAGTCATGAGATCATAAGGACATTTTAGGATAGCATTGATATATTTGTAGAAGGGTGATAGATCAATCATGATCCATGAAACATAAATAAGGTTGAAAAGCTCATTTGATATTATTGTGAGAGAGACAGAGGCAAGGATTCTTCAGTGATCTATGTTGTGCTAGACTTTCCAAAGCCCTAAGATATGTTTCAAGATATAATAACACTACTTCTTAATGAATTGATGCATCCATTTATTGTCATTGTCGGAAGTAATATGTCATAAAATATTTAATATTTTTTTTTAGTGTAGGGGACCTCACCATTGATTTCATATAAACTAGTCGAGGTATGCAAACCTATCTCAAAGGGGCAACAATTATAGATTGACACTAGCTCAACATGAAATCAATGGATCATTGGATTGAAAAATACAAAAATAAATTATGTCAAATTGAAGATGATATTTATGGCATATTTGTGATTTATTGTTTGATTTTTAATTTTTTTTTTTGTGATTTTGTTTGTTGATTTTTGACTATTTTTGATATTTTTGGATTTTTTTTGACTATTTTTTATGATTTTTGAATTTTTTGACTATTTTTCATGATTTTTGAAAATTTTGGACTATTTTTAATATTTTTTTGATGTTTTTATTTGTTGGTAGTAGAAGTAGGATGGAAGTGAGATTTGTTGGAATACAAAGATCAATGGGGCTATTTTAGAGCACATAAAGAGTTAGGGAGACCAAAAGTGGGCTATGGAGGCTAAAAGGGAGCTCAAAGAGCCATATTTGGGATAATGAAGGGGAAAAGGATTTTTGTGACTACAATTAGAATTTATGAAGGATAAAATGGATGTTGGGAAATAGTGGTGGCAGTAGATATTTGAGATGTGCACTGAGTTTCTTGTAATTCATGCATGCGATATCTTAGAACATAATTAGACTCCATGTTCCCTCTAAGTTGATTGTTTGCCCCTTGTTTCTATTTTTGTTGGTTGTCACTTATGTGAATTGTGTCTAATGCCAAGAAACCACTAAACTATAGCCCACAAGTGTTTTTCAATTGGGTATGTGTAAAATTAACTCAATTGTGCCATGTAGTGTGGATATATAAAAGGAAAAAGCCACAAACAAGAAAAAATTGGCTCAAAGAGTGTTGTTGTAGCCACATCTTGTTGCATTTTCACATTGAATGACTTGTGTTGATTAGGGAAGTCCAAAGGTGTTATCTCTCACTCCTTTTTATGCCAAAGGCGGTATCTCTCAATCTTTTTATACTAGATTTGTTTTGAATGTTTTCTACTTTTTTTTTTTTGAATTTTTTGGTTTTTTGATGTTTTTGATTTTTTTTAGTAATGAGGTGCTTCCTCCAAACTTTAAACATAGAATTGTTTGAGATGGATGTTGTTGATGGGGTCTGCTAGTTCTTCTCTGTCACAATCCAAAAGTTTGTAAGTACCTATCCTAAAGGATTCTGTAATGATATAAGGGCCAATCCAATTTGCCTCCCACTTTCCTTTCTTTTCTCTTGTTACCTAATTTTTGGGGCTTTCTTGGAGGACTAATCTCCATTTTGAAAACATGAGGTGTCACCTTCTTGTCATAATGTTTGGATAGTTTGTTTTGATACACTTTAAGATGTTTGTGTCTTGTGCATTGATGTTCTTCTAGGAATTCCAATTGTTCTAACTGGACCACTCTATAGTCCTCATTTGATATGACATCATAGAGGTGGACTCTTAGAGATATGATTTCAACCTCTAAGGGGAGAATTGCTTCACTACCATAGACCAAAGAGAAAGGTGTTACACCCATAGGCATTCTAACACTTGTTCTATATGCCCATAGGGAAGAGTTCAATTGTAAATGCCAATCTCTACCAGTGGCATTGACAATTCTTTTAAGAATTTTTATAATGTTTTTATTGGTGGCTTCTACTTTGCCATTGCCTTGGGGATAGTAAATTGATGATGAATTATTAATGATGTGAAAATTTTCACATAACTCATCAACTATTTGATTTTTGAGGCACAAGCCATTATCTATTAAGAAGGCATGAGGTATGCCAAATTGAAAAATGATATGGTTTAGGATAAATGAGGATATTTTTTTGCTAGTGGAGTCTATGAGTGATGTTGCTTCAACCCATTTGGTAAAATATTCAATTGCTGTAATACTACATTTTTATTTGCTAGAGGAAGTTGGGTGAATTTCACTAATCAAGTCAAAACCCTATTGATAAAAGGGCCATGGTGTGGTTAATGGGTTGAGTTCCTAGGCTAAAGCATGATTGAGGTTTCCATGGATCTTACACTTCTTACAAGTTTTGATATAGTAATCCTTTTCCATTGTGGGCTAGAAATAACCTAGTCTAAGGAGTTTTTCAGCTAGGGTGAAACCAATATAATGTGACCCACAAATATGAGAGTGAACCCCATGTAGAGAAATCTTAGACTCATCAATTTCTAGACATCTAAATAAAGTACCATCTAGACCTTTCCTATGCAATGTATCAGGCACCTATGTGTAACATGAGGTTTGTTAGATAAAGTTTCATTTTTGGTTTTGGGATAAGTTAGAAGGCATATTGTTATCACGTAAGTAGATGGAAATGGAATAATACCAAGGAGAGTTGGGAGTGTATAAAAGAAAAGTGATGTGGGATTCTGGTTCAGTAAATGCAAGTTGAACCACCTCTTTTGCTAATAACTCATATCTTTCTTGTTGATGTGGTAATTGTAGAAAAGAGGCAAAAGTAGCTATAGCATTAGCCACCCTATTCTTGCCTCTAGGAATCTTCTCAAATATGATTTGAACAAATCATTCCTTGAAAGTATCAACCAAGCATTTATGAGGTAGCAATTTTTCATCTTTGGTTTGATACGTGTCATTCACCTAATTGATGACTAGCTAGGAATCTCCATGGACCTCTATTGCTGCAATTTCTATTTTAAGGATAATTTAAGACCAAGAACTAAAGCTTCATATTATTCCATATTATTTGTGCATGGGAAAAGAAATTTGTATGACTTTGGTATGGTCATGTCCAGAAGCGTGATGAATAGAATCCCGACACCTGAACAATGGTGTGTGTATGAATCATCAAAGTAGAATTTTCATAGAACTAGCACTATCTGGAGGATATGTGTATTTAGAAAATCAGCTAGGATGGTATTGGAGTTTTCTTGAGCTATATCTATTAACTAGTCTACAATGGCTTGTCCCTCTATGGCTTTTCTATCAATATTCTCAATGTCAAACTCACTTAGGATCATTACCCATGTAGCTAGCCTTCCTATTAATGCTATTTTACTCAAAAGATACTTGAGTGGGTCTATTTTGGCTATGAGTTTTACTTTGTGGGTTAGAAGATAGTGACATAGTTTTTGGGAAGCAAAAACTACTGCCAAATAAGCTTTTTTAAAGAAAGTGTAGTGCAACTCCTAGTTGATCAAGGTTCTACTAATGTAGTAGATGACTCATTCCTTTCCTTGGTCATTCTCTTGCACCAGGAGGGCTCCTATTTATTTTTTCATTGGAGAGATATAGAGAAATAAGGCTTTCTGCAACATAGGAGGCACCAAAATAGGTGGAATCATTAGGTAGTTCTTGAGAAGATCAAAGGCTACTTAACACTAATTGTCCCATTTAAAGACTATACCTTTGTGAAGGAGATGGGTAAAAGGAACACACTTCTCTGCTAGTTGAGATATGAATATGTGAACTAATTGAAGTCTCCCCTAGAGGGAGTGTAGCTAGCTCATGTTCTTAGGAGGTTGCATGTTAATAATAGCCCGCACTTTTTTTGGATCAACTTCTATCCCTTTTGTGGAGATAATATAACCTAGGAGCTTCATAGATTGTACTCCAAAAGCATATTTCTTAGGATTTAGTCTAACTTTGAAGGATTCCATGCATTTGAATATCTTATCTAAAATTAGCAGATGATCTTTATGAGTATGAGATTTTGCCAAAAAGTCATCTACATAATCCTCCATAAATGTATGCATCATATCTTGTAATATAGTGGCCATAGACTGCTAATATGTAGCTCCTATATTTTTAAGGTTGAAGGGCATGACATTCCAACAAAACATTCCCCATATAGAAGTGAACATTTTCTTCTCTTGATCCTCAGTTGCTATTCTAATATTTTTATAGCCTGAAAAACCATCTATGAGGGAGAGAATAGAATGTCCTACTATTAAGTCTACAATGGTGTTAATCCTAGGTAATGAAAAATCATCTTTGGGACATGCTTTGTTGACATCCCAAAAGTTAACGCACATACATATGCTATCATCTTTCTTGGAAATGGGCACAATATTTGAGATCCATGAAGCACAGGCTAATGGCCTAACAAAGTTGTTGTGAAGTAAATTTTCTAACTCTATTTTGATCAACAAAGCTATGCGTGGATGCATTTTTCTAATTTTCTGTTTGATGGGCTTGGCATTTGGAGAAATGTTTAGATGATGAAGGATTAGATTAGGATCTAACACTGGCATGTCAACATGGGACCATGGAAAATTATTTTTTCTACCTTTGAATAAGCGAATACACTTACTTCTTTCCTTTGGAGCTAATGATTATGCCAAGTGGATGATTCTAGGTTCTTGCTCTATTATGATATTAACCTTCTCTATTGGTTCAATTAGGATTTATGATAGGTCTCTTTTGAATATTAAGGTAAAGGATCAATCATTTCATATATAGGCACCACAGTTGGGTTTTCACCATCACCTGTATCATTTCTATTTGTTTCTTTTTTTTTTTTATCCAGACCTGTCACAATGTGGTTTGGGTCGTTGGACATGTGAAGTGTTAAACCTCAATTTGTATGACTAAGATGATTGATACTAGATGCATCCATAGGGTTTTCTTTTGGTCCTAGTTTCAGAGATGGTTCAATTGCATTAAGGTATCTACAAATGTCATGGTTAGTGTCAAAGTTGGGAATGTAATGAGACTCAGTTGTATCCCAATCAATAAGCTTGGGATGGATTAAGGATAATGGCTCAAGATATGGATATGATTTGACTTGGCTAATGATATAACCCATTTTTGTGACATCATATATTTTATCTATTAATTCTATAATGTGCACTTCTTCTAAATTGTCAAGGAATGTAGAGTTTTCAAGTTGCTCATAATACTCATCTTCAACCTCTATAGGAAAGAAATATGAAAATAAGGTCTACAACTGGAACCCATCATTAGGTTTGTCATCCTCACACAATGTGATCTTAGGTGTTTATTTTGTTTCATCTTCTAAGAAATTATGATGTGTGTTGACTTGTGCATTTATGAGACCTTAGAGTATTCATGAGACCTTAGAGTAGAGTGCAATCAAAATAACAATGAACTAATCTAGACCCAAGAAATCATTGTTAAACAAAGACTCCACAAACATCTTATGTTTTCCTAACTACAACTAATAAAATTGCTCCTAGACCAACATCTTAGTGACAATTCTAGAATAGGAGTATGCTATGAATGCATATCTAACAAACCATATGTGAGATCTATGTGAAAATATAGATCATATGAAGATAATAACACTAGAATGCTAGAATATGTTCATCCATAAGACTACACAATGCCAAGTGATGTTAAATAAATACTAAAATAACACTAACATGATATAAAAATGATATGGATTCTATATAATAATAATGCTAAAATGGATGATAGCTCTAAATATGCCTATAGTGTAGATGCCTAAAACTTGGGTCCCTTTGCTCTTGAATTTCCCTCCTATTTATAGGATTTTAGGAGGGAGTTGGGGTAAGGATTAGGATTTTAATTTTCACTAGAAGGTAATGGAAAAAGTGGAAATATCTCATAAGGCACCAAGAGGAAAAGTCCAATAGACATAGTTTGTGAGGATAAATTAGGTTTTCTAAATTATTTTAATTTCGAAAAGGAGGATTTTCACTTTTGAGAGCATAAATGGCTTTTATTGATTTATTAAATGTTCCATTTATTTGTAGCTTTTGTCTTTTCCTTTTTCCTTTTTAATTTTGATTTAATGATTTTATGAATTGCTTTTTCTCTTTTAAACATGATTTAGGCCCTTTTTGATTTGATGGGTGCTTGATTGATTTAATTACTCAAATGACCTGATGCTACTGTTGATTTGAAAGTCAGTTGTTTTCCTCTGTTAGCTAATTTTGTCTTTAATTTGCATTGTTTGATCAAAATTTGCATTGTTTAGGTCTTGCCAATTTTAGGGTGTCTACATTAACCTATACTTATAGAGTGAAGCTGATAAAAAGGTTCTCATTACTAAAATATTTATGGATGATGTAACATTTGGTGGTAATCATTTGTTGCACAAATCTTTTTTTAATTAGATGAATAAGGAGTTTGAAATGTCTATACTTGGTGAGATTATGCTTTCATTATTTTGAAAGTTCATCAAATAAAAGGAGGCATATATGTGACTCAATCTAAGTACATTAAGGAGATATTAAAGATATTTGGTATAGAAGAGTCAAGGCCAGTTGGTACACCTATGGTGACTAGATGAAAACTATCTAAGGAGGATACAATTGTTAAAGTGAATTAGACACAATATAGATCAATGATTGAGAAGTTACAATATATTGTGCATAGTAGACTTGATATTGCACATAAAGTTGGTATAGTTGTAAGGTTTTCCTCTAATACTAAGGAAACAAATGTGACAACTATTAGAAGGATATTCAAATACATGAAAAGAAAAGAAGAATATGGATTGTGTAGGTACAAACTAGAAGGTGATTTTTAACTTATAGTTTACACTCATGCTAATTGGACTTGAAATGCTAATCATAGGAAAAGTACAAGTGGTGGAGCTTTATTTTTAGAAAAAAGATTAATTGCATGGTTGGGATAGTAATAAATCTATATATCACAATCTATAACTAAAGTTGAGTACATTGTTGTAATTAATTGTTCAGATCAAGCAATTTTTGGAAGAAATAGAGGAACTTACCAAGCCTATCAGTATCTATTGTGAAAAAAAAAGTGTAGTAAACTTATCAAAATTCTTGTGATGCATGCAAAAACCAAGCACATATCTATCAAATATCATTATTTGATGGAGCAAGTACAAAAGAAGTAATTAAGATCGAAATATGTGAAGTCTAAGCAGAAAATTACCTACATATTCACAAAGCCATTGCCTACAAATGCTTTTGAGTATATAAAAGGTAAGCTAGGGGTCCTTTCCATATCCAAGATTCATTAAGAAAATATGCATGTTACATCAATACATGGATGAATATAAATACCTTTCTGGAGTTGATGCAAGAGTTTACTCTTTAGGGACTATTTCCTGAAGTTGTGAAAAATACTATAATGAAATAGATGTAATTAGTACATGCAAGGAATAAGGTATAAATACAAAGTTTAATAAGTTTCACATTGGATCTCATAGTCACCTTTGGCATTTCTATCAGATTGGGACATGCACTAATTAGAGAGAGAAAATTTGTATAAAGGGAGAGAATTTGTAAGTATGAGAGAATTTGCAAGTATGTAGATTGTTGTCAAAGGGGATACTTATGAAGAGATGATATTCTAAGGGGGAGAAGATAATATAAAGTGATGCTATTGAATAGAAGGACAAGTACACCCAAAGAGGGAGAATTTGTCAAATTGGAGACTGAATTGGAAATGCTAAATCTATTGTAGAGAACCTAAATAAAGTCAAAGAGCTGAAGAGTTTTGTTGTTGTCAGTACATACATCTGATTATCTTACGATGTAATGTTTTGCAATGCAAAATCTTATGTTTATGTCTTTTCATCAATGCCAAAGGGGGAGATTGTTAGTCCCAACTAATAATGTTGATTAATGTATATTTAAGAGTCATATATGATGTTATTTTGTCATTGATGTCAAGCCTTAGTTGGCTATACATTATGCTAATTCACAAGAGTTCCATATCATTTGGTTGATGAAGAGGTTTTGAAGAAAGTATGATGAGTTGGAGTGTTGATAAGTGTATGGTATTAAATGGGAACTTGAATTAGTTTAACATTCGTAGTATAATGTTGGCTCAATTTCTTCACATGATCTTAAGCTAGATGTATAATGAAGGAATACAATATTAATCGAGCCACTATAGTTGTCACTAAGCACATGAAAATGAAGTGTTGAAGTTTAGTGTGAAATGAGTAATTCTAGTGTTAACCAAGTCAAGTATTGACCAAGCAAGGTACAATGATCACTGAACCTAAAAATAAAGAGAATGTTTGCAAAATATTAATCTAAGACTACAATTTGGTGAAAATTAAGAACATTTAAGAAGCCTAAAAGAAAAGGAAAAAGTTAGTTATGAGATCAATGGCTAGAGTAATTCAAAGAAGCTCTAATGGAGAATATTTATTGAAACACAAAGTTCAAGGAGGAA
The DNA here is from genome assembly GCA_028749045.1 of Cupressus sempervirens. Taxonomy (NCBI): domain Eukaryota; kingdom Viridiplantae; phylum Streptophyta; class Pinopsida; order Cupressales; family Cupressaceae; genus Cupressus; species Cupressus sempervirens. The sequence goes on from CM053789.1 coordinate 807,761,959, forward strand.
ATCTATTTCTCAAGTGTCTAGTTTTATTGAATTCAAATTTGATGGAGATCTACAATTGTAATTAAGTAACAAAATTGGGAAGATTCTAGAACAACTAAATATATATATTTAAAGGTATGAACAAGATGTTTCTTATTGCTAATGTCATTGATTATTGTCAATCATTATAGAAGTTGAAGGTGTTGATCAAGTTTTTGACAAAAAGGTGAAGCAAGAAGAACAATACTGTGAAGAAAAAGGAGAGAAAATGTTTAGTGGAAGTGTGAGTGTGTGAATCGGCTAGAAAGGGATTAGAAGGAAGAGATAGAGAGAAGCATAGATCTAAAGAAGAAAGGTGTAGTGATAAAACCTATTGAGCTGTCTTTTTGCATGATGCTTAATGACAGGAATCCTTTCAAACTCCTCTTTTGAGAAGATAATTTGGGATCAACTCCAAGGTTCTAGGTGATCTTGCAACCCACTGAAATCTACTCAATTGAAGATAAATGTATTTGTTCACAAGGAGGCCTTTTCTAGTTTGAACCAATTTCGAATAAGGTGTTCAATTTTCTTGTTGTTTCAACATTAACCACAAATAGATATATTTTGTTAGTTTCTATTTTTAAATGAATGCAATCTAAAAATGGAACAAAATGAATTCCTAATTTAACCAAGGGTTAGCAAGAAAATAAAAAAGATAAGGTAATAAGAGATGAAATCAAATATCATGAAAGGTAAATTCCTAATGGACATAAACCATGGTAACAACACGTCTGCAAGTTAACTTGTTGAAAAGATTGGGTAGGAAACCAATGAAAGTAGTAGTGGTTCCTCAAATCCATTAATGTAATCATTGAGGAAAATTTAGTAAAACCAAAAGATGTTTAACTTCTTATCAAATCAAAAGGCCATGAAAAATGCACTCATGTGAGGCATGAAGCTATGTAGGAACAATAAGGTGACCTCTTCTCCAACTCCATATGTTAGTGGAATTTGTCAACATGTAGCAAACACTAGAACTAAAATATCACACAATAAAATAAAATGAACACAACAAAACTATTGGCTCCAGTATTATCATGAACAAGAATCCACAAAAGTAACACACTTTGACAAGAATAACTACACTCAGAATGAGAGCACCAATAACATATCTTATTGCATCAAAATAATGACCTAGAATACATGTTACATTCCTCAATTTATAAGAATTCATCTCCCCAATTTGTGTTGAGAGTGAGAGATCTCTTCATGCAAATATATACTTAAAAACTAATAAAACAAATCTAATTATGTACAAACTCACTCTCTAAATGGTGCTAAAATAGGACTCCACCCTTGTTTATATCAATTAATGGGTGCATAAGCCTTTACATGTTTTAAAACAAAGAAAGAATTAGTAGATAAGAATAAGGAGGTTGTAAGAGGATGTGGGAGTCACTAGAAGCTCTAAAAATGGAAACTTAGCCTTCTCTAAATGTTTCTAGGAGTTAAACTGTTGTCAGAATGCATTTCCAGTGCATGGAAAGCTCTAAATTTGGAACTGGAAGTTAACTGTCAATGCACCTCTAAATTCTTCAAAATTTCCAGCTCACCTTTGGAGTAGTGCACCTTGTGAACCTAGCGCACCTTGCACACCTTAGTGGTAGGTTCAAAAATCCAAAATTTTCCCAAGTGTCAAAATTGAATTTTAGCTTCTGGGTTTTCTTCCCCTTTATACTAGAGCGATGTTTGGATGTTTTCTCTTGAATTTCTCTATAATTTTTATCACTTCGAAAGCTTCTAGTAAATCTAATGCCTCATATTTATGCCTAAGTGTTTGCCAAAAATTACTGATATCCATTCGAGTTTCCACAAAATCATCAAGTCTACCATCAAGTTTCAACAATACCTCTTTAGTCTTGAATGCTTGCCTAATATCTTCATCAGATGAAGCATCCTTGAAAGTTCTTCAAAATTGTTCAACCACTACTTGCACTTACTTGAGCTTTATCTTTGACTCAACTTCAAAAATCTCAAGGGAAATAGCATCATAATACTTATCTGCATCCAAAATTTTCTCTCAAGACTAGCCTTTTAACTTCTGAATATCTTCATGAAGTTCTTCCATGACCTTATTTCCAATAGTTATCTTTTCAATCAAATCCTCAAGTTTATCAATCTCATCTATTGTATATACTTCCATGAGTGTACAATACCTTTGATGTTTTATTGTTTGGATTTCTTGAAGGTCTTTTCCCTAGGTATGTACCTCATCGATAAGCCCAAAATCATACTTTACTATAGATACTAGTTTCTCCACATTAGAATGAACATTATGTAATAGGTTCAAATTAGCTTGTATTATCTCTACACCTTTCTGCTCAAAATTGTCATGCCATTGCTGACATGCTCCCAAAATCAACTTGGACACTCCCCTTATCTCTCCTTTCTACTACTGTGATGTCCCCACTTTAACATATAATTGAAATAATAAATAAGTATTATATATTAATATTAATATTAAAATAATAATATTTATAAGCAATATTATATTAAAATAATATTTATAAGTAATATTGTATTATATTATAATCATATAATATTTTATAATGAAGTTGTATTTATAAGTAATATTATTATATTATAATAATATAATTATATATTATATTATATTATAATCATATTTATTATAATATTAAAATAATAATATTTTATAAGTAATCTTATATTATTATTAATATAATATGATTTTTATTATGAAAGGATGTAACTCTTACTATTATATTTATATGGAATAATAACATTGGTAAGGATCATCAGATGGAAATATGATATAAACTTATACAAATAATAAGGCGAGTGAGTAATACCCTAAAGGGGACATTACAAGTGCCACAATGAGAGTAACCTCTAGGTGGTATTGATCTAATGGGCTTACAATTCCATGTAGATATCCTCTTAGTAGCTCATTTTCTTTGCACAACTTTATCAATTTGTTGTCATTATCATCAAAATGCATGGACACAATCCTGATGCCCATATTGATCATTACTTTAGTTATGTCTACTGTGGGCTTTCCTAATAGGACTTCTATAATCTGGTAGTCCTTAAGAGTCAAATATTTGGTCTCAGCATGTGGAGGAGGAATGGCTATACGAGCAAGTAAGTCTTGATCTAAATTATTCATTATGAAGGTCAATTGTTGTGCATCACTTGTAGGTGGCTTAGGTCTCTTGATGGATTCTACTAGTGCCTCCATAGTTTCCTCCTCATCCAGGTTTAGTTGCCTCTTATGTCAAACCATAACCTCCCTCTTTAGCTAAGTGAGTCCAATGCCCATAGGTGACATATATTTGGTTGAAGAGGAGGACTTCCCTATAGACCCTTTTCCCTTATCCCTACTTTTTGGAGTCCTCTCCTTTAGGGAGAGATCTACATTTGGTGTCCCTATATTTGTTGTATCTAAAGTCCTTGCATTTGTATCCTAAGAAGTTTGCTAAGGTTCTTTAGGTATCTATCCTTCTTTAGATACTTCATCATCTGGTCTCTATTTAGGCTCTTCTACATGCACTACTCTCTCTTCTTCAGTGATAGGAGGGAGGGGAGTGGTTGATCCTTTATCCAAAAATGACAAATCCTAAAATGATTGTGGTGAGGTACCCAAAGATCCTTGTGGTAGAGGTGACATTTGATTCTGATCCTCTCCCAAAGGTTGGTTCATGGGTGTATCTCTTATTTTATCACCCAACATTTTAGTCCCTACTAGCATATAGCTGCAATCAAATGTGTTGAAAATATTTGTTCCTTGTCACTCTTGCTAATCCATCCACTATTACTGCTCATCCTCTAAAGTTGTAACCTCAGTAGGTTGCCTAGGAATAGATGGTAGCCTAATGGTGGAGCTTCTCCTTCTCTCTTCCTGGGAAACCCTTGCCAAGTGTGTCCTTTGACTCAATGGGAGATCCACTTCATCATCATCTTCATCCTCTTCATCCTCTTCAAGGATGGTTTTCAAGAATAGAGGAATAGGTATAACCTTTCTTTACATCTTTTGCCTCCTAATCTTTCCAACCATAGGTCTAATCTTATCTTTCTTAGTAGCTAAGGTAGAGGCTTCTTCCTCTTGTACAGGAAAGCACTCCTCTTGTGCTTCCTATTCTAGGGCTTGTTCCTATTCCTATTCTGGTGGAGGCACTTATGCAATATCCTGAGCTTGAGAAACTTCTTCATTTTGAGGCTCTTGGTTCTTAGGTGCTTGAATTACATCCTAAGGTTGAGGTTGTTCAGCTTAGGGCATAGCTTGCTTAGGAGAATCTATTTTCCTCTTGTTTTTTCCTTTGTCTACCCTAAAGTAACCAAATTCCCTATCATGCTTATATACCATTTTTGGCCTAATTGAATTTGTGGCGAGAAAGTTGGTATTGCTATTTTTGTACCTTTACCCTTAACTAGGTATGCTACGGCCTGGAATATCATAGTCTAAGGAACTAGGTCCAGCTTAAAGGGCTTCTTGATCCAGTCCCTTGTTAATTGGATTATATTTCTCATCTTGTGATTGATATTTGCATTCTCTTCCTTGTCAACCTCTGCATTCATGGTTGGCCTATAAAATATCTTGTCATGATTGTACAAGGTAACCAAGACCTCTTGAGTGTCTTATTGGAAAACCTTTAGTGGGATCTTTATCTTCAAGGTGCCACCCACCTAATATAGAGTCATCCTACAATAATCCCTAATTCAAATATCATAGTCATTTATCGCATTCATCCAATTATCTTGTACTGCATCTTCATGAACAAATTGTTTTTCTGCCAAAATTTGAACTCTACCAATATTGTCAAAAAATGGATGAGAGGAGTTGTAGTTATCCAAGGGATACTGATCCCATTCTACATAAAAGGTTATGAAATCCTATTTCTACTCAACTTCAAATGGAACTATAGTGATTGGCTATACCCAGGCCTTCTTATGCTATATCCTCACTCTATCATATGTAGATGTGAGTTGTATTGCAATCTCTAATAAAATGAGCCTATCTAATAGATATCTTAGGAGTTTCTTCATATTCATAGCTATACCCACTACCCTTAGGTAGGTTAATGTCTTGAGATAGATGTAATAAGCACTCATCTCTACAATCCTTGCTACTACCACTACTGACATCCTCTTGGAAAAACCACCCTCAATGAACTAGATAATTACAAAAATGAAAGCATCATTCATTATTTTGTATTGTTTTCTCTAATTTGAGAGCTTCTTCTTCACTAGTTGGGGGTATACCACATAAGGCCAAGCATTGGAATCTTACATGCTTCCCTTCTTATATGATCTTGGATAGTTAGTTGTCCTTACTGCTAGTAAATAAACCAAGTATGATGTCATGTAAAACTTGGGGTCAGGTTTGACTCCTACCAACTGCTCATCTAAGTTTTCACTTAGTATTGTGGCCCAATCAATTAGCATTTTAGTTATTCTAATGGTCTCTATGAAATGTACAATCCAAATTTTTAGGTGCCTAGTTGCCGATAGAGCCATTAGTGGAGTATTTGATACCATCCTTTATGTATCCTATAGGCATATCTACTTTACCTACTCTTCATTCCACTAGTATTCTATCAATCAAGAATGACAATTGTATGATCTTTGTAGCTTCCTTTTCGTTATCTCTATACCATATTTCTACTTCATGATAAGTAATATTTGTTAGAAACAATAATCCACCAAGATAACTAAGAGTGAAGGGGGTGAATTAGCTATCCAATAATTTAAACATTTATCTACCTTAAACAATCTTATCCATTCAACCAAAGTAAACATCAACCATAACAAGATGTACATAGACAATTACACTAGACATGTTGACTAGGGAAACCCTTGATCAGAGGGAAAACCTTGGTGGGAATGATTCCTACAAGAGGATGTACTAATATAAATATTCCCTATTAGAGGATGGACCCTATTAGGAGTCTATTATAATATTTAGTACATATGAGTCCCTGTTAGGAGACTTTGAATCCCTATTACAAGATTCCAACCCTATTAGGAGTTATGGAAGATAGAAGGACCCATTGTCCAAATAGCTTCTGGAGAAAGATCACCAAACTCATTGTTCAACTAATCTCTCAACTATTCATTGCAAAATAATTGTATGTATTGAACTTTAACTTCTTTCCTATATCTTGTCAATCATACCAATCACTGTTAGACCTTGTAGACTAGGTCATGAAACTTGGATCCAAGTATCAAACTTTGGATCACACAATATAACATTGACAATGAAGTTTCCTTCACTTTCGCTCTATTATTCTTATCTTCACATTCCACTCTCTGTCATGCTTAAAATCATTTGCATTACTCCATACATGATAAAGGAAAATGTCCTTCCTTTATATTGAATCCATAAAACAATTCCCTAAGTCGACTATTACATCTTCTCAATTAATTATTATAGGACCACATTAAGAACACGTTACACTTAGTGATAACATTAATCTTTCACCTTGCAACTTGAATAACTTTCCATACATGTAACATTATGATGAACAAGCTTAGTCATGTCATCACCAACATGTCTTCATCACATATTTAAGTTTGGCTTATTAGAATAAGAACTCTGCTAAGAGATATAACAAGTTTACCAGAACATGCCTTTGTAAAGGCTATCTTAGAATAGTCTTCACTAAAACTTGCACTAATTCTTCTAGACTTAATATCTTATGCTTTCAAGGTTAGCTGCATATACTAGATACATATTATAATCTCCCTTTAACCTTTCTAGTGAAAGTACTCAATGATCTACTTGTACCAACTTGATCTTTACCGCTGTTCTTTTGTTAGATACCACATAAAACTGCTAGTTTGACATCAATGACAACCATAGTCATGAATGTAACATATCATCATGATAATGATCTAATAATATTTCTACAATACTACCCCATAGGAATATCATCAACATTCATGCTTCCAAATATCTTAACATATTGATCTACTCTTGGGAGATGGAAGACTTTCTCAATGTCCCTCGATCTTAAGTCTAAGACTATCTCCCCTGTTATACTCTTCACAACTCCATGACAAGCTCTAAAGATTGCACTGATGTGGGCTGTGAGGCTACATTAACCAATCTTGATCTTAAAAGTGATAAGACCATTGGGGACCTCTCTTTAGGCTTGTTGTAAAGTACTAGGAACATGCTTTAGTCTATGTGTCCCAACTCAATATCTCTAATTTTTGAATGTGCATCTTGAAATTGTGATTTCTTAGATGCCCCTTGAAACTTGAAAAAAAATAGTTTTGGATCCATCTTCTTTGAAAGTGAGGATGACAAGGAAGCCATTTTATTTGCACAAAACATAAACACATAATTCCAAAGGGATGAAAATTAAACCCTAACAAAACCATAAATGCTAAAAAACTAGACCTAGAACCCCAAAACAATGGAAAGTTATCTTAATTTCCCTTAAAGAGCTTTGAAATGCATTTTAGAACACCTTGTGCACCTTCATAGGTGCAATGGGTGTTCTTAATGAATCAAAAATAGTCATTTGCATTAATTTGTGCACCCGCATAGGTGCACACCCAAATAGGGTGTGCTCATGGGCATGTGTGCTACTACATACATTGCATGTGTGATGGGGACTTAGTTAAATTTCCTTTGATTGTGCAGTGAGTGCACACATGAATAGCTTCATGGGACCCTTACACTTTGTTTATATATCTTGGGTAAAAAAAAAGGTTCTTAGGTGAGTTAATTTTTTAGTTTTAAGGTTTGTGAATAAAGGTACACACATGCACACCCTAGATAGGTGTGCTTGTGTGTACCTTTATGTGTTTTGACTTAGTGTAGTGTGTGCAGGTTGAGGATGTTTGGCACACCTCTAAATGATGCAGAGGTGTGCTCATGGAGGCTTGAGGGAGATAATAAGTGAAAAGAGAGGGTGATGGCCCAAGGTATTTATAGACCCAAGGTCATGTACACCCTTTGGATGTGTATAGCTGCACACCTCTAAAGGGAAGCACATGTGCACTAATGCACCTTGATATGTGTGCATATGTGTTAGGTGCACTAGTGTGCTCCTTTACTTACAAATCACCTTTATTTTTAATTTCCTCAAAATCTAACACATGGGGCTTTGAGGTAGAGGACTAGGTAGGATCCAAACTCTAGGTAGAGTCCCAAAAATGACTCAGACCCTAGGCTAGGGGTCTGGGAAAAAAAAAAAAATTACTAGGGGGTCCCCATTTCTAGGAGAAATGGGGCATGTGTTGTGAAACCAAAACAAAACCTAACAAATAATCCAATTGTTACTTTCTTACCATTGTAGTAGTAAGATCTCTTAATCAAGTAGACTTAAAAATTATTTGAAATCCTATATAGTAACATTCAATAGTAATGTTTGAAATTCCTTTAGAGAAGGCCAATCATTAGAAATGTCAAGGAATGATAAGGCCTAGATGACCTTTGGAAAAAACCCTCTAACATGGTCAAACTAAATATTTACATGTAAACTTTAACAAGGGTGGCTCCTAATATAGCTCACTTTAGAAGAGTTAAAATATTTGGGTTGCCAATTCTCAGGTGGTGTCTTCCTTTATAGGGTTTCCATGTTAAATACTTGTGCCAAGTGTGTGAATGATTATTGTGTTGCATGTTTATTTCATGTTAACTACTTAATACTACAACTCAATATAAGGTAGATGTTTACTCTAATACTTAGTATATTAAGAAAAAATGAGATAATTGTTTGATGTGAAGTTCTTATAAGTTTGAATTATGATGTTTTATGTGGTTACTGAGTTATTCATCTAAATGTTTATGAAGTTGAGGTTGCTAAAAAAGTATTTTAAATCCTTTAGGATAACTGGTTATAACTTATTCATCCCCCTAATTATCTAACTATTGTGTGGAGAACTTGCAAGACTCAAGAAACTTATTAGTAACACTAATTTATCAATATGATAAACTAAAAAACTTATTTAACCCTAAACAACAAAATAAGAAACATATTGTCATAAATAAAACACACAAATGAATTCATGCAAATTGGTAAATACTCCAGTCTTTTATTGCTTCTCTTCATTCACATGAGGGATTGCACTTAGTTGTGAATTAGGAAACACCTTGACTCCGAACTCTAAGAAATGAGATAATATATGATTCAAATGATAGAAAATTGACAAAGGTTTATGTGAAAGTGAATGATGAAATTGTTAGATAGGATATTTACTTATATAGATTTTTTGGAAATCCATAAATGATTGAAATCAATTTGGGAAAACTATGATCAATGTCCAAGGATGAAAGAAACTAGAGAAATAATAAAAGAGTTTCCAATTTTAAACTAAAAAAGATAGAGGATAAAAGCTGAGATATTTTCAATTTTGGAGAGATTAGGTTTCCAAAAATTGAGAATGGAAACTTTGAAATGTTTTTTGATTTTGGGTTTTCAAAAAAATATATTTCAGTTTATGAAGATTTTCTAACTTTTAGAAATTGTAATTCCTCATAATTTGAATTTTTTAGGTTTTTAGAATATTTTGAATTAAAAAATTCAATTGAATTAGGAAGATGATATTATTTGAAATTAAATAAAAATTAATAAGAAATTGATCGAAATTGAAATTGAGATGAAATTAAATTTAGAATTTAATTTAATGAAGAGGAATAAATTAGCTAATTTAAATAATTATTTAAATTATGGGAAATTGGAAATCAAGTTTAATTAATCGAAATTGAAATTGAGATGAAATTAAATTTAGAATTTACTTTAAAGTAGAAGAATAAATTAGCTAATTTAAATAATTATTTAAATTATGGAAAATTGGAAATTGAGTTTAATTTACTAATAATAATCAATTAACTAAAGGTTTATCAATTAAATAAGTTTAATTATTTAATTAATATAGAAAATATAAAATGTTCCATAGATTAGATTTTTAGAAGAAATAAGATGATTAATTAATGATTTAATAACCCTTAAGTAATAGAAGAATAATTAGTGCATTAAATGTAAACTTGCAAGTCTACCAATTTTTGGGTGTCTACATTTGCTCCTCTTTGATATAATATGATTATGACCATTGCATGAAAGAATTTTAGATTAGGTATTGCCCAACTTTCCTAAGTGATATCAACTGGACTATATTCCCCCTTGAGAAAATGATCTCTCAATAAAAGATGAGAAATGTTAGATGAAATTATAAAAGTGAAGAATAGTTAGTAAGAAGTGAAGATTTGGTTAGATGATAATGATTGTTTCGTTGATAGAGATTGTTGACAATAATCTAGTTTGGTTTCAAGAAGGACCCATCCTATATAAGGCTAGTGATAGTGTTTGGTTTCAGGGAAGATGTACACCTTGCATAAGACAAGTGACCATGTCTAGTTTTAGGGAGGATATACCCTATATAAGATAGGCGACAATGTCTTATTTTAGGAAAGATACATCTTGTATAAGACATAGGATCATTGATTATTTGATAAATTGATAACAAGATTTAAAAATATTGACAAATTGATGGATTGATTGATTTGATTGATAGCAAAAATGTTAGTGAGAAGCATGAAAGATGTAGAATAATGAATTAGGAGATATGACTTAAAAGAATTGATCTTGTGCTATCAATTTGGATGATGTATTCAATCATTGCTAGATATTTTTCATAGGTTTTCATCATCATTATTTATTGAAAAGAAAGAGATACAAGTGCACCTATATATTGACCATCTAGATCCTACTACTATATCTAATTAACAGACAAAAAGAGAAAGGGAATGTTTCAATATCATTCTAGGGTTATCTCAGATCATGGGTGTGTGTGGGTGCTAGATGTGTAAGAGTTCTTATCGCATTCACCCAACTTCATCCTTGCCCCAAAATTTTCTCAAAACTCTCTACAAAAAGGAAAAAAGAAAAACAAGATTATGAACCAACATAACTTATCTTGTCATGATGTAGAGATAGTGTTTTGGTTTTTTTGAGGTTTTTTTCAAGATCATATATGGTGTTTTTAATCAATTTTTTAGGACATTTTTTTTGAATGCTTTGGAAAATTTTCAAGAGATTTTTCAATTTTTTTGAATTTTTTAGGACATTTTGAATTTTGAATTTTTCTTAGTTCAATTTTGAATTTTTGTTGAATTTTTTAAGGATATTTTTGAAGATAGCCCCTAGCTTGGTGAATCAATTCAAGTCATGGATAATTATGAAGGCTTAAGAAAATTATGATCATTGGTTCTAGATTTAGCATGCACAATAACATTTTCTAGTGAGTACAAACTTGATCATTTAGGTTCATTGATGGTGGAGTAGGGCTTCAACACTTGGCACCTATTTGCCAATATTTTACCAAGGTACCTACCCAATAATTCATGTTTACTAGGTTTTCACCAAAGGGTGATTTTGTTTCACTTAATTTTTTTTAACTATTATTCAAATTTGTTGTTGTTGCCAAAGCACATGTTTGTCAGATTTTCACCAAGGTAACCTCTTTTTTATTTATTTTACTTTTTTGATTTTTTGTATCTTTTCAAGATCTTTAAAGATATGTTCAATTGATCTTGGGGTATCAAATATAGAACTTTTTTAGATGCATGCTATTGATGCAGCTAGAGATTTGGTTTCCCTCTCGGATAACCATTTGAAAAGCTTCGCATCTTACAGATCCAATAATGACCTATGGTCCTAACCAAGTGGCTTTAGAATTTCTAGGCTTGTCTTGGTTTGCAAGATTTATATTATTTTATTTTAGAACTAAGTCACCCACCTCAAATTTCCTTGGTCTAACTCACTTATTATAACTTTTGTGAAGGTGATTTAGATAACCTTGCAAGTGGTTTAGTGCATTTTTACACTTCTCATCTAGCAACTCAAGTTTTGATAATCTAGCTACCCTATAGTCATCATCTAAAGTAAAGTTCTTTAGTGAAATCTTGAGTGAGCTAAGATCAACTTCAAGAGGTAGAATTTCTTGTGTTCCATTTACCAGAGAAAAGGGTGTTTCTCTTATGGGAGTTCTTATACTAGTTCCATATGTCGACCATGTAGGACTAAGTTGAAAATACCAATTTTGACCAGTTTCATTGATAAATTTCTTTAAAATTTTCAAGATTGTTTTTCTTGTTGCCTCTGCTTGGCCATTCTTGAGGGTAGTAGAATGATGAAATTTTTTGTGTAATTTTAAGCTTCTCACAAATATCTTTCATATCTTTAAATTTTGAAATGGTGATCCATGGCTAGTAGGGATATTTTGTGGAATCCCATACCAATATATGATATAATTAAAAATAAACATGGATATATACTTTCCTGTGATGTGTGTCAAGGAAATGGCCTCCACCCACTTTGTAAAGTATTATGTTTATGTAATTATGCACTTATGACCGATAGAGAAAGTGGATGTGACCTTCCCTACAAGGTCAAACTCCCACCTTGAAAAGGGCCATGATGTAATTGTTGACATTATGGTCAAGTTTATTTATTAGTGACTCACAGTTAGTCAAAATGGTTAGCAGCTACCAAGCTTATCTTGTAGATTATAGTGGTAACTGAGTAACTCAAGTTCTATTGAGTTCTATAGTTGCTATTGAGTTCCAGAATTAGTATTCTATTCACACCAAAAAGTATCTACTGAGTTACATAGTTCAAACCATGGTCTCTAGTGTTTACTAAGTTCATAGCATTATTAATATGAATGAAGTGTTGACAGAGCGAGGAAATGTCAACCGAGTGATTCAATTTATATGCTAAGTTTCATATTATTCACTGATTTACTAGTGCCGAGTGAGTTCAAACTACTTGGAAGTGATTAGTATGAACTGAGCTTCTATGTCTATTGAGAGCATAATGATGCTGAGTGTTGAAAATAGTTGGTAAGTATTAGAACCTCACCAAGTTCATCTTTAGAACCTAAGCACTTGTAGTTGAGCCAACTTTGTGTATTTTGGTGAAACTTGTATTATAGCAAACTTTGATGTATTATATTTTGGATTGATATATATGTAATGTATTGTATCGCATGGAAACATGAGAAAAAGATATGTGATATACACTAAGAGAAGAAGTGCAAACTAAGAAGGCTACAAGTAGTATAAGGAGTGAACCACCTCACAATAGGTGTTCCATAGTCATGCGCTAGGCCTAGCTTAGGAATAATCTATTCAAGCTAAGGACTACTTTTCCCATACCATGAGGTGCATTTAGATTTTCAACCTAGGGACGTATACTTGAAATGGTCGGCACAGTATATGCACTAGGTATCTTGATGAGTCATTATGCTTGTGCTGCAGGAAAGTAAAAATGCAAAGGAAGGAAACTACACTACTGTTGTGGAAAGGAAACTACTGAATCTATGAATGTTGAAAACACAATGAAAAGATAACAAAGATTGCATCTTGACTCATCCATTAGACTGTTCTCACAGATGCTGCAGGAACGTTCATGAAGTGTGATGTTATAGGAAGGAATTAACTAGCTACGTCTTACTTAAAATACTGCTAATGCTTAGTGAAATGAATCTATTCTATTCTAATCTAATCCACCTTCCAAGTGGGCCCCTTTGGTTGGCTTCTCTAATCTACCAACACAGGATAGAAACTAAAGATAACTAATTCATTTTATTAATCAGTCATTACATAATTCAGAATTGTAAAACACAACTGCAACAAACTGTGAATCAGTGTTTTCTCTTACTCAATAAAACATATCAAAACCAAAAACTAAAAACTAAAAACTTCACACATAGGATTTGATCCTGACATATATAGGGAATCTACTCTTTATTACATAACAGAAAAGTAACTATCCTAAGTTAAGTCTACAGGAGAGAATATAGGAGAACAACTGAAAGCAGAAAGGAAGGATAATAGAATTGAGGAGGGAGCAATGAAGTCATGGTATCCACTTGTTACAATGTAAATGCAAAGAAGGTAATAGCTCATAAAAACTCCTCCTTATTCGCTGCCATGTTTCCTGGAGTGGTTATAACTTCCTTTTCGTGGTTGTTCCTTGATGCTCGTTTCTCCTTGAATGCTATTGGCAACCAACTTCTGGATTCTTCCGCTCATCCTTTAATCCTTATCATTAGGTTAGTTATGATATAAAACATGTTTGCAAATAAACATCCATCAAACTAAATTCAAGCATAAGAATGCACATTTGGATATTTATATGAAATACTGCATATTAGATATAATTTAAGCAAAGGATGACATAGTTTTTCTACCCCATAAATCAGCAAAGGTTTATCAAACATAGGCTTATAAGTGTTAAAACAAGGATAAATAGAGTATCATAAAGTATCTTAAACATAACAAAATAAAGGCATTTTTTAGACTCATCATCTGCCCCCTACTAAACTAATGCTTGTCCTCTAGAATTACACTTCTTTGTCAAAGATTTGAGCTCCCCAACTTCTGTCTTTCCCTTTCTACTACTCTTAAAGGTATAATAGAATCCTTTGGTCCTTTCCCATACTTCTCGCCTATGGTCTTCCTACAACTTATCAAGTTTGTCAACATCAATATCATATAGGGGCCATAAAAGCATTGGAGGTTGCATGGTTAAAGGACACCATAGCTCTAGCCTTTGTTGCTTTCCCAGTTCTAAATATTTTGGAACTCTATATGATGCTGCTTCCAAATTAATAGGACTGTGTGGCTCTAATTTATTGAGAGAATCAGGTAACTGTGCCCATCTACCTCTTACTCTGGTCATAGCTCTTTGGAACGCAAAGTAGGGTAAGTTTTCATATTCGGCATATACTTTGGCTCTAGTAGAAAATACCTTCTTTCTAATGTCTAGATTACTCTTCCCATAGGTTAATGTAAACCAGTCTCAAAGTATTTCTTCTGGTTGTTTACTTTTTTCCCTCAAGGGTAAAGGTTTTTTTCTCTCCTCATCTCTGTAATTAACCAGTTGTCTATCATAATTTGCCTCATTAGATATCCATGAAATTAAAGCTTTCAAATGCATATCTCCTATATAGAGCAAAGGATTCCACCCAGTTTCTGTAGGAATGACAAAATTATGAATATACAACTCACACAATAGATTTTGCTGCCATGGTGGTAAGGTTTGATATAGCCCATAAAACTCTTGTGCAGCTTTGAATTCTGCATTTACATTTTTGAGGGTTAACATCAACTAAAACAAAAGATATTGTTC
This sequence comes from Cupressus sempervirens, assembly GCA_028749045.1. Taxonomy (NCBI): domain Eukaryota; kingdom Viridiplantae; phylum Streptophyta; class Pinopsida; order Cupressales; family Cupressaceae; genus Cupressus; species Cupressus sempervirens. The sequence goes on from CM053789.1 coordinate 807,777,087, forward strand.
TTCCAAAAAAAAAGCATATACTCGAGGAGGTGGTCTGCAAGCAAGAGCTTGATCAGCTAATTTAAGTACATGTTCCATGTGTTGTTTCTGTCTTTCTAGCTATTCTTTCAATTCTTCAATCTCCTCATTTTGTGATGTTATGATCTTGCTCATTCTTTTCTTCCCGTCTTTCCATAGTGCTTCAGCAAATAAATGCTGTCCATATAATTGAAAAAGAAGTTTTTGCAAGGTGACGACACTGTTATCATTTTCATAATTCTTTTTTTTTTCTATTCCCACCATAGATGTTCCGCCAAACTATTGATCCATGTTGACTTATAGGGGACTAAGGTAGTATTCGAATCATGACTTTCAGGAACTACTTCATTCTCATGGCTTGAAACACCTGGTAAATCCATTAAGGTTTCATTAATTTCTTGCTCATATGTTGTAGGAGGACTACCAAAAGCTTTTGTCATCTCAGTGTGAAGGGGAGAATGGTCAAAAATTATCTACACAGGAGACTCTAGAGCAGGTGCTTTAGGCAATATAGGATTTTTAAAAATCTGCCCTCTCATTCTAGGGCTTCTCCGCAAAGGAGTCTCTTCTTGTACTATTGTCTTTTTCCTACTTTTCTATTTAGTATCACTGTTGCAGGATTAGTTGCTACAGGAACCTTCTTTGTTTTCTTCTGTTGCTGAATTGTAGGACTAGGTTTTTGTTGAGCAACGGTTTCTTCTGGTGACTTTCGTTTCCTTTTAGCTTGACTAGTAGTGGGTTTAGGAATGTCTTGTTCAGGTGGAGGCACATTCGCTTGAGTGGAAGTAGTTTTTGGTTCAATTCCTTGAGCATTTTCTATTTCAACTCCCTCAATATTTTGTTCTGTAGGCTCACTGCTGGGAACTACATTTTTCTCACCCTGCTGTTCACTAGGGTAAACTTGGGGTTGTAGGGTTTTAAATTTCACAAAGTCATCCCATGTCAAAAGGGATACATCCCTAAGAGACCTTTCTATTAACAACTTAATCAAAGCATGGTGAGTGATAGAATTATCTTTCCCTTTTTGAGTCTCTTCCACACTAATACAAAGCATATTATATAGAAAATTTGGTAGATTCACAGCAATATTGTGCCTTATACAACTAAGAAACTTAAAATGGTGTGCATGTAAGTGAGAAAATCTACCTTCACAAGTAAAATACCTGATGACATGCATTTCTAGGTCAAGGTATGGAGGCGAAAAAGACAATCTCTTGCACCCCTGGTTTGTAACATCCAATGGAGGGTCATGTGGGGTAGTGAACTGAGCCCTTGCTGACCTAGCGTCATGCGAGCTCGGATAATGCTCTCCAATAGGAGGTAACCCTGTTACTTTTGCAATTCATTCTTCTATTGCAATTACTATCAAACCCCACACAGAAGCTTCACCTTCATCAAATGTCCTGGTGAATTCTACAGCTGCTTCTTCATTATATGCTGTTAAATTCAAACAATAACCTAACCACCCGCATGCATTGAATCTTCTTACTACTTCTACATTAGAGAGAAACAAAATGTGCTCAACCAACTCTTTTCTCTGTAATCCTCCTCCCATTTCTTGATACTTCTGCTACTCCGTTTCCCTCTCCCTTTCTAAATGCAAACTTCAAAACTTTGCATTATTTCTCAGATGCTTCACCACTTTTTTTTTTTTTTGGAAACATTAATTGCCATAACCAATTGTTATGTGCCATAATTAAACTTTAGGAAAAATTAAATCATGAATTTGTGTAGAAATCATCCGAAAACATGGTTCAAATGCCAAAATTTTAAAAAATAGGTCACATCATGGCTTAGTATGAAAAATTTGGCACGAACAAAGAAAAATTCATTCAGAAAGTGGGAGTACAACACTTGACATGGCATACTTATGGAAAAAGGTTCTCATTAATAAAGGGTAATGCCAAGATTTTTGAAAATCATCATAGTTAATCAGGCATGTCATTAGATAGTATGACACTCCCCTGCCCCTTACTAAGTTTATGACAAGTTTCCTCACGTGTCAGACTAGTATGGGTTAGGAACTGGAATACGCCGTAATTATGAAGACTATGCAGTATTAGATATAATTAACAAAATTTGCAAACTTATAAATGAATAATAATTTGAAAACATTTATACCTGCCAAGTGGATTGTCATGTGCTCAAAAGAAAGGTGGCAGAAATAATGTAATTGGCAGCATCCATTAGCATGTGCAGATTTGATTGAAAACACAAAAACGTAAGTATGTAGAAAGTGAGTGGATGGAAGATTAAGAAATGGAGTGAGGTGGGTGGATGGAAGATTAAGATATGAATGGAAAGAAATATCATGAAAAGAAAATGGACTTTATGCGAACATAAAGTTATTATTATGGACATGCAAATTATAATTAATGTTGAAGAAGAGCAGGCAGAAGGTTTTCACCTTCGGCTGTAGGAAGAGATACTTGAGTTGTTGTTGGATCTGATTGTTCGAACTGTTGCATGAACTCGGCTTTTTTTTAAGGCTATTTGTAAAGTTTAAGTTGATGACCGTTGATCAACATTTTGAAAGGCATATCATCAATTGTGTTTAGTTGAACCGTTCCATTGTCAAAGACATGGATGATTTGATATGGTCCTAACCATCACGTTTGCAGCTTCCCTGGCATATCCTTGAAGTGGGAATCATACAATAATGCCCAGTCACCAGCTTTCAACTGTTTGTTGAGGATATTTGAATCATGCCAATGTTTTCTCTATTTTTGCACCAATTTAGTATGTTCTAAAGCGGTCTTGCACATTTCATCCAAAGAATTAAGATGCAAGAGATGTTCTCTTTGTGCTGCAAGAAGATCAATATCTAAGGTCAAGGCTATTCTTAAAGTCTTTAGTTCAAATTCAATTGGAAGCATTGCCACTTTCCCATACAAAAGCTCAAATGGTGTGAATCCGGTAGTGGTTTTCCAAGTTATTCTATAAGCCCAAACAACTTCTTGTAACTGGCTGGTCCAATCCTGACGATGCAAATAGATTGTTTTGGTTAGAATATTTTCCAGCTCACAGTTGGTAACTTCTACTTATCCATTGCCTTGTGGATGATAAGGATTGGATCTATGATGCCTGATGTTATACTGTTCCATCAATTATGAAATCAGGTTAGAAGTAAATTGTGTGCCTTGATCAGTAACCAATTCTTTAGGAACTCCATAACGTGTAAAAATCTCTTCATATAGAAATTTGGCAACTTTTTCATCACGAGCATGTTTCATAGCCTTAACCTCAACCCATTTGGTTAGGTAGTCAGTAAAAACCAGAATATAAGACTTCCCATTGGATGGAGGATCAATAGGACCGATGAAGTCCATTCCCCATTTGTCAAATGGTGTTAACACCATTTGAGGGTTCAAAGAAATTTCATCTATTTTGGTTGGGCGACCCATTCTTTGGCATTGGTCACACTTCCTTGTATAATTGATTGCATCTTTATGAAGGGTAGGCCAATAGTAACTAGTGGCTAAGATTTTGAAAGCTGTTCTTTTGGCTGCAAAATGTCCTCCGCAGGGCTCATTATGACATGCATGCAAAATATCATATGTCTCATCTTCTCTTACACATTTGTGCATAACTTGATCAGGTCCAGTATAGAACAGAAAATTATCTATCCATGAGAAATGGAAGCTTTTCTATATGAGCAGCTTTCTCTCCTTATAAGAAAAATGTGCTGGTATCTTATTAGCTGCAATATAGTTAGCAATATCTGCATACCATGGAACTTTAACAGCAATATGAAACAAATGTTCATCTGGAAATGCATCATCTACCAGAGTAGTATCAGTATCATGATGATTGATTCTTGAAAAATAATCAGCTACAACATTTTTTTTTCCAGGCTTATCTACTATGGTTATGTCAAATTCTTTTAACAAGAGTAACCATCTTGCTAACCTACCAGTTATAGCAGGTTTGTTCATGAGATACTTGATTGCTGCATGATCAGTATGAATATAGATAGGATAACTTGTGATGTAATGCCTTAATTTATTTAGAGCATAGACTACTGCTAAAAATTCTTTTTCAGTCACTGTGTAATTCAGTTCTGGACCATGAAGACTCTTACTGATATAATAAATGGCATTCTCAAGATTTGAGTGTTTCTTTGCTAAAACTGCTCCTATGGCATAATTAGAAGCATCTGTATATATGTGAAAAGGTAGGTTCCAATCAAGGCCTTGTAAAATTGGGGCTGTGGTCAAAAGTTTCTTAAGCTGCAGGAAAGCTTTATCACACTTAGGTGTCTATTTGAATTCAACTTCTTTTGTAAGCAACTTATACAAGGGATTGGCTATTTTATTGAAATCTTTTATAAAATGCCTGTAATATCCAACATGTCCCAGAAAAGACCTGATATCTTTTAATTTAGTGGGTATGGGTAATGTTTGAATTAACTCAATTTTAGTTGGGTCTACTTGTATACCTGCAGTAGATATGAAATGACCGAGTACCACACCCTCTTGCATGAGCATGAAACACTTTTCACTATTTAGTGCCAAATTATGTTCTTGACATCTTACCAAAACTTTTTCAAGATTTATCATTGATTCTTCAAAAGTAACTCCAAATGTTGTAAAGTCATCCATATAATTTCCATACAATCATGTGATATATCAGCAAAAATATTAATTACAGCCCATTGAAATGTTGCAAGAGCGTTACAAAGACCAAATGGTAAAATAGAGTATGCAAAAGTACCCCATGGATAGGTAAATGTAATTTTGTTTTGGTCTTCAGGAGCAATACTGATTTGATTATAGCCATTGTATCCATCTAAAAAGGAGAAGTACTTCTTTCCAGCTAGTGTATCCAAAACTTGATCTATGAAGGGTAAAGGAAAATGATCCTTTTTAGTAGCCTTATTCAACTCCCTATAATCTACACAAATTCTCCATTTTCCTCCTTTCTTAGGTACTATAACCAGCAGTGATACCCATTTACTATCAGATATAGGATAGATAAAGCCAACATCAAGCAATTTCTGCAATTCTGTTTTGACTATTTTTCTGAGGCTTGGATTTATCCTCCTCTAAGGTTGATGAAGTGGTAGACAACCTTCATTAATGTATATCCTATGGGTACACAGTGTAGGGCTTAATCCTTTCATATCATCATAATCCCAAGAAAAAGTCTTCTCATGCTTCTGAAGCAATTCTTTTAATTGTTCCATCTATACGGATGTCAATTTGGGGTTAACATGCAGTTTATGGCCTTTACTTAGTTCAATAGGAATAGTGGATTCTACCATAGCAGTTTTAGAGATTGGGCTTCCTTCTACTTCACAGGGAAGTACTGAACAAAGTTTTCAGGTTCCTTAAGTAAAGTACAACTTGTATCATACTCCTTATATGTAATCAATTCCAATACAGAGCTTTCAAACACATCTTTTCCTACCACACAGGTGTTGGTAAGGATGCTCTAGATTACTGAATCTTCTTCTTACAACTTTAGAAAAGATTGCCTATGTAACATCATAAGTTTTACTATGGAATTTATCTCTTCTTCTTCATCTCCTAAATCTGGCCAAAAAGATGTACTGAAATCTGGTAATGGTTGTGCAGGAGGATATAGATCAAATTTCTTGGTTGCTTGGCCATTTGATATGCTCATATTCCTGGATCTGCAATTTATGTTTGCATCAGCTGTGGCCAACCATGGTCTACCTAGAATGACAGGATAGCCAGATAGGTTTACTTTAGGGGACAAAATCATGAAATCCACAGGATATTCTAGGGAATCTAAGGTCACAACAATATTTTCTATCATTCCATCAGGAGTGACAGTGGAACTATTTGCAAGCTGCAGAATAGTTGGTGTGGGCCTTAATCCTTCTATTTGTAACTTATTCATGGTTTCTTTAGTCATCACATTTATAGAAGCTCCCAAGTCTATTAAAGAATTTTAACAAATTGACCATTGATGCTGACACTTACTACTAGACTCCCTGGGTCAGAATATTTTGGTGTAATCACTCTTCCTAACATGATATCTGCTAAATGTACAACAACATGAACTATGGTAGGATCCTTCTTCTTCCTTCCAGGTTTCTTTAGAAAAGTTTCCCTTATAGCTTTTCCATAAGTAGGAATGTCCTTAATAGCTTGAAACAAAGGTATTCAGACATGCATATTCTTCAACTGGTTAACAATGTCAAAGGGTTGTTCCTTGCTTTTTTCTTTTTGTATTAGTTGGTCTAGAAAAGGAGGCTCTACTGCTGGTTGGTTTGGTATTTGTGTGGTAACATTAGTTGGGTCAACAGGTTCATCAACCAAAGGTTCTGATGCTGTAGGAGAGTCTGATACTTTAGTTATAAGAGGTGGCCTTGGTGCTGGTAAGGTCGTTCCAGATCTCAAATGTATATCTGCGACATCTAGGGTATAAGCAGGGTATTGCTGGGTATCAGTACTATACATGGGCTGCTGTGGTTTGCTATTTGGATTTGGCTAAGGCTATGTAGGTAGCTGTGTTTGCTTTTGAGGTCCACTATTTGCAGGTGGTGGCATTAAAGTAGGTTGTTGAGCTAGAGGGGGTAATTGTGGAACACCAGTATTTTGGTTAGGCCATTGTTGAGATCCCTTCCATTGGTTTAGAGATTGCCAATTCCCTTGGGGTGGTTGCCATTGGTTCTGTTGGTTCTGGGGCCATTGGTTATTCTACTGGTTAGGCCAAGGTTGTTGGAAATTTTGAGACCATTGAGACTGCTGTGGGCTATTTTTCCTAGCATTATTCCAATTGGGTTGGTTTTGTGGAGGACCTGGGTATTGCTGTTTTGCCATTGATTACCATATAAATTTGAATTTTGCAAGGGGTCTTGAGGCATACCTTGACGTTGAGTCCATGGTCGGCATTGAGCAACAAAGAATACTTGCTCATCATCCCCATCTATCTTTACATATTCAGTTGGAAGATGCTGGTTCTCCATGCTTGCAACCAATTTACAGTGGCAATCTTTCTTTTTCTTTCGGCAATGAGGATAGTACTCAGCTAGTTGTAACTCAGCCTCTGCTTGCTTCTTCTTTGCAGTCATTGTATCCAACTGTGTAGTGACATCATTACTGAATACTTGTTTGAAATTTGACAACAAATTGGATATTTCAAGTTTTGAAATGCCTTGACTAATTCCTTTTGTAACCGTAGAACGGGGTCCTCAACCTTTCTTCATGGTTGACCTTGAGTAGTTCTGACATATCTTTTTGAGGTCATCCCATTGAGCTTGATATACATCTCCACTAGCCATCAGGTCCAATACTTGCAAACAGTCTTCATTCACTCCTCTTAGAAAGACTAGTTTTTGGGAATCTTCAAACAATGTGTGCTGAGGATTCTTTTGTAGTGTATATAAAAATCAAGAAACATAGTCTTCTAATGTCTCTTCCTCCTTCGGTGATATCCTAAAGATATCATCTCCTCTTGTGCCAGATACTTTGCAATATTCTTTATATTTTTCCAAAAACAAGGCTTGCATTTCATCCCAATTTATAGCTGCATTGGCTCCTAAGCCCATGAACCATCGTAAAGCTGATTCTTTCAATGTGGCTGGAAATAATTTAAGCTTATGGACATCAGTATTGTAGTAAAAACTATGAAAAAGGATGTCAAACTCAAACAAGAAGGTATTAGGGTCTTTAGTTGCAAGGCCATAGAACTTCGAAAGAGCAGTGGGAGGTATATTCTTGAGATTGGCATTGGTTATGAGACTTGGAAGTGGAAATGGAAAAGTGGGTTGTGCCATGACTGGTGGGACTGGATTATGAGGTTGCTGCTGAAAAGGAAGGTTAGGCACTAGGTGATTAACAACTGGTAGATTCAAGGTAGTGTTATCAAGAAAACTGGTCAATATTTCAGTGAAAGGTTGGAGACCAGATATATCTAGGGATTCAGCTCTTGATGATGATACTGTGGGGAAAACAAGAGTTGCATCTTCAAAGGGCAACTCAACTTCTTCTTCAACTTCTTCATTCAAATTAATAGATCCCTATGGAAGAAATCTGCCATATTCATCTCATCGTCTTCCTCTTCGATGCATGCAACTAAAATTTTCACACTGGTAAAAAGAACTTAATCTAAAAACTATGACTCAAAAATGCTCCCAGCTTGACACCATCCCTGGCAACAGCGCCAAAAATGAACCGCCTCACAATAGGTGTTCCATAGTCATATGCTAGGCTTGGCTTAGGAATAATCTATTCAAGCTAAGGACTACTTTTCCCCTACCATGAGGTGCATTTAGATTGTCAACCCAGGGATCTATACTTGAAATGGTCCTCACAGTATATGCACTAGGTATCTTGACGAGTCATTATGCTTGTGTTGTAGGAAAGTAAAAATGCAAAGGAAGGAAACTACACTACTACTGTGGAAAGGAAACTTCTAAATTTATGAATGTTGAAAACACAATGACAAGATAATAGAGATTCCATCTTGACTCATCCATTAGACTGTTCTTGCAGATGCTGCAGGAACGTTCATGAAGTGTGATGTTAAAGGAAGGAATTAACTAGCTACGTTTTACTTAAAATACTGCTAATGCTTAGTGAAATGAATATATTCTATTCTAATCTAATCCACCTTCCAAGTGGGCCCCCTTGGTTGGCTTCTCTAATCTACCAACACAGGATAGAAACTAAAGAGAACTAATTTATTTTATTAATCCGTCATTACATAATTCAGAATTGTAAAACACAACTGCAACAAACTGTGAATCAGTGTTTTCTCTTACTCAATAAAACTTATCAAAACCAAAAACTGAAAACCAAAAACTTCACACATAGGAGTCAATTTCGACATATATAGGGAATCTACTCTTTATTACATAACAAAAAAGTAACTATCGCAAGTTAAGTCCACAGGAGAGAATATAGGAGAACAACTGAAAGAGAAAAGGAAGGATAACGGAATTGAGGAGGGAGCAATGAAGTCATGGCATCCACTTGTTACAATGTAAATGTAGAGAAGGTAATGGCTCATAAAAAATCCTCCTTATTTGCTGCCATGTTTCCTGGAGTGGTTATAACTTCCTTTTCGTGGTTGTTCCTTGATGCTTATTTCTCCTTGAATGCTGTCGGCAACCAACTTCTGGATTCTTCCGCTCATCCTTTAATCCTTATCATTAGGTTAGTTATGATATAAAACATGTTTGCAAATAAACATCCATCAAACTAAATTCAAGCATAAGAATGCACATTTGGATATTTATATGAAATACTGCATATTAGATATAATTTAAGTAAAGGATGACATAGTTTTTCTACCCCATAAATCATCAAAGGTTTATCAAACATAGGCTTATAAGTGTTAAAACAAGGATAAATAGAGTATCATAAAGTATCTTAAACATAACAAAATAAAGGCATTTTTTAGTTTCATCAAGCAGCAATAAAGATTTATCTATCATAACAAGGTGATCATTACACTCCAAAGGAATCTCAACCAACAAATTAGAGATCAGCCATTGGTTCATATTAATAGGTGGAATAGTTAAACCCTTCCACAAGGTAGACTTAATAGTCTTTTGCAAATCTCTTTACCAAGTGCATACTTCATTGTACGTTTTGTAAATCTTTTAGCAAGGTGGACCTAGTAGTCCTTATTGCTCCTAACATGGCAGATCATTAGAAGTTATCAAATGTAAGCCTTAACTGACGATCTTTATAGTGCATTACTAAAGCTTGTGGGTATCATCCCCACCCCAATTTTACTTTCTATTTGGAAGGTTTCTTGGTCACCATATCTTGTGTCAAAGTGTTATGAATGTTTTAATGATTTTAGTTATTCATGCATGAAATTAGATTAGAATATATATAAAGGATTAATTGGTGAAATAAGATTAAGTTTTATTGGTTCCTGATTCACCCCTCCCCTCTTAGTAACCTAGCCTATCCTATATTTCAAACATTTGGTATCAGAGTATTGTGGTTCTTAGAGAACAAGTTTAACAACTTGAACATAGATCAGAAGCAATGGAGGTATTTAGGCTAGATAAGGCTATTGACAATAAAAAAGTGGATTTGGAATTGGCTATCAGACAACTTAAGAAAGAAAAAGAGCAACTCTCAAACCTTGAAAAGAACAAAAGTTCTTGTAGTACAAATAAATGACAAAATCTACACTAAAAAAGAATTAAAGATACCTACCTAGAAAGAAATTTAGATGAAGAAAATGAGGTAATCAGAGACCTATTAGAAAATAATTGTAATCTTCAAGAAGAAATTATAAAATTGAAAAGAGAACAAGAAATTTAGCCAGTAAGATTGTGTGAAGTCTTTGAAGAAAAAGACAAAGTCAAAGAAGAGATAGAAGGAAAGAACAATTAAATTTAGCATCTATCCATTCATGAGGAAGACTTCATTGATCAACTTACTAATGCAAATGAAGCAATCATGAATCCTAGATTAGAAAAAGAAAGATTGCAAAATGATCTAAACATTGAAAAGGAAACCAATGAGAGGATGATGAAGTCTCAAGCAAACATGAATTAGTTGAATGAGCAAAGTCAATATAGACAAAAGGGAAAAGAAGGAATAGGATACATAGAAGAAGGTGAATCATTAAGCAAGGAGCTCAAAAGAATCAAAGGCCTACTTGCAATCACTATGGTAAGTTAGGTCATACATCAAAAAAATGTTAGAGTAATGGTAAAACAAAATTTAATGGAATGTGTTATAATTGCAATAAGAATGGTCATAGAGCTAATGAATGCAAGTAGAAACCTAAATTTGAAGGAAAATGTCACAAATTCAAGAAGCATGAGCGCAAATCTTCTCAATGCAAAACCAAAATATTGAACCTAGTAGAATAGATTGTGAAAGTTATATTTGTTTGGGAATACAACACATGGTGTTGATGCCACTACTATGGAGAATTTGGGCACATAGGAGCAAATTGTGTGAAACATCACATGAGGACAAGAGATAGCACTTGAAGAAGTTTTATTTGCATAGCACTTGGACATCTTGCCAAGAATTGTATAAACACTAGAAGGATAGAAAATGAAAAGCAAGCCAAATTTGACAACATCACAAAATAGATGAGGCACTAATGGATTCTAAAATCTTCTGAGAATGAAAGTCTGAGCCCTGAAGCACATGTCACTCAAGAATTGGGTGACTCAAGAATTTCTACTTGATTTCCTATTGTCACTTAGGTTTGCACCCTTGTCCAAAGCCTATGCTATGGGACTTGAACTGTGAGGTTGAGTCTCCAGAGAAGGTCGACTTCTTCTTACTATCAGGATGCACCTAACTACTCTTGGGGATGAAAAGGGAGAAAGAGAGCATGAAAGCAAATCTACCTAATCTAGTCTGAAGAGGTGATGCACCAAAATAACATGTTCGAACCAAAATCTGCCCATATATGCACTATTGAACTAGAATGAAACTAAGGATATACACCTTCAGACCTGCTTTAATCTAATAATCACATGCAGATCAGAAAACCAAGATGAATGACACAAGGAAAGGAAGATTCACTTATATTATCATTCACAGGCCAAAAGAGATATAGTCATGCAGATTGCAGATATCCACAAAACACCAGCAAGAGGCAAAGAATTCTTTCACTTTCACACCAATGGCTAAAGGAGATAAGGTAGAAAATCATGTGGTTCAGAGGCACAAAGGAATTTACACTAAAAATTTGTAGAGCAGTAATAGAGAAAAATAGAGAATGTTCTAACCTTTTCAAAATTCACAAAAATTGCCTTTATAGTTCAGGCATAACTAGGATGTCCTCTCCCGATAATTACTTCACAACAACTTGCCATCAAGTCCTGCAGAGAACAATCATGAAGAAGATCTGATTTGGATGCAATCATAGCTGATATTCTATTGTCAAATGATGCCTTGAGAAGATAGAAACAGTGCCATAACTGTGCTTTGACCAGGTAGATGGATCAGCTGGGGGCAGCAGAGTGCTTTTCCTTGTCTCGCATTCATTCTGGGTTGGTTGGGATTGATTACAGAGATCAAATAGCATGGAAAAACCTAATTTCTTATCATTTTTTGGTGTATGGATCAGCAGAGTCAGAAAGTAAACCTATCTTGGCACCAGGATGAGCCACGTGGACCAACAGTCTTTTATCTTTTTGCCACCCTGCAAAGTCTTCTCGAGTTGACCATCTCTTTCTTTACTAACTATGCCAACCTGCAAACCCTGACGGTGACAGTCACAATAACTTTTAACTGGTAATCGTTAATGCCTTAACCAGACCCACTAGAACAGGTGGTGGTAGGGCACTATGGCACTGTGAATAATTTTTGGGCAACTCCCCATAGCGTGACAACACCCACTGTCGATGTCCTTAGATCTGACGATTGTGAAGACTCGCCATGATACTACACTATCTCCTCTTAAAATCTCTAGGGGCCAATGAGACACATGTCACCGAGTTGCTATCTTTCTATGCATATCTTTTGAGCACCTTTCAATAATGAGATAGTGAGGACCATCGATCTATGTTGATCTGAGGATAGTGAGAGACTCATCATATTACTGCATTGTGCCGTTAAAACCTTTGGGCCCACCAATCAACTCAGCACACTTGGCACAACCTAGCATAGTCACCATGTCCACCCTAGCATCCCTTTCCCAACTTTGTTGTGTTTTTTCATTTTTAGGTCGGTCGCTAACTCGCTACCAGAGAAAAACGCAAACTTCTTGGCAACAACTTAGCGAGCCCCGATGGGTCATCAAAAAATCTAGTGATGTCACATCAAAAAATGGACCCACCTGCCATGAATTTCATGACATCTCGCTATCTCACTAATGGTGAGATGTATAGTTTTCTCTGATAGCGAGGTAGCGAGCGCTAGTGGCCTTATCCAAACTTGGTGCCAGAGGAACAAATCGAACCATCTCTGCCAAAATGGGCCTGTTGATCCACATGGTGAAAGGGTGCTATGGTGCTATGCATATCCATTGAGAAAATTTCAATGGTGACATAGTGCCAACCATGGATTGATATTGATCTAATGACGAGGAAATCTTTAGAATACTGCACTTGTATTTGTCCCAGGCCCATCATAGCTGGCACCACCTCAACAATCTATAACACACTAGCGACCTTCAAAGAGACAGGCCCCACTAATCCATGTGGTGAAAGGGCACTATGGTGCTATGAATATCCATCGAGAAACTCTCCATAGCATGACAACACCCAACGTTGATCAAACTAAGATCTACGACAAGAAAGATGGATCCAATCTATCAATGTACCAACTAGTGAAAACTATCCATGTGCCAACCTGCCTGATAAGTCCTTGTTAGTGGCCTGGGACACACCATCCCTTCTAGTATTTCCATAGCATCACTTTTTGTCTGGGCACTATGGCGTTATCAGTGAGGAGAACTAATTTTTTTATAATTTCATAGCGCCCACTATGCAACTCTAAAAACCCAATGCTGGAGAAACACAAGGAGAAGGGAGGACCCACTGTATTCAGTTGGGCACTTTGTCACTAACAGTGAGAAGGATCAATTTCTCAATAGCGCCATAGCATCCCTTGATGCTGTAACCTTGCCGCAGAATCAACTTTCGACTATCTCATGAAACATGGGCCCATCTACTACATGACCAAAAAGGGGCTTTGTGGCTAATGCTAAGGTTCAGGTATTTTCTCATAGTGACATAGCAAGGGTCGTAGATCCATCTTGATCTGATGGTAGGAAAGGATGTAAGCTAGTGGGAAACAAATAAGAAATATCATAATGTATTTTATCATTTATTTTTCAATATTTCTAGGGCATTAAAATAATATAAAGCTGGGAAGTGGCCGTTGGACAGGCCAGGAATTTGAATTCAAATCTTTGGCAAGGAAGCACAATGTGTAACATTTTTGGTGACTCACGGGGATGCTAGCTAGCTATGCCTATGACCAATGGCCTTATGCATCCATTGGGCTATAGGGTCATAAAATATGTAGATTCTGAGCTTTGTGAAACCCTAACCCTACCTATGAGATAGTAAAACACTGAAAAAACCCTGTCTCTGTAACTAGAACCAGAAAATAAAACCTTCTGCAACCTTCAAAAATTTGAAAACTTGCTATCTCATAGCGAGACAGCTGTGCCAATGCACTTCTTGAAAAAATAGGGAACAAACTAGAAATGAAACTAGGCTAACTATGTACATGGAATCTCAAACCCTTAGAAACATGGCTTGAGATAGATCCCATTGAATGGGATGGAAAAAATTTCACCACTAGGCTTGCTTAACTGGAAAGCATTGGCCTATTTACAAGTTTCAATTAGGTAGGGACCACTCCACAGTATGTCAAATTTTGAGTGTCTTCCTAGTTTTGCCTTATCTGCATCCTATTTTAGAACCAAATCTCCCTCCCTAAAGATCCTGACCCTAGCCATTTTGTCAAAAATCTTTTTGACCTGCTGCTGGTGTGTCTCTAGGGTTTGTATGGCCTGATTTCTTTTCTCTTTTGGCTCCATCAGTTCTGCCATTCTCACTATCATAGCATCATCTTCAATTAGTTCCAATTGATGAGATAACTCTAGGGCTGGGAACTCCAATGAAATTGGAAGCCTTGCCTCTCTATCATATACCAACATGAATGGGGAATTCCCTATTGATCTTTTAGGTGTTATTCTATCAGCCCACAATGCAGTCTTCAATTTTTTATGCCAACACCTCTGGTTATCTTCTATTGTCCTTTTCATGATCTTGATCAGGTTCTTGTTGGAGGACTCAGCCAAACCATTACCCTGAGGATAGTAATTTGAGGATTTTCTCAAATAGATATTATGATCCACTGCCCATGCACAAATCTAAGCTCCAACAAAAGACTTTGCATTATCTGAAATAATAGTTGAAGGGGCACCAAATCTGGTAACAATTCCATAAAGGAACTCAACAACTAAAGATTTTTTGGCATCCTTCAATGCAATTGCCTCTATCCATCTGGTGAAGTAATCTATAGCAGCTAAAATCCACTTGTGACTAGAACTAGAAGAAGGATTGATAGGGCCTATGAAATCTAATCCTTACTGGGAAAAAGGTTGCTCCACCTAGATAGGATGAAGGGGAAGAGATACAAGCCTCTATTTGCTAGAGAAGAAGGCACATTTCTCACACTTCCTCACATATCTATGACAATCATGAAACAAGGATGGCCAAAAGTAACCAGCCTTCATGATCTTCATTACAGTCATCCTTGCTGAGAAATGACCACCATCAAGACCATCATGAAGTTCTTTGATCATTCTTTTAGCTTGGTCTGTGTCAAGGCATCTTGATAGGGCTCCATTAAAATATTTTCTAAAAAGGATACCATCAACTATAACATAAGGAATTAACTATAATCTATACTATCTCCTTTTAGTTCTATCTAATCCTTGAGGGTATCCATTGCCTAATAAGAAACTCTTTGTGTCATCCATCCAATTCCTTGGGTCACCATTTCTCACCTCTTGTTGCTCTATTAGTATCATAGAAACCTCCTAATTAGGTTCTTGAGATGATAACATCTATTTACAAAACCCCCTCCCTCTTACCAGCTTGGTAATCTAAATGTCAACATCATATTCCATCACTTTAGTAATCCAGCCAGCTCTTTTCTCGCTAATATCTTTGCTCTAAAGGAAATCCTTCACACTGGCATGGGGTACTAACAAATGAACCTTATTATGAGATAGGAGGTGTCTAAATTTCTTTAAAGCTCTAATGACTACAAGGCCCTTCTTCTCCACATAGCTACATTTATCTTCATATTCCTTAAGCCCTTCACTAAAGAAGGCTATGGGCTGCTCTTCATTCTTGTCATTTGTTTGAGTCAAGACAAAAAAAATACTTGAGTCACCACCTAAGGTATAAAGAATGAAATCTTTCTCAAAATTTGGATTCATGAGAGTAGGGGCTGAGGCTATGGTTGTCTTGATCTCTTCAAAATATTCCTTCCCTTCCTTAGTCCATGCAAAGACCATACCTTTTTTGAGCATAGCTGTAAGAGGTTTCACTGTGGTAGTAAGATTAGGGATAAATCTTCTCACAAAATTTATCCTACCTAAGAAACTTTGCAACCCTTTCTTGTGTTTAGAAAGAGGAAGGGTAAGTATTGCTTTTGTTCTCTCTGGATCAATGGTTAATCCATTCTCAGATACAATATGTCCTAATAATTTTCCTTGGTTAGTATCAAAGACACACTTTCTTGGGTTAAGGGAAACCCCAAACTCTCTACATCTTAAGAATACCTATCTTAGATGATCAAAATGATTCTTTGCATTCTTAGAATACACTATAATATCATCAAGGTAAACTAAGACAAACTTGTCAATCAAATTCTTGAAGGCCATCTCCATTGCCTTATGAAATGTAGCACCTGCATTGGTTAGCCCAAATGGCATCTTACAATAAGCATAGGTACCCCATTTAGTGGTAAATGCAGTCTTGTACCTATCAGACTCCTTAACCAACACTTGATTGTAGCTAGAAAATCCATCAAGAAATGAAAATATCTTTGAACCACTAACCTTGGACAAAATCTGCTCCATAGAAGGGAGAGGATGGTGATCTTTAAGGGAAGCTTGGTTAAGGTCCCTAAAGTCCACCCACAATCTAATTTCTCCATTCTTCTTCCTAACAGGGACAAGGTTTGCTACCCATGATGAGTGTTTGATGGAAAAAATTATATTGGCCTTGATCAATTTGGATATCTCCTTTCTCATTAAGGGTTCAATTTTAGGATTCACTAGCCTCTACTTTTGTCCTACTGGTTTTACATCATTAATTAAATCAATAGTATGCTGAAATAACCTTGGGTCAAAACCCTTTAAGTCGTCATATGTCCAAGAAAATACATCATTAAATTCTTGACATAGATGAATACAATTTTCTTGCTCAATTTCAGAACATATCTTCCCCATGTTCAAGGACTTTCCATTAGGAACCATGACTAGAAAATGATCATCTTCATCAATAGCTAGGTTCATGCCTCTGCCTCTTGCTTGATCATTAGGATTAAAAAAACTCTCTAAGGTAATGAGACTTTTAGGCAACTTGTTGGAGTTGAAGTTAATGATTTGGTCACCATACTGATCTTGCAGTCTTGACTGATTTCTCTCTAAAAATTCTGCCTCATTCTACAAGAAGCTCACAATTTTCCCATTAGACTAAAACACTTGCCAATGGATGTTGTTACTAGGGATGGTAGGCCTTACTATCACTCTGATTTGTTGCTTCTTCTCCTCCTCAAGACTCCCTGGTACATCATAAGATGCACCTATTGCTGCAAGTCTATCAGCATGTCTGTTTTGTTTTCTAGGGATGCTTTGAATATTAAATGCATCAAAACCTTCAAGTAAATCCCATACCCTATTTTTATAAGACTTGAGCAAACCATTCTTGGTGGTATTTTGATTTCTCACTTGATTAACCACCAACTCACTATCTCCATACACCCTTAAGGCTTGGATTCCTCTTTTTTGAGCAAGTAGGAGACTTTGAATCAAGGATTCATACTTGACTACATTATTAGTGCAATTGAATTGGAAGTGGTGGGCTCATTCACTATGTCATTCTCATCCACCTCTAGGATAGGGTAATTCATGTTGATGGGGTTGGGGGTGTAAGATTTAGTATGATGGAGGGCTTGAGGCTCTGCTCTAATTGAAGCATTGGCTCCATATCTCATCTTGAAAGACATATATGACCAATCAAAAGATATGAAACCACCTATTTGGGTAGTAAAGTCTCTTGAAAGACAGATGACAAAATATGGCTTGACCTTAGCAATAGAGATATCTTGGGTCACAGTAGAACTAGGGCATGCATGTAAGGCCATCTCCACATTCCTAAGGATCCCTATAGTCTTGATAGTACTACCATCTAACTATAATACATCATTACTAATGGGATCATATTTCATTCCTAAAGCATTAGTAATACACCTAGGCATTACTGAATTGCTAACCCCTGAATCAATCATGCAATTATGGACTAGTTTGCCTCCTATAATTAGAGAAACATAGAATGGAGGAGGTCTAACCTTTTTACTTGTTTCTACCTCCCTTGATGGTTGTACTAGGCTTGTGGCACTTTCCATGCTGAGTGTCTGATCCTTTGATTCAATCTTTTCCAATTTTTGCTGCAACAACCTCTTTTGCATGGGTTTAGGAGCAACAACATCCCACATAGAGATATTCACATTTGTCTTCTTCATTTTCTCTACCACACTGAATGGCATAGCAGGTGTCTTGGTAGAAGCTTTGGGAGCTGCAATTGTATGAGGTTGAGATGGAATAACCTGAGGATTGCTTGTATCTTTTCTGCCATGATTTTGCCTTTGCTGTTGAAAGGCACTTGATTGATTATTTGCTGCTTGCTCGTGAGATATCACATTTGGAGTTGAGGCCTGATTGGGGGGAGGAAGGATAACATGTTCCACAACTCTTCTCTTGCTCCTGGTGTTATGAGCAATAGAATCTTGGTTTACATTACAATGCTCCTCCATCTGATGATTCATAAAAGAGAAATCACCTTGTCCTTGCACATATGAGGCATCCTTAAATTGGTCCTCCTTGTATGATTGTTTTGCTATAGGTTCTTGGACCGTCAAGGCCATAAAAGATTCAACCTTCTAACACATGCAATAGGCATAAGAGTAATTGTAGGAGGGACAAAAGTCTTGATCTTGAGCCATATTGTTTTGAGGGACTATGGCCCTACTTTGGTTTGCATTTGAGGTTGAAGCATGGCCACCTTGCCTATTCTGATCAAAAGAATTGTTCCAATGATTAGGATTTGGAGGCCTACCACTATTGGGAGCTTGATATTGCAATTGATGAGGCTTACTACCTTGAGCTTGCTGTCTTTCTAAAGTCACCACCTTGTTGCTCACTTTCTGCATCATAGAGAAATTATCCTCCAGCCTCTTTCCTTGATCTTGCAGCTTCTTCCCTTGATCTTGCAAACTTTTCTCTAGGTTCTTTTCTCTTTTATCCATGTTTTGCATTAGATATTGCATCATCTCTTTGATTTCATCTACCCCATTTGAGGATGTGGGAGCTTAAGGGACTGGAGTAAGGGGTTGTGATGTAGAAGTTATGGGAAGGGGAGCCATTGCTGGTTGATGATTTGGAACATTAGGGGAAAAAGGCATAGGAAGCCTTGGAGCTAACTTACCTCCTTGACCATCTCTTTCTTTACTAACTACGCCAACCTGTAAACCCTAACTGTGACAGTCACAATAACTACTAGTCACTAATCGTCAATGCCTTAACTAGACCCACTGGAACACATGGCAGCAGGGCGCTATGGCACTGTGAATAATTTTCGGGCAACTCCCCATAGTGTGATAATACCCACCGTCAATATCCTTAGATCTAACGATCATGAAGACTCGCCATAATACTATGCTATCTCCTCTTAAGATCTCTAGGGGCCCATGAGACACGTGCCACTGGATCGCTATCTTGCTATGCATATCTTTTGAGCACCTTTCAATAATGAGATAGTGAGGACCATCGATCTATGTTGATCTGACAATAGTGAGAGACTCACCATATTACTTTGTTCTACCCTTAAAACCTCTAGGCCCACCAATCAACTCAGCACACCTGGCACAACCTAGCACAGTCACCATGTCCACCTTGGCATCTTTTTCGCAACTCTGTCATGTTTTTTCATTTTTAGGTTGGTTGCTAACTCGCTACCTGAGAAAAGCACAAACTTCTCGGCAGCAACTTAGCAAGTCCTGGTGGGTCATTAAAAAATTTGGCAATGTCACATCAAAAAATGGACCCACCTACCATAAATTTCACGACACCTCGCTATCTCACTAACGGTGAGATGTATAGTTTTCTCTGATAGCGAGGTAGCAAGTGCTGATGACCTTATCCAAACTTGGTGCCAAAGGAAAAAAATTGAACCACCTCTACCAAACTGGGCCTGCTTATCCACATGGTGAAAGGGTGCTATGGTGCTATGAACATCCATCGAGCAACTTTCAATGGCGAAATAGTGCCAACCATGGATTGATATTGATCTACCGGTGAGGAAATCTTTAGAATACTACACTTGTTCTTGTCCCGGGCCCATCACACCTGGTGCTACCTTAGCAATCCGTAACACACTAGCAACCTTCCAAGAGATAGACCTCACTAATCCACATGGTGAAAGGGTGCTATGGTGCTATGAATATCCATTGAGCAACTCTCCATAATGCGATAGCGCCCAGTGTCGATCAAACTGAGATCTACGGTGAGCAAGATGGATCCGATCTATCAGTGTACCAACTAGTGAGAACTAGCCATGTGCCAACCTACCTAATAAGTCCTTGTTAGTAGCCTAGGACCCACCATCTCTTCTGGTATTCCCGTAGCATCACTTTCTATTTGGGTGCTATGGCACTATCAGTGAGGAGAACTAATTTTTTGATAGCGTCATAGCGCCCACCATGCAACTCTGAAAATTTAGTGTCAGAGAAACACAAGGAGAAGTAATGGCCCACTATATTTGGCTAGGTTTTATGTTGCTAACAACGAGAAGGACCAATTTCTCGATAGCGCCATAGCGTCCCCCAGTGTTGTAACCTTGCCGCAGAATCAACTTCCAACTTTCTCGTGAAATGTGGGCCCATTTTCCACGTGGCAAAAAATGGGCTTTGTCACTAATGCTAAGGGGCAACCATTTTCTCATAGCAACATAGTGAGGGTCATAGATCCATCTTAATTCGATGGCAAGAAAGGATGCAGGCCGGTGGGAAACAAATAAGAAATATAATAAGGTCTTTTATCATTTATTTTTCAATATTTCTAGGGCATTAAAATAATATAAAGCTGGGAAGTGGCCTTTGGATAGGCTGGGCATTTGAATTCAAATCTTTGGCAGGGAAGCACAATGTGTAACATTTCCCCTAGGGATGACTAGAACTAAGACTCTGAAGTAGACATTCTACTTAAGCTCCAATCTGCTAAAAGGAAAGATCCATATTAGCATTCAAGGTGTAAAGGGATCACCAGGTATCTAAGGAAAATCTAGACCTTATTGAGCTAGGTTGGGTTGCAAGAACTTGCCAAGCAAAGTTGGGATATACTAAAACATTGTGTGGACACTAAGTTAGGAATAACTCTAATGAGCACTAAGGTCAAACTAAGTGGAAGATAGTCTGCCACTAAGAAATAAATCATACCGAGCATTTATGGAAATTGGAAATGAAAATTTTTTAAAAGGAAGGGAATCAAATTCATTTATCACCATGAATTTTTCAAAGAACTATTTGCTAAGAGTGATTTCTATGCTTCAAAGCAATCTGTGCATTTTTTGTTAAATATTTTTATGTTTTCACAAACTCTAGTAAGCATGGCATCCTCTTACAAAAAAAATAAAAAACGATGCAAGATGTTGTTCCAAGGAGTCAATTAGAAGGCACCAAACTTCAAATTGAGTCTATCAATTACAAAAGCACTTGATCCAACTCGAGCTTAGTCATAGATTCCACCAAAGGTATTACTTGTTAATGATATTCATTCACATTTTCACTATTCAATTCAAGATATTGGAACCATAGAGATGGATGAGACTCTAGAAAATTTATGTGTGAATAGCGCATTGAAACTAAAGCATCAACATTTGACAACCAAGGGTTTAACACACATTTTGTATATGTCCCCAGACTTTTACATAAAATGGCTAAGGTTCATCCTTAAACATGTACACAATAGGCAGCTATAATTGGAGCAGCCTATTCAAATAACAAAGAAAATGATTCATCAAATCATAGGGATCCCAATGTTGAACAAGATAGAGTCTACGAAAACCCTAAGTTAGGTAGAACTAGAAAGTAAAACTCTTTCCAAGTGGGATGGAAGAGGCAAGTAGATTGGCAATGTGACTAACATGGAGCTAAAATTTGGAATTCATGTAATATCTCATAAAATCTATAGCTCTAGTCATCTTAACAGTGTGTCATGTAAGGCAATTGATCTAGCTCTCAAGATGGTGAAGAACAACATGTCCTTTGACCCTACTGAACTAATGTTGAGTCAATTCAACAAGAATATGGAGAGCATCAAGGATTTAAAGAATAACTCATGTAAGTTTGGTTCACTCTTGACTTGTTTATTCTTCTTTATGCAATTTTTTTTTCCATCAAAAGGTTTAGTCATATGGAGAAAATATGTACTAGTACTATATGAAATTAATCAATATATAGTAGAAAAGGGTGAGAACTTTGTTAGTATCATTGACAATTACTTTGATTCATTTAAGAAAAAGATGAGTAGCAGATTTAGAATTCCTAAGAAATTTGTAGAAGATGACAAGAATGATGTTTGTTTCATGGTAGACTATAACAATAGACTATGACAAAGTGTACATTGAAGTTGTCAAACCTAGAGTAGTAGGGGTTAAGCCTCTAAGTTATGAGGTTAACATTGATGTCACTAAGGATATCATTGAGGCAATATTGAATGAACCTATGGATCCTAAGGCCACATATTTTGGTACTTATGATAAAGAAAAAGCTAGAATAGAACTTGAAATTAAGCTTGCTAAAGAAATTAGCAAAGGAAAGAAGAGGATATTGAGGCAATAAAGTTCTACTCTCTTATTTATAGAAGGAAGTAGTGATGATGTTGAAGAAGATGACATAGAAGATGAGGTAGAAGAAACAAAATTAGATGAAGAGCCAATTAGGGAGAAGGGTAAAGTTATCATAACTAAACCTACAAAGTCATTTCCTATAGTATTCCCAAGAAGAGCATCCAGATCTAGAAATAAATTGAAGTTATCTGAAGTAGATGCAAAGGATATTATTTTTAAGAAACCTCCACCTACATTTGAGGAAAAAACAAAAGAGATTGATGCAGGAGCTAGTATGGAAAACTTCAAATCTCTCAGATACAAGAATAGCAATGTAGATGAGAAGAAATAAGTTGAAGACATGATAATTTTAATATTAGGTAAATGGAAATACTCACCTTATCAACTTGTACACCAAATTCCCAATGAGCTTATGGAAAGAATCAAACCTAGATAGGAAGATGCTAAGAAAACTACAAAAGATATATTTGAAAAAACTCTAAGGTAGCTTATGTTAAGTCTTAGTGATAAGGAGGTGAAAGAATCCTTCAAGATAAATGAAAAAAAATACACTCTAAAATTCAACACTTGCATGATATTAGTTAATGACATTGAACATGTGGTGAAGACAACTACAACTACATGGAAGAATATCTAAAAACTTCATCGATAGAGTGATTTTGTTGTTCATGTTAGTGACATTGATGATGAAGATGACAAGGATGATGAAGGAACATATAGAGGCAGATGATGTAAATCAGGATGATGAGGAACAAGAACAATAATCTACCAAGGAGAATCTCCCTGAGATTTAGAGTATTGAGGAGACTAACCTAGAGAAAATTGTAGAAATAGTTATGGCCTTGTTTCCTCACTCTTTGAGAAAAGATTTAATGCCATCAAGCTCATAGAAAGCTTCTACCAAGTTGGTTGTGGAAACCACTACAACACCATGCACCCAACCAACCTCTGTACCTATTCAGTTGAGTACCATATTGACTAAAGTGATCACCACTTCATCTACTGAGTAGCCAGTGCTTCCTCCATAATCAGATTTGGAAACATAGCAACTAGGTATTTATACTATCAATACAATATCAATTTTTTTTGTTAGCCCTTCTATTTATACTATTGTTACTATTCCTAATATGCAAATAATAAGTACAAAGAAAGTTGAGAGAAAGCCTCAAATGAGTACTAAATTTTCAAGCAAAGACAAATGTAAATTATAAGACATTGATCTTGATGAGGATATAGTTATCTCAAATTGGGATATCTCTACTTTGAATCTTGATCAAATGAACATCATAGGTGAACTATTGTAGAAGAAAGCTAAGCAATAGAAGCTTAGAGAAAAGAAAAGTAGAAAAAATCAAGTGCTAGAAGATGTAAAGAACATACTTGTAGATGCACTAGGTATCAAGGTTGATAGTATTGAACCTATTTTGGTTTAATTAGTAGAATATATTTAGAAATTCAATGAATATTTGAATGGGCAAGAAAAGTTATTACAAAGATTAAAGAAAAAATTTGAAAACAAAGTATTGGAACATGTAGCTTAGAAAATTGCTATATGTCAAGTAGAATTGTCTACTATTCTTAGATCATTGGAAACCTTTGCAAATAATGTAACTTTTTTATTCAACAAGTCATGTGATAAATCTATCTTCACTCAAGAAATCAAATATAAGCTATCTAAGATAGATGAAGACTTGAAGGCAAGTTCACACTAGTTGTCACTTGACCCAAGCTATAGTTTTGCTCACTATTCAAAGATCATATTTTTGACTAATATGCAAGTAGAATTACTAAGGGAAGAAGCCAGGATCAGGGCCACACTTGTAGACCTCCAAGGCATGATTCTCCTAAACATGGATTCATTTTAGAAACATATTGCACATGCCAAAACTCTCATCCATGATAATAACTTCTCCATAGCTGATCATATGATGGAGTTATCAACAAAAGTACAGATTGCATTGCATGCAAGCAAGGTGTTACAAGAAAATTGGGACAAGACAATGGGATTGATTTCAAAAGTACATTCTAACTTCTTGTCACATTTTGGCATTACCATGTAGCATACACCTTTGACATCTATGTCAAAAAGGGGGAGACAATGTAATATAAGATGTGATATATAAAGGGAGAGAAGATGCAATATAAAAGGGAAGAAGATAAAGATAAAGATATATGTATATAGTAAGTAAAGTATGATATATGATAATATTTGGGGGAGCAACATAATATTTATGTACAATTAATCAAAAAACATCTCTTACAAAAGAAATTTTGAAAAATCTCAAAAAAAAAGTATGTTACAGAGTTAAAGACACAGGATGGAGGGTAAAGATTATTTTGAACTTTAAATTTTGAGAATTCAATTTTTGATTGACAAGTGTTTTTGTCACTAATGCCAAAGGGGGAGATTGTTGGCATTATGGTCAAGTTTATTTATTAGTGACTTGCTCTTAGTCAAAATTGTTAGTAGTTACCAAGCTTATCTTGTAGATTATAGTGGTAATTGAGTAATTTAGGTTCTACTGAGTTCTACAATTGCTACTGAGTTCCAAAATTAGTATTCAATTTGTACCGAGTAGTATCTACCAAGTTTCATAGTGCAAAGCATGGTATCCAGTTTTTACCAAGTTCATAGCATCATCAATGTGAATCAAGAGTTCATTGAGCCAAGAAGTGGAAATCAAGTGATTCAATTTATATGCCGAGTTTTATCACCAAGTCGCCAGTGCTGACCAAGTTTAGACTACTTGGAAGTGATTTTTGTGAATTGAGCTTCTACATCTATGAAGAGAGTAATATTCTAAGTGTTGATAATGTTCTCCGAGTATCAAAATCTCACCAAGTTTTTCTTTAGAACCTGAGTACTAGTAGTTATGCTGACTTTGTGTATTTTGGTGAAACTTGTAGTGTAGTTGACTTTGATGTATTATATTTTGGATTGATATATATGTAATGTATTTTATCACATCCAAACATGAGAAAAATATATATGATATACACTAAGAGAAAAAGTGTGACGTAAGAAGGCTACAAGTAGTACAAGGAGAAGCAAATATTTATCTATCATAGCAAGGTGATCATTACACTGCAAAGGAATCTCAACTAAAAAATCAAAGTTGTAGAACATAGATCAGCCACTAGTTCATCGTAACATGTGGAATAGTTAAATCATTTCACAAGGTAGAATTAACAATCTTTTGCAAATCTCTTTACCAAGTGCATACTTCATTGTATGTTTTGTAAATCCTTTAGCAAGGTGGACCTGGTTGTCCTTATTGCTCCTAATAGGGTAGATCATTAGAAGTGATCAGTTGTAAGCCTTAACCAACCAACTTTATACTATAGGACTAAATCTTGTAGATATCATCCTCACCCTAGTTTTACTTTCTATTTGGAAGGTTTCTAGGTCACCATATCTTGTGTCAAAGTGTTATGAAATTTTTAATGCTTTTAGTTATTCATGCATGCAATTAGATCATAATATATATAAAGGATTAATTGGTGAAATAAGATTATGTTTTATTGGTTCTTGATTCACCCCTCCCCTCTTAATAAACTAGCCTCTCCTATATTTCCAATAGGAATAAGGTGTTGAAGCTCTTGAGCTAGTGCATGGATGAGATCTCCATGTCTTTGACATTATTGACATCTTTTTACATACTCATGTGTATCTATCTCTAGAGTTGGCCAAAAATTTCCTACACTTAGGATTTTCTTTGCTAAGCTATTACCACCCAAGTAGATCCTATGAAACCTTCATGTACCCCACATAAGGATTTCCTAGATTCTGTAGAAGTAAGACATTGAAGGAGTGTACCATCTAGACCTTTTCTATATAGATTATTTTCTATATAGAGTATTTACAAGAAGGTTATACCTAGAGGCTTGTCAAATTAATGAATTCTTTTTGGTTTTTAGATAAGATAGGAGAAAAGTAATTGACTTGGAGGTAAGCATAGATGTTTTTGTACTAAGGATTCTCTAGACCAACAAGGATACATACTAATTTTATTATGTATTCCTCATGTGTTGGGATCATCATTTGTTCTACCAAAAATTGGAAGCTAGCTTCATTTCCTTGCATGTTGATCAAGGATACTATGGTAGCCATCACACTTGTGACTTTTTTTTGAACCCTTGGGACTTGTTCAAAAATAATATAGTGAAAGGAAACACACATTCATTCCATCAATTATCTATATGGGATGAATTTTTCAGCCTTTATTATATAGTCATTGTTGACTTGACTAATCACCAACTATGAATCACCATATACTTTCAAATTCTTTATCCTCCATTGTATAGCCATTTTTTCTCCCTATGTCTAGAGCTTTATATTTGGCTATATTGTTTGTGCATGGGAAATTTATTTGAAAAGAATTAGGAATTGTGTCTCCTTATGGAGTGATGAAATAATTCATGTTCTTGCACCATGGTTTGTATATGATCTATTAAAAAGTTATTTCCAAACTAGTATTGATGCCTCTATGTTAAAAATTGACTCACCAGAAAAGATGCACACAATAAGTCGATGATTTGGTAAAGGAGCTTCTACTAGTTGGTTTGAAATAACTTATCCATTTATTTATTTATGATCCACACACTGAATATCATGTTTATTTCATTATGGTTTTGACAAAGTAGTGACAAAACACTTATTCTTCATCTATCATAGTTTGTTGGTCATTAGTGGGATCAAGCCGTTACTTAGGCTAAGTGCATAGTGCATAGTGAGTGAATAGAGCAAGCTGAGAAATCAGTGTGACCCGAGTAATTAGTGCATGCCAATCATAAGTATCTAGACAATAAAGGTCAACATGATCTTCTTTTCGTTCCTGTATATCTAGGTTTGTGCAATATTTCCATGATATCATTATGATCAATCAATGGGACTTGGTTGGAAGGTCTTTTTTCCTAGGCACTCCATGAGTACCTCTATCTTGACTTTTGTAGGACCTACCATTGGTGAGTCTGCATGCACACTATTTAATGGTAGATCTAACTAATGCATGCTCATGGTGTTTGGGAGTTCCCCTTTCATAATAAAATAATAGGCCCCCTAGCCCTAGCCCTATAATTTTATGGTTAGGTGTGTTATGGGCTAGGCCTTGAGTGATATGATAGTTAGTGCTGAGTAGTTAGTATGTAGCAAGTCACTCTGGTGTCAAGAAAATAGTTAATGCCTAGCAGAAAGTGTGTGCCAAGTGATTCAAGAGTTGAGCAAATAACACAAGAGCATAGTTAAGGTTGAGCATCAAAAGCCTATTGATGTCGAGTAACCAGTTAGTGACATAGATGTTTGTAATGGAACAAACTTCTATGTAAACCATTTTTGGCTAACATAATCTCAAATTTGTGATATTAAGAGATAATAATGGATTCATATCACACATGCCTATGCAACCCATGTAACCAATCAAAAAAGGGAAGCATTAGGTAGCAATAGAAATCAACTAGAGCTATTGAGTATTACTTAATATAATCTCCATGATGCCTATTTAAAGTGGATGAACCCAAGGGGGAGTAAGAGTGCAAAGAGAGATATTAAGGAGAGTATCATGTATAGAAGAGGCATGGAGAAGATGCTTAAGTAAAGATTAAGCATTATAGAACTAGTTGATGAGAGAAGAACCAATTGTGAAGAAAAGTAGTGAAAGGTTAGAGAAGATACATTTGACTAGAAGGATCAAGAAATAGACTTTAAAGAGAAGATTTAACATCTAGTAGAAGGGTGCTAACCAAAGGATCATGTACTAAATCATTTTGATAGGTGATATATGGTAAATCTCTTAATAGAGTAGTCCTAATAGACTTTTGTAAATCTCCTAATAGAGTGATTACTTAATTGTGAGTTCAAATCCTTTAGTCAAGGTAAGACCTAATAGTCTTTGTAAGCCTTTAACATGGTAGACCTCTCATAGGGTAGATAATAGATTATGATCAAAACTTTGTAGCCATAATTGGCCACATTTTATTACTACAATAGTGAAGATTTGTGGGTGTCATCTCCACCCAAATTTTACCTTCTCCTTGGAGGGTTTTTGGGTAACCAAAATCTTTTGTGTTATGTGTTGATTTACATAACACCAAGAATAAATGATGATACTACCAGATTCAAATATTCTACTACTAAGGAAGGAGAATCATCTAAAAGTGGTGAACAAAGGAATAATAATGGAAAGACCAAGAAACCCACTTGTCATCATTGTGGCAAATTAGGTCGTACAACAAATGTCTATAGGAGTAACACTAGCAATCAAACCCCTAAGCAAAAAAATAGAGGACACTGCTATAACTACAAGAAGCAAGGACATTAGGCACATGAATGTAGAACAAAGAAAATCATCACTCAAAAATTTGAAGGATATTGTTACAACTATAAGAAGTATGGAAGAAAAGCATATGAATGTAGATCTAACTCTAAGTGGACATCAAAGAAGAAAACAAAGGTACATCATCATGGAAATTCTTACAATTGGGATTACACCACAAGGTATAGTTTCCACTATAGTGGAGAATATGGTCATGTTGTTGTAAATCACATAAGGAATCACTTTAGAGACAATTACAAAAAGTGGTTAAATGGAGAGATTGTATGCTTCAGTTGACTTAGGGTCAATCATGTACGAAGAAACTATCCAATTTAGTCAATTGCACCAAGCAATAAATTCAACAAAGGAAAAACAAAGGTAGATGCTAAAAAGACAAAGATACAAATGAACAAGATGTGGAGAAAGAAGGAAGATTGTAGTACATCAAGTCAAGATGAGGTCACTTCACCCAACGAATTAGGTGATCACATCACCCCCAACTAGGAAATCAAAGGTATGTGTGGAACTGATATCTGAAATGATATATTTTGCATCAGTTCCAAGTATTTAAGGAATGAAAAGTTTTATTAGCATGAATTAAGATGCAAAGAAGTGATTAGAAGAAAGAGATATTCTATCATTATGAAACTTTTTGTTTTGTTGTCGAGTATTGAAAGAGATGTAGTTACTATTGAGTAATGGAGGAATCATAGTGGTTGTCGAGTTAGTTATGCTAACTGAACACATTGAAAATCCTATGATGACTGAGCTTACAAGTGTGTAAGTGCTAAGCATTAAATGTAGGCTTTTCAAGGTTATATAGTAGATTTTTGAATCATTTTCATTTACCAAATGATTGAAGAGCACCAAGGCAAACTGTGAAGAGGATTCTAGTGCCCAAAAATAAGATTCAAATTCTATTTGACAACTTTCATTGAATCTAAAGGTATTTCATTAGTGCAAAGTTATATTGTTTTACATTTTGTAAACCCTATAAATTAAAAATGGCAGCAAGCTCTTTAGTAGTAGAGAGGAATGAAGGTAAAGAGTTTATAAATATTCAATTAATCAACAATGATTTATAGGAACCTCCTAAATTTTGTACTATACTTGAAATTGCATATAAGGGAGACTCATTAGGAGTTTTATCAATGATTCCATCAAAAGTTCTAATGATTCATGATGTAAGGTATTTCTATATGTGTAAGGTAGGAGAGGTTGGAGACCTAGAGATCATAGAGACATATGAGAAGTTGTGTGAGAATGGAATTCTGAAGGAAGGGAACAAAATTGTAGAACAAAAAGGGTTAATGTATCCCCTAGATTTTCCATAGAATTTCAAGATGGAATGGATCAAAATTATGTTGAGCCAAATTCATGACAACTAGCTATGGTTGGAAGATGGTCCAATCAAGATGTCAAAGTGAATCATTCATAGGGTAATTGAGAAATCTATGTAAGAGTAGTATGGAACAAGAGGGTAATGTCAATTGACACAATCATATACTTGATAATTGTATTTGTATTGCATGTGGTATAACACAAGTTTTACTAGTTTAGCCAACTCAATAGTGTGCCATGTAGTGCAGTTGACATAGGTTATAAAATTGTCAAGAGAGATCATAGCTATGACCTAGCCGAGCTATAGTTTCAAAAACTATTAGAAAACCTAGAATCTATTAGGAAAGAAAAAAACTCTTCATGTAAGTTTGGTTCATTTATTGTTTTTATGTTTTTCTAATTGTAAAACACATTCCTACATTTGGCAAAGTAGTATGTTAGACTAGTTTGTTAGTTACATAGTAGATAGAGGAATTCATTAGTTAACTAGGAGAGAATTTTGATTTAGTTATGAGTAGTTAATTTGAAAATTTTGAAGAAAATAATGAAGTAGAGATCAAGAACTCCTATATCTCTAGTGGAGAAACATTATAATGATGTTTGTTTCATAGTAGATGTTGACTATACATATGTTCATGCAACTATTCCAAGGGTTAGATGGTTGAGACCATTACCTTATGAGGCAAATGTTGATGAAGCATCAACAACCATCAGTGCACCATTGCTAGAAGAAATTTACAAGGATGCTACATTATTTGACAATTATGGAGAAGCCAAGTCAAGGATTACTATAAACTTGCAAATTGACACCATCATCAGAAAGATAAAAAAATGGTGAAGAAACTAAAGCAGAAGTTTGGTTAAGGTGAAGAAGAAGGAGGAGAAGCAGAATAAGTAGAAGAAGAAGGCTAAGGTCCTCTAAAAATAACACAAGGACAAGGTGAAGATCAAGCTTTAGAGGATGAAGAGGAAGCTGAGAAAGAACCCAAAGAAAAAGGAAAGAAGAGGAAGGCACAACAAAAGAAACTGTAGAAACCAAAGAGGATAATTAAGAATAAGGTATAGAAGCTAGCCGCACCTTTGACAAGGTCAAGCATAAGGGCTGCCATAGGTCAAGGGAAGTAAGCACAATCAACTAAATAAAAAAGAAAGGATGATACTGGGGAGCTGATCTAGTCTACAAGGAAACCAAGGAGGTAGTATAAACCTCAAAGTGAATCAGATGAAGAGAGGACATATTCAAATGACATTAGTCAATTCAAAGTTGTAAGCCATAATCCTTCATCTAATATAGATAATCTATATGAGAATGTAAAGAATAATCCAGATTTATCTAGATTTCAACATATTGATTTTCATAAGTTAGATAAAGGATATAAGAATAGTATTAAAGAAGCTATTTATGATATGATTTCTAACTTGTTACCTAAGAATACTTTTAAGACTAATCCTTTGGATATTGAAAACTAATTACCTAAAATTTTATATGAGAGAGTTGAGAAAAAATGGAAATACAATACACAATATAAAAAATAGATTAGAGAGGCTACTTTAGCTCAAGTTATGCCAGCTCTAGATAAGTAGATGATTAAGAAGGCCATAGAGAAGTATAAAGGGAGATTTACTCTTAAATATTGATCTTTTAATATTTTTAGGAAACAAGTAGTAGAGGTGGTAACCCAAAGTACACTACTTTGGAAAATAATCTATGGAGTGTCCACAAAGATAGTGGAAGAGAAAGAAAAGGCAATAGAAGAGAAGGAAGACAGAAAAAAATGACACACAAGAGGCTATAGATGTTAATGTGTCAGACACTAGTCTTCTATAGGAAGAGAAAGGGACCTCAATAATAATAACACATATAATGTAAATATGCTCAATGATTATGATATTAAGAAATTACAACAAGAATCTACCAGTATAGCTATTCCATGCACAAATCCTATATTGGTAAGGATTGATGAATCTCAAAAGGATGGGATTGCATCAATTGAGAAGCAACAACATGATACATCTATTGTGCCCCCACTTGTTGCAAAAGTAAAGGAGAAAGAATCACATGGTGAGTCTTAAGATAAGATATTGGAGAGGAATGATGAGCTTACTAATGTACCATCTTTAATTTTAACATATGTCATTGAGATGAAAGAGAAATAGGTAGATACACTAGTTATATCATTTCCTAATTTACAAAGCTCAAGTATACCAACAATTGTGGTAATTGATAAGGAAGGAAGTGAAGAGAATAAGGATAAGGAAGCTAGTCCCACAACCACCTCCCTAAAACATATTGAAGATCATAAGGAGTATGAATGAGTATAAGAGGATAATACAAATGATGAGATAGAGGAACAAGTAGAAATATAGAAATTAGTTACCTTGCCAGTGACCACACCACCTCTTAGTAGTTAGACTCTTCAATTACTGAGTACTCAAGTGACACCATTGTAGATATTAGTGTCAAGCACTAGACCAAAAAAGAGTTTTGAAACTACATCACTGGAGGATGTTAGTTTAGATGAAGTGATTATTTTACCATAGTTCAATCCCAAAAAAATCACACTAGAAGAAATGAAGATACTCCAAGAGGCCTTACAAAGAAAATCAAGGAAAGAGAAGCTCATGAGAGAGCATAAGAAAAATAGGTTTTGCATGAGATCAAAGACATTTTTACTAATTCTTTTGATATCTCAGATTCATTGTCCAATAAGCCTATCATAGAATGACTTGTACATATAGTTTATAGGATAAAAGATGAGGATATAGAGAGCAATGTAAAGTTATTGGAATGGTTTGAGAATAAATTTCACACTAATGTCAAAGATTAGATATCTAGTGCTATTGAATTGAGACAGGTTGATTTGTCAACTAAGATGGATAGTGTGAAGAAAGTTTTGGATAACATATATTCTATGTATAGTAAATTATGCAATGTTGATCTCTTTACTCAAGATACTCCATAAATAATTGATAGGTTGCAAGGAGATCTTAAGTCTACTGGATCTTCATTGAAGACATCTCCTAGCACCAGTCAGCTACATTTTCAAAGATTATTGCTGATACAGAGTAGGATTGCCAAGTTACAAGAAAAATATGCAAATATAAGATCAAATTTGATCAACATTCAGTCCATGTTGTCCCCACACATGGAAGTTTTGCAGAAAGAACTAGTCTTTGTAGAAACATTGATGAAGAAATATTCTCATCTTTCTACACAAGAAGGTCTAGTTGACATGGAAGAAAAATTAGAAATTTAGATTCAATCTCTAGATGCAACCATAGATAATTGGGATTCTATATTAGGAATCATAATGAAAGTACACAAGCCATTTTTGGATAAAAATACTTTAAGTGTACAACCCTCAATGACAAGTGACAAAAAGGGGGATTTTGAAGATTTTAAAGATTTTGTAAATATTGAGAATTTGTCAAGGCATATATATCTACTCAAAGGGAATTATAGAA
The DNA here is from genome assembly GCA_028749045.1 of Cupressus sempervirens. Taxonomy (NCBI): domain Eukaryota; kingdom Viridiplantae; phylum Streptophyta; class Pinopsida; order Cupressales; family Cupressaceae; genus Cupressus; species Cupressus sempervirens. Next base: position 807,810,783 of record CM053789.1, read on the forward strand.
AAAAATTAAGTATTTACTTAGGGGGAGTAACAAGGTATGACAACATTTTTATAAATTTTGTATAGAGACCAAGAAAAGATTATACATTGTCCAAATTATGCATGAAGTAAGATTATATATGCCATGACAAAGTTTTTTTTCCACTCATGTCAAAGGTGGAGATTATTAATCTCATTATGGTTTTGAAAAAGTAGTGATAAAACACTTAGTCATCATCTACATAGTTGGTTGGTCACCACTATGACTAAGCCATTACTTAGGCTAAGTCAATAGTGCATGCCAAGAGAACAGAGCAAGTTGAGTGATCAATGTGAGCTAAGTAATAAGAGCATGTTGAGCATAAGTATCTAGACAATACATGCTGAGTGATATGATAATTACTACCAAGCACTAGTAGGTGCCAAGTAGTTAGTAAGTGTTGAGTCACTTTGGTGCCAAGAAAATAGTTAATACTGAGAAGATAGTGTGTGCCAAGTGATTCAAGAGTTGAGAAAACAATACAAGAGCACATTTAAGGTTGAGTATCAGAAGTCTATTGATGTTGAGCAACCAGTCGATGATATAGATGTTTGTAATTACACTAACTTCTATGTAAACCATTTTTGGCTGACATAATCTCAAATTTTTGATATCAAGAGATAAAGATATATTTATATCACACATCCCAATGCAACCCATGTAACCAATTAGAAAAAGGGAAGCATTAGGCATTAATAGAAATCAACCAGATCCATTGATTATTCCCTAAGACCATCTCCATGTTGCCTATTTAAATAAGTAGACCCTAAGGGGAAGTAAGAGTGCAAAGAGAGATACTAAGGAGAGTATCATGTGTGAAAGAGGCATGGAGAAGATGCTTAAGTGAAGATTAAGCATTGTGGAACAAATTGATGAGAGTAGAACTAGTTGTGAAGACAAGCAGTAAAAGGTTAGAGAAGATACATTCAATTAGAAGGATCAAGAAACATACTATAAATGGGAGATCTTGCATCTAGCATAAGGGTGCTAACTGAAGGATTATGTACTAAACCATTTTAATAGGTGATAAAAGGTAAATCTCTTAATCGATTAGTCCTAACAAACTTTTGTAAATATCCTAACAAAGTGCTTACTTAATTGTGAGTTTAAATCCTTCAGTCAAGGTGAGACCTAACATTTTTTGTAAGCCTTTAATAGGGAAGACCTGTCATAGGGTATATTATAGATTATGATCAAAACTTTGTAGCCATAATTGGCCACACTTTGCTACTGTAGTAGTGAAGATTTATGGTGTCATCCCCACCCCAGTTTTACCATCTCGTTGGAGGGTTTCTGGGTAACCAAAATCTTTTGTGTTATGTGTTGATTTCCATTATGCTACGAATGTGATGCATGTTACATATTTCAATTAATATGCTAAGTCATGAGATGGATGAATGGGAAAAGTTTTAAGGTAGGATTTTTAAGTCCTAATTCAGCCGCTCTCTCAAAATTTAATTTCCCATTTATATTTCCAATATATCAAACAGGCTTAAAATTATGACCTATTTTGCAAGTCTTCTAATTAATGCTTCTTTTCTCAATAAGCACTTCAATGGATCTATATGTGCAATGAGTTTGGTTTTATGACTCAAGATATAATGACTCAGCTTTTGCAAAGCAAAGACAACTTCCAAACATGAATTTTCAATGGACAATTATTTTAGTTCATATCCCACCAAAGTTTGACTAATTTGATATATAACTCTTTCTTTTTCTTGGTCATCATGTTGAGCCAAAATAACTCCTAGTGTTGAATGTGTTGCTCAAATGTATATTATAAGTGGTTTTCTAGGAGTTGGTGGAGCTAGTATTGGTGAACTCAACAAATAGTTTTTGAAAAATTGAAAATATTTCTCACATTTCTCTATCCAAATAAATTTAGCTCCCTTATGCAATAAGTCTTGAAATGGATGGCACTCATCAACAAGTTGAGCAATAAACCTCCCTATTGATTGCAATATTCCTTGACGTCCTTTGATTTGTTTCATATTAGAGGGAGGAGGCATATCTAATATGGATTTGAATTTCTTACGATAAAATTCAATTTCTTGATGTGAAACAATGAACCCTAGGATCTTTCTAGATGTAGCACCAAATGAACACTTTGTGGGTTCAACCAAACCTTGTATTCTTCTAATTTATCAAAAATGGATCCTAACACTTGCAAATGTTCATCTCTAAGTTTAGATTTTTCTAGTATATCATCCACATAGTCTTCCATTATCTTGTGGATCATGTCATGGAAGCTTGTTTTCATGGCTTTTTGATAGTTTGCACCTATATTTTTAAGACCAAAAGGCATCACATTCCAACAATATGTTCCCTTAGTGCAACTAAAGTTTGTCTTGGGCTAGTCCTTGGGAGCTATCTTGATTTTATTATAACCTGAGAATCCATCCATTAAAGATAACATTAGGTGTCCTATTTTCATATCTACTATCATTTCTATATTGAGAAATGAGAAATAATCCCTAGGACAAGATTTATTTAGGTCCCTAAAATGTGTGTAGATATGGATGCCACCTGAGTCTTTTGTAATTAGCACCAAATTTGATATCCAATCAGAAAAAGGGATAGGTCTAATGAAACCCACATCCAAAAGCTTCTTTAATTCAAGCTTAAGTAGAAATGAACTATGTGGATTCATTTTCCTTTTTTTTTTAATTTCATAGGCTATACATTTGTAAACAAAGGAAAATGGTGTAAGACTAGTTCATGATCAAGTCTTGGCATATAAACATATGACCAAGCAAAATCAACTTGCCTTGATTTGAAGAATTCAATTAATTTCTCTCTTTCCTCCAGTGAGAGATAATTGGCCAAATAGATTCTCTTAGCATGGAGTTCACCTCCTAAGTTTACTTCAATGTCATCCTTAGCTAGAAATGTTGACTTTTCTTCTTCTAAGAGGAGGAGGTCCAAATTTCCATCCTTTGGCATCTTACAAAGGTTTTCACCAGAGGATATGTCTTTCTTTTTAATTTTTTCATGGTCAAGAATTTCCCTTTAGTTTTAATCTAATAACCTATTTTTTTTTTCTCTCTTCTTTTTTTTAGTTTTTAATTTATGACTGGAAAGAGGAGATACCTCCCCAAAGTAGGCTGATCTATATAGGTCAAAAAAGTATCCTTCTTTGTGATCTCCTAATAGAATACCTTCTTGAATCCCCCAAAAATATGAAATGGCCTCATCATTCTCAAAGATGTCCATATTTGGATGTCCTTGTTGGTCCCAATTAATTAATTTATGATACAATATTCAAAGGTTTGTACTAGGTGATTGATCAATTTGGGAGAATGTAACTACATAAGTAGTTTTGACAAATCTAGAGTTGGAGGTGGATACATCATCGAAGGAATGTATGTCAACATGCTTATCTATACAAGGTTCTTCCTCTAGGTTCAACTGGTGAAACGTTTTGGTTCTGTACAATGTACTTGTAGAATGAGGGGAATGTCAAGGGATGTCTAGTTCAAAATTATGAAGGGATAACTAATTATAATAATATAAATTAGTCATGCTAGAATACTCATAAGGTATCTCATTTCTTATAGAATCCAAGACTTCTTGTTTGAGTGATAATTTAGTGTTTGTGGATTCTACTTCTTGTGGCAAAAACTATGGAATTATATGACTAATCTGGGCATGTTAATAAATTTTCCCCTGGTTAGGATTTATGATTTTTGGAATGTCTCTAACATCCATACTAGATCTTCCCAATCTAACTTTGGCTTGACCATAACCTAGACCCCTTGTTTTATCTTTGAGTAGGTGGTACTAATAGTTCTATAGTTCCTTGTTGTTGTGCCCTAAGATCTGTGGTTCCATCATATCCAAATTTTTGTAACATGGTGAAGCCTTCTCCATATCTTTCCAAGGGTATTTTAATTGGTAGTTTATCTTGATGGTCTTGGTATAACCATGTGTTAATATCATACTCAAAAGGATTATCTTCACTCACATCACCCCATCTCAGAAATGTTGTGGGTGAATGCCTAAAGATAATATCTTCTAATTCTTAAACTATCTCTATGGGTCAAGGTTGGCCATATGATATGGGATACAAAGGTAATTATGTGATGGTGGATGCCTTTTTGTAGAAATATTAACCACATCCTTGGTCTTGGATATATATTTTAATTCCCCTCATTTGTATGCTTGTGGGAATTGAAATAGAGGTCAAGGCAGACTCACTTCTTGATTTAGGGGCACTTGGTTCTCAGAGCCAACTCTTAAGTTAGCATAATACTAGAAAGGGTTTGGATCACCTTCAATAAGGAATTCAAAACCTTGATGTGAAAATTTAATACACTAGTGATAAGTGGAAGGTAGATCTTGTATCTCATGTATCCATGACCTTCCTAATAACATGTTATATCATAGCTCTAGATCTAAATTTTTTGGAATGGGGTATGTTTCACCACTGGTCCCACTTTGATTGGAAAAATAAAGACATCCTTGGATGATATTTCTTTTTTATCATAGGCTCTAATATTTATCTTGTAGGTGATATCTACACTATCCTTTGAGCATCCCAAATATTTTATGACTTTTAGAGTACATATGCTTAATCCAAACCCATCATCAATGGGGACCCATTTGATTGTATGTTTGTGTACTTGAACTACCATGTATAAGGGATTATTGTGCAATGGCATATGGAAAGGTACATCCTTCTTAGTGAATATGTAATGCTTATTTATTGTGATATAGTTGACCATTATTTGCAAATTCTTAGGAGTTCTGTCCCTTGGAACAACAACATTTGGAAGGGCTTAGTCTAGCACTAGTTTCTATTGGGGAGATATGCAAAATAACTTTAAAATGGAGATATGTGCAAGTGTTTTCTTAATTTGGTCCACTCTATTGAGATTTTTCTTGGGAGAAAATGTAGCATTTGTAGGTGAAATAGAAGTTGAGGTACCCTTAGTAGGACAACCTTGGAGCAATGAGTTGTGACTGAACATTTTTAATTGTTATTTCTGATAGTAGTTGTAGCAATTTGGTTTGCATTAGGATTACATAATTGATCACATTATCACAAGAAGGGTAGGTGTAAATTTTTTTATTAGATTGGTTGCTAGATGTAGGGGCCTTTCCTTTATTAAGATTATGTAATAGATCATTAAAAATATTGTGATCCATGTTGTCTCAAGGTTTTGGTTTGTCTACATTGGTTGACTCTTTCTCAATCAGATTTTGAATAGTGTTCTTCAATTGATAAAAAAATGATGTCTTATGGCAGTTAACATGATGGTATTCAAAAAATTTATTATCATTCCACCACTTAGGTTTGGATGCACCATGTTCAAATTCTTTTATTTCTGGTAAAGTGATCATATTGTTTAGGATTAACTTCTTTAGTGCTAGTTCAATTAGTTCACCTAGTGGGTTATAATCATGTCTTAGAAAAGGTTGTTTTAGAGGACATGAAAAATTTGGTCAAGATTTAGAAGCATTAACATTTTAAAAATTGGCATTGTGAGTTTGACTATTTTCCAATAGTGTGTGCATTACCTGGGTTGGATTTTGCACAAGTGCCCCTTTTAATGAAATCTTTAGTTGATCGTAATTGATTGTCTTAACATCAATGAAAATGTCACTAGTGACATTTTTGTTCTTATTCCATCATTTTTCTTTGTTAAAATTATTCTTGGTGGTGTTGAGTTTATGAGGATTAGGAAGGATTCCTCTCTTAACCAAGTATTTCTCACATCTAATACCTCTTTGAATTAGTTGCTTAAAGTTTGGCACAAGTTGAAGTTCAACAATGTAAGCCATATTTGAGATGAGGTTGTTAACAAACATGGCTATTAGATCTTGTTTTGGTACATCATAAGATATTATGTTAGCATTACTTCTCAATCTTTGCAAGAAGTTAGCAAACGATTCATCTTCCCTCTATTTAGTATTGCAAAGATCCTTGATGCTAACCTTACATTCAATTTTATGGTGAAATTGTGTTATGATTTTTTCAGCTAGTTCCTCTGAAGATTAAACTCCATGGAGTAGATACGAGAACCATTATATTTTTGGGCCAATTAAGATTTGAGGGAACAGCTACATAAGATATGACTCATCATTAGCCACTTCTATGCAACTAGTGAAGAACTCCTTGATATGTTCTATAGGATCCATCTTACTTTTGTATTTATCAAAATTTGGTACCACAAAGTGGGGGGAATGGAGGCATCTAGATTGACTTGTCAAAGGGGTAATAATATAAGTATTCTAATGTATAAGACTTGGTTTCCCCTTGATTTTTTATGTGTAACATCTCATTTCACAATTTTTTGAATTTTTGAATGAAGAGGTTAGTTTGGTTTTGAGGAAGGTTACTAAGGTTGAATGTTTCTTCAACAGTTGGTGGAGATGCTTGTCTTGGATTCTATAATCATGATGTAGGTATATAAGATCTACTAGGGGCTTGATTATGACTTCCAAATTATGGATTTTGTTGAAAATGGGATAAACTCCGATTGGGTTTTTGTTGTTGTTTTTGTCATTGGAATAATGATCTAGCTTTTGGTGGTGGTTGACTAAATTTAGGACTTATAAAGAATGATCCTAATTTTCTTACTAGATGTTGAGAGTTATATTTAGTTGGCGTATTGGAAAAAAGGATTATATTAACCTTGACCTCCAAAAGATGTAATAGAGATATTTGTAGTGATGATGGCCAAAGGATTTTCATGGGAGGAACTAGCCATGGCATAAGAGATAGTTGCAATTTGAAAGGTGAGGATCCCTTGAGATATCATTTGGTTTTTGTTAAGTTCCCATGTTGAAGAAGAGCCAACTATTGTTGATGTTTGAGATGTCATTTTTTGTGAGGCTTTAGGCATGGACATGATTTGGAACACACAATATTGCTTGAAAGTTGGGAAATAGTGTCATGTAATGCTAGGGGGTTCTAAGAATATATTTTAGAGACATCAAAACTAAAAGGAAGGGTGACTCCTTTTCTTAGAAGCATTGCTATATGCTTCTAGGGGTTACATTTAACTACATTCTCTATTACTAGAGATGAATAGACATCTTCTAACTCTTCTTTAGGTGCATTTTGGAATTGTTTTATCCATGAGGTTGGGATGATTCAAGGATGTTTTCAACATACACAGATGGATCAACTTACTCATAGGGATTAATCCATAGTTCTTCTTCCCATGGAGGGAAAGGGTAGATGAAATATTCACATTGGTTCTTGTTTGGATCTACACCTAGTAATGGGTCCATAACCAAGGGTATGCATTAGAAGATCCCAATAGTTACACATTGAAAGTGTTTGAGTTTGACTTAAGTGAATTTTGTAGAATGTTTAAGTGTGTCTCTAGAAAAGTCTTTATATAGGAAGATGTACCTCTATGGTTTAAGACTATTTGGTTGATTAATTTGTTGGTTCTAAGGACTTATAGCCCTTGATGATGATCTTGCAATTTTTTTGAAATGATTTTTGATGACACTTATACAAAATGTGATTTAGATAACAAAGCAAAAATGATAGCCAAACACAACACACACTCCCATCATTAATCATAAAATCTAATAATAAGTGGATTTTCTTGATCATTTCCACTAATCTTGTACAAGAATACATACCAAGCAATCTACCTAAGGACAATTTGGTTCAACATGTTTGAAGAAGGAGGCTTTATAATGAATTGAGATTTTGTCAAGTTTCCATCCTAAGAGTATGATTTGATCTCTCTTTTGAGAGCTTCTCACTAATGCTAGGGAGCTTTTACACAATTTGTGAGGAATATCAGATGAAGGCTACTACATGATATTTTTCCTTCACCTCATTAAGGATGAAGGTTTTTGTACTTTCCCTCTCACTTTCCCTACTGAGGCAAATCTTGAGAGGTATGCCCCTATGGATCTATTTCAACTAGCATGTTCATCAAAGAAATGAAATGAAATGAAATGTAGGCCAATGAATTAAATAAACCTAAGAAAGGAGAGATCATATCCCTACTACTTTTCACCTCCAAAGACAATAAATAGAGTTAATTTAAAGCTTGTAAAATTTGACAAAAGTAGGCTCTAAATGCTAGTGTGTTTGTTCATTTTCCAAATTGCATCCAATTGAAACCCTTGGCATGTTTGGAATTCTGATCAACTCAAAGAGTTGAGAGCATAGGCCTAATACCAAGTGAATCAAAGAAATCAATTATTTTTTACTTAAGCTAGATTTGAACTTTGAATACCACAATTTAAGGAAAAACAAATGGACCAAGCTTACCTTATTCGAAGCTAGCAAAGTCTAGGCACATTTTTGATATTTTTACTTTTTACTTTTTTGATACTCACCTAGTGGTGATTCTTCCATCTCCTAAGTTTTCACAATAGTTGTCACACACATTAGTCTAACACATTTCCAAGACAAAGTGAAGAAAATCCAAAATACATACAATAAGACCAAGACATTAGTTTTGGAAATTTTCTAATTTATGGTCTTCAAGAAGAAAAATATGGATTCTCGCACCCTACACAAATGAAAAAAAAAGTTAGCCCCCAATATATTAAAAAAATGCTACTAAACAAAAATATAATCTAAAGTACGAAGGCAATAACATTCACCCATCGACGAAAATTATGGCTCCTGCTCCTATTCTCACTCAAAAATTTGGATCTCCTGTTCGAAAATCTGATTCTCTTGCTCATGGTGCTTATGCTTCTTCAGCATTTGGTTACACTAAGGTCTCTACTCCCACCGGTCATTTGGATGGTGTAGCTAATTTTGGAGGATGATCTGTGGTTGGGGATGGGGCTTTTGTTCCCATTTGTAAATCTGGTTATTCTGCTCATGCTCTTATTCAAAAACTTGGACCTTCTACTCATGGCATTTCTAGTCACATGGGTGGAGGTGTTGTTTTTACTAGTGATGGTGGGCTTCGTTTGAAATTTTGCAGGTGGGGTTAGGGCTCCTTTTGCCCCTCGCTTGGCTCCTGGGTCTCCTCCTTGTTCCAAGGGAAGGACTTTTGCAGACGTGGCTACCTTCGAAGCTAGCTTACATGGTGCTCTCCCTCATGCTAACTTACATGGCACTCTCCCTCATGTGGCTTCATTAGGGCCCCCTCTTGTGTCACCTATAAGAGCTTTAAATCCCATTAAGGTTTCTCTTGATCCAGAATCTATTGAAGATATTTTTCATACGACAGAAGAGCTTTCCTCTCTGGCTGCCATTTTTCACTTTTGAGGTCACTAGCCCTCTCTTGGTGATCTACATGTCTAGATCTCCAAGAACTGGATGCCACTTATAGAAAATAATGTCCACATCTTCCCATGTGCAAAAGGTTTTTTTATAGCTAAGTTTCAAAGTTTTGATGATAGGAAGATTATTTTGTGTCACAATAATTTTTCTTAGCAGGGAAAATTTCCTCTTATGGCCAAATTGTGGCACATGGATTTTGATCTACCCTTGGAATCCTTTAATAAGTTCCTTATTTAGGTTCGGCTTCCTAATCTTTCGATTCATCTTTGGTAGGATTCAATTTTTGAAACTATTGGCAATGCTATTGGTGATTTCTTATATGTGGATGCTGACAGTTCGAATATTCTCCATTCAACCTGTGTGCACTTTCTTGTAGACTTGGATGTTTCTAAGGGCCTTCTTGAGGTAATTTTCTTGGACTCCCCGAGGGGTTCTTGGACACAAATGTTGGATTTCAAGGGTATCACTTTTCATTGCAGGAACTGCCACTTGACGAGGCACATTGTTGCTCATTGTGCTATTGGGAAATCCAAGTCTATATGACCACCTTCTTGGTCGTCTGGGGCCTCCTCTAAGCACTACATGGTGAAATAATCATGGGTTTCTCTTATGGATTTTGAGGCTGAGGCTAGCATTCATTCTGAACCGGTGGTTGAGGTGGATGCTTTGGCGATATCCTTGGTTGCTCTTGCAGATGCTGTGGCTGTGGATTGTGTTCTGTCCATGCCGGTGGTTGATGTGGATGCTTTGGTCTCTTCCCCTACTTTGGTTGATCCTCCTGGGGACCATTTTTCATCTGATGAGTGGCTTTTGTGTCCCCTGGATTCCTCAGGTCATCTTCTACGAATTGGGTTGCTGAGGCAACAAAGTTTGAGGATGGCTAGATTGCGGTTAAAAGGAAGAACACGAAGTCTTTTGTTCCCCCTTTAGATACGATCCTTCAGTTGTGTAAGAAAAAATTCAAATCAAAAGGAAAATCTTATGCTCCCTTATGCCAACTAGTTTTTTAGTGATGGTGAACTGGCCAAGTGTTTGGTTTGCTGGAAATTGGTTTGGGAGGTTTGTTAGATTGCTTTGTTCCAGTCTATTGACTTTCTAGGTTCCAATGTTCTTATGGTTGTTTTTTCTGGTCACATTTGTTGGTCTTAGGTCCCTGTAAACCTTGGTTTAGCTATTTTTTTGGTTTTAGGTCCTCTTAAAACCTAGCCGTGCTTAATGGTTCATCTTTCTTTTTGTTGTAAAGGGTTTTGGGACCCCTTCAAAACTTACTTTTATCTTAACCTAAAAAAATATAATCTAAAGTTAATCTAAACTAAAAAAAGAGTTAAATTTAGTTTTAAATCTAATTAACAAAAAAAATCCTTATACTTATTAAATAAAATCTAATTTATCTAAAAAACTAAAAAACTAAATGTAAAAAAAATATGAACTTAAAAACTTAAAATAATTCCTAATTAATTAATTAATCTCATATGTAAATCTAAATTAGATTAAAATATTAATCTAAATTACCAATAGAAATATAATCTAATATAAAACCAAAAAAGAGTCTAATCTATTTAAAAATTGAAATATCAAGTCTACCATTAGTCGTAGAGAAAATTGGCAAGACTCAAGAAACTTATTAGTAGCACCGATTTATCAATATGCTAAACTAAAAAAAATTATTTAAGCCTACAAATGACAAAATAAGAGCCATGTTATCATAAATAAAACACACAAATGAATGCATGCAATGTTTATTTTTAGAGGAGTTGCTAGGGGTGGGGGGTGGTGAATCAAAATCTATAACAATTTATACTTTTCCTTGATTCATCCACATCTATCAATAACCTATACATGAAAAAATATAAATGTAAACTTTCTTGTAACATGCAAATCAGTTCAATCACATGCATGAAAGTAATAATACATACCACAATATTTGTTACCTAGAAACCTTCCAAGGTAAAGGTAAAATTGGGGTGGGGATGGCACCCACAAATATTCATTACTGCAGTAATAAAGTTAACCAGTTAAGGTTACAATGTTTGACCATAAAATATGATCTACCCTATGAGGGGTTTTCTTTGTTAAAAGCTTAAGAAACTTTTAGGTTTCACCTTGTTAAAAGATTTAACACTTACAAAAAAGTAAGGACTATGTTAGGAGATTTAAAAAGATCTATTAAGACCACTTTGTTAAGAGATTTACCCTGATTCAAGTCTATTAATTTTTTTTTAGTACTTGACTCTTGAGTTGCTATACAAGCTAATTTTGACTCCTCTCCTTACTAATTAATCCTCTCCTCCAATCTGATAACACTTGTCTTTCCCCTTTGCATTCACTACTTATGAATAGGTCACTTTCTCTATTAGATGATAACAAAACCCTTGAATGACTTTTGATCTTCTCAATCCTTCATAATATAATGCTTCATGTTTTCACATATACTCTTCTCTTTCTTCTCCTTTGTCATGTATATGGTCTAGGTTAAGATCATCTCTATTTAAAGATTTCCATAAAGAGTTTTCTAGATGGTTCTACATTTTTCCTCTTAATCCTGATCATCAAATATACACATAGGAACATGTGATCCATGTTATGTAAATGTTCTGTAACAACCTCTTGAAAATTTAAATAAACTTTCCAAAATGGCCTGATAATCATTTTTCCTAAAACTTTGTTCCATTCCTAACTTTTATGTAAGTTCTACATTGCTCAATCTTTATTGTTCCTGATGCTTGTCATTGTTGTTGCTTGACTTTTTTTAACCTTCTAATGCTTGACATATATTTTTCTCAAAACATACTATATCACTTAGTACTTGCATACTTGGAATTTACTTGGTCGTTGATAACTTGCTTAGTCATTGATGAGCTCAGTAAATATAGAAAAGTGCTGTGTGACCATACACTTACTCAACTTCTATATAATTTTCTTAGTACATACTATCTAATGTACATGTCTTGTCCTAAATAGAGTAGCTTAAACATAGTGATGACTATCTAACTCTACCTTGTAAATGACTAAGTGGTTGACACTAATAGACAATAATGGTTAGAGATGCAAACAATCCTACTCTTTGACATTAGTGGAAAAAACACTTTGGCATATTTAATCACTATCATATCAATACAGTTTGATATAAATGAGCTCTTCCCCTAGGTCTTATGTCTTATGAATAATGAATAAACTCATTACAACCTTTATACTATACCTAAATATCCTCTTTTATTCAATACATTCCCTCTTCCATATATATTTCTCCCTTATATACATTCCCCCCCAGTTTTTGGATACTTGATGTCACTACTGCTGAGGTTGAAAGAGTTGAAGTAATCCATATGTTTCAATAATATCCTTGTGAACTTTGGTAATCATGGCTAGTGCATGATTCCATGTGGTTCTTGCTGCCTCCAAAATTTGATTCTATAGTTGTAGTTTTGTACCTAAATCAATTAAACTCTCACCCACTAATAAGTTATGATCTTCTATGATAAGATCTTGGGCTATCTTTAGTTCCTTCTACATGACCTCCAAATGAGGTATCATCATTGCCTAAATTGAGATTAATTTGGATCTCATGGTGCTATTAGCTACCTAAAGCTTGACCAATGTGCCTTGAGAATTCATTAGAATATTGTAGTGATCAATGTTAGATCATGTTGACTCTAAGATAATATTGTTGGATGCCTTCATCTCAGCCTGAGTCTTATCTATGTTTTGTTGAATATTTTTTTAAAATATTGGCACATCTAACAATATTGTGTACACATTATGTATTCTCTGTATAAGATCCATCATAAATCTTTCTTTCTCTTGCAATAGCACTTTTTGTTGAACTATAGTTATGAAAAATTTGTCCACAACCTTGGTTTCAATTCTTCTTGGTGAGCAATCTATTATCTTCTCATTAGATTAAATTTTTTTAGCAATTAATTGACCAATTACATTTACAAGTTTATCAATGATTGGTGTCTCTTCATCTAAATTTCATATGTCAAAAGCATAAAAAAAAATATGCTTTACATCTTGTAATGTCTGTTTGTTCTTTTTCTCTCTCCTTAGCTCTTCTTGTCTCTTCTTCTTCTTCAAAATTTCTTGTAGAAAAAGGTTTTGATGCAAGGTAAGATTTTCTAGATTAAATTGTGTCATCTCAATGATATCATAGGCCTAACCTCAATATTTGGTGAAATGTCTTATTTCTTTTTTGTTCCTTGTTAGTGAAGGGATCCTGCTGCTTGCCATTGCCTTAAGAGTAGGTGAGGGAGTGTCACCACTTGGTCTTGCTTGTGCATTTTTGCTTGAGATAGAAATAATTGTACTTGGTTCAACCATATTTAATTATTTTTTTCCCTCAATCTGAGGTGATAAAACAAAATTATCATTTTCATTAGTTTCTCTATCTTCACCATTTTTTTCATCATTTATAAGCCTTGATTACTTGAACTATGGAGTGTCAAGGGTGTCAGTATGTATAGGATACATGTTTCCTTGTGGACTTGGCATACTTGAGATTTCTCCACTATTATGTTCATCATCAATATTCATAGTCTCTACCTTCTTCGTAGTTAACCCAAAAATGCTCTTCCATAGAAACTCTCTTTTCTATCATACAACTTCCTCTTTATTTTGTAGAATCAAGAACATTCTATATTTAGGAACAAATATGCTACTATTCTATTTCAAAAATGTGTCATGTTTCTCTTGTGATAGATTAGACATAACTCTAACTAGTGTGTTGGTTCTTATCTAATTTTCTTCTTCCTCTACCTACTTCCATCTTCTCTCTAATCTATCATATAGATCCTTTGGTATCTTCTTCTCTATTTAACTAGGGGATAGTTTTAAATTTGAAATCATTTCTACCATAGCCTACTTAACTTTACTTCTATCTTCTTTATCTAGTTTATCATATTTCACATATTTGAAGCTAGATAAACCTATATATCTTCTTAAGTTGTCACATACCTCTTCAATAGTCTTGATCTTCCTAATAGGTGGTCCTCTAATCAATCTCCTTCTTTTCGATTGAGGTTCACTTGGATCATTAGACTCTACTACTTTCTACTTTACAAACTACTTGGTAATAGCAGTTGCGTTGGTCCTTGGCTTATTTGGCCGTAGAAGTGTCATTTCCTGTTGGAATATTCAAATATGGAAAGAGTACTTATGAGAGGGGGTAGGGGAGGGGTGGGGGGGTGAATAAGAAGTATCACACTTTAGCCAATAAAAATTTTAGGTGGAAGTAAATTGCATACATGTAAATACATCAAATAAACATGAAACTAAACACATGCATCAACAACACATAACACTGGAATTTGGTAACCCTGAAACCCTCCAGGAATAAGAAGGTAAAACTGGGGTGGGGATGATACCCACAAAAATTACTGCAGCAATATTGTTCAACCACTTTTGATGGTCTACCCTATTAAAGGCTTTACACTGTGTTAATAGTGACCTGGTTAAAGGATTTCAAACACTTAACATGAAGTGTCACCCTATTAAAGGATTTAATCACCTTTTGATAAGGATCTACAAATAGCTGTTAAGCCAACCTATCTACATAGGATTTTCTTTCTAATACAATGGTAAGAGAGTATTAGGTATTATAAACCTGATTGTTTGCAATCCTTGATTACTGAATGCAGGAACTTGTTCTGGCTCTTTCTCTAATTTTGATCCTTTGAGATCTGATTTCTGTTTGTCTACCTTGCTTTTCTCTGATCAACTGATTAATGAATTGCTGCTCTTACTTTCTAAGTCTCCTCTCATTTTTTTTTCAATGAACATTTTGTCTTCCTTAAAAAGACTTTGAAGACTTAGGGTTAGATATGGATCTAAAATCCACATTGAATCTCAATTTCCTACTCAATACTTGTCTTTTGCTGATTAGTTGCATGCCTTTCCAAGTTTTCCAATTGGCTGCATGCAAATTCCATAGGAAATGTAAAAGATTCGTTCTTATCTCTATATCTTTTGAGATTTATCTTATGTCAGCTACAAAAATAGTTTACATCATAGTTTGTGCAATAAAAAACTCTTATGCTGATATCCTGAGCTGCTCAACTCCTGAAGCATTGCTGATGCTTGGCACATGCTA
Source organism: Cupressus sempervirens (assembly GCA_028749045.1). Taxonomy (NCBI): domain Eukaryota; kingdom Viridiplantae; phylum Streptophyta; class Pinopsida; order Cupressales; family Cupressaceae; genus Cupressus; species Cupressus sempervirens. Next base: position 807,826,106 of record CM053789.1, read on the forward strand.
TTTCCTAGATAGCTCAGCACCTAAAAAAAACTGTATCACTCAGCACCTACTATTACTCGACACTTCTTAACATCGGTACTTGTTAACACTCGGCGCCTACTATTACTCGGCACTTGTTAACACTCGGCACCTACTGTTACTCAGCACTTGTTAACAGTTGGCACCTACTGTTACTACTCGACACTTGATATAGCTCGGCACTTCATATTACTCGGCACCTACTCTTTGTTCGACATTGTTTAGTGGAAAAATGGTTAAGTGTATTGACACTCAGTTGTCAAAATTATTCTTTAAACTAACAATCTCTCCCTTTGACATGAGTGGCAAAAACACTTAACTAAGATCCTTATGACTCCTTGTTAGTTGATCTTGTATGTGCACTCAGTGATTTTTGTCCTATTTCTGCATTCTGACTAATCAAAATTTGTCAAAAAAAGTCTCCCAAAATTTTCTATCTCCCCCTTTTATCATACTTATCATTTCATTCCTGTACTTAACTCCCCCATACTTATTCTCCCCCTTTTTGACACTTATGTCAAGGGTCTTACAAGGAAATGCCATACTTGGCCAAAAATGTACTATTTACTTCAAGGAGTACCTTCAGAGCTGTATCCCAATTTGCTAGTGTGACATCTAATGACTTATGCTAGATGGCAATCTCTGCTGCTAGGTGTACAAGTCCATCAAATGAAGAAAGATTGGGGTATTTCTTGAGGACTGTCTCTACATTTATTTTCTCCTTGTGAAGTAGTTCCAAATGAGGAGTTATTGAGGATTGAATTTGCATCAATTTAGCTTTTGTGGTTGCCTCCTTTGCTGCTAAGACAACTAACTCTCTTAGTGTGTGAAGCAATTGGGAAAAATGCTTCTCACTCCGAGCTGGATTTGTGGGGAGTTGCATGCTCAAAATCTTCAGATTGTTCTCCAAGCTCAGTATTTTCTGGCTAGTGTCCTGTGTGAATGTGGAAAAATCACACAACTTGTTGTATAGGGAAAAGATGTTTCCTAGTATAGTTTTAACTATTTTAATTTTCTTTGCCAGTTCTACTTGTGATGGTGCTATATCACCAAATATTTTATTATTTAACTTGCCTTGGAACTTCCTTTCTGACCATTCAAGCAATTTGGCATTTGTTTCCTGGTCTTCACTAGTCACCTAGTCAACTATATTAGATAGTTGCTCTATAATTGGTCTTGAATCATCTGGAGACTGTAAGCAGAAAGCTTCTGTGAATATGTCTTTGATTTCATTCAAGGTAAGCTTATGCTTATGTTCTTTTCTTAGTGCTTCTTGTCTCCTTCTTCTGTCCAATGCACTCTGAATTTCATTGATCTTCTCTTCAGTGAGAGTGCTAGATTCATAATATGGGATCTTTATTTCTTCATCAAGCTCAGGAACTCCATAGTGAAGTTTCCTAATTGCCTTTGATGAGCTTGAGCCTGGTGTCTTGATTTGTAGTTGTAACCCATCAGTGCTCAGCTACTGAAGAGTTTGTGTTGGAGTACCAGATTTTGGTAATGCAACCAGTGTTTGTATTGCAGACTCCTCCTTCTTTGTCTCATCTATTTCTTTAGCTTGAGTATCCCTTTTATGATCGCTAGGTGGGGTTGAACTTGTTGGTTGTTTAGATGTTTCTTTTATTTCCCCTGCTGCTATACTTGGCATTTGAAGTGTATAAGTGACTACACTTGGTGGAGGTGGCGGTGGAAGAAATAGAATACCAGTAGTTTGTATGGTCGAGGGTGGCACTTGTGCTTTTACCTTGACTATCTTTGTTTTAACTTCTAGATTCTATAATTCATCAACACTGACCAATACAGGATTTGAACTTAATTTTGCTACTAGTGATGATTGGTAAAGGATTTCTAAATCCTCTACAGTTAATGGATTGATGTTTGGATTTGAAGTGTCTGTAACATCTTTTATTTTTATAATATCTGCAGGTGTGATGGTGGCATGAGGAGGGCTAGGAGGAGATACCTGTGTGTCTTGCACACTTTGATCTTGTGGCTCAACTGTATCTTTCTCTTCCTCTTTCTCCTCTGTATGTGCCTTTTCTTCCTTTTCTTCTTCACTCTTCTTCTCCACTTGTTCCTTCTCTTTTTCCTTGGTTCCTGACACCTTCTTTTCCCTTATCTTGGCACTTTCCTCTACCTTATATTCTTCATTATACACATCTTCTATTTTCTTGTAAACTATTTTCCACAATCTTGTGGATTTTATAACTACCTCTTCAATTTTATTCTGTAATATGCTGAATGCTCTATGCTTGGGAGTGAATCTATTATTATGCCTTTTTACTACATTTGTTACTTTATCTTTAGAAAAATTAGGCAACAATCTAGCTAATGTTGACTCCCTTATCTCCCTTTCCATTTGTAAACAAAAATGCCATTTATCCTCTACAATTTTGTACAATTCTTTAGGCATTGATTCATCTAATTCTAGAGGTGTGTGCTTATATTCAACCATCATATCATACATAGATTCCTCTAATTTATTTTTCTCTTCTTTGGTGAGCTTAGAAAAATTCAAGTTCTTTAAACCTTTCAAATCATCATTCCTAATTTTTGAACATAATCTATCAACAACAGTCTGAGGTTTGTGTCTTACCACTTGAAATTGACTGTTGTCCTCTGACTCTATCTTCTCCTCATCTGTTTCAGGCTGGGCAACAAATTTTATTTTCTTAGACTCGACAACAGTCTTCTTTGATTCTTTCTTCTTTCCTTTTGCCTCCTCTTGGGCTTTTTGTGCTACAGCCCTTGTGGTAGGTCTATTTGGTGCAGGAGTAGCTACTTTCTTTCCCTTGGATTGAGGAGCAGGAGGACTTGTGTCCTTTCTTTTAACTTGTGCTTCCTTAGCTTCTTCTTCCTTAGCACTTTCCTCTTTATCTTCTCCTAACCCTTGAGTCAGACCTTGAGGTTTATCTCCCTATTCTTTAATGTCTTCTCCTTCCTCTTTTGCTGTTCCTTCTTCTTCAACACCAAATTTTCTCTTGATTTGTCTCACCATTTTTTCTTTCTTCTTTACTGCAGAAGCAGTCTTCGAATCTATTATCACCCTTGATTTAACAACATCATCGGTTCCAAAAGCTTTTACATTTTTATCAGCTTCTTTTGCAAGGAGGGCTGTTATCACTACAGAAGCTTGATCAATATCAAGTTCATAACCTAGTGGCCTAAGCCATCTTACTCTAGGTATAACTGCTTGTATATAGGTATAATCTATATCTACAAGAAAACAAATGTCCTTTTCATATTTCTTAGTCAATGAGACTAGAATCCTCATTCTTTGTTTCATGAACTTTTTGAAGTCCTCAAAGTAACTAGTCATTTGGGCATCAAAATTTTCACCCATCTGTTCAATGCATCCATTGATTTGTTCAACAATTGTTTTGTCTAGACTCCATCCTACCTTACCCACAGAAGGGAATTATTTCATTAGATAGAAAAATATGGACACCAAAACTGATCCAAATTTGCACTAAGCTCCCTTTCTCTTCCTTATAGCTCCCAGATTCTCATTAATCTATTGAAACATGAGCTCTGCTAGATCATAAGTGTGATCCTTTTTAATTATCTTGTATGCAACATCAACTGCTATACAAGGTACACTGTTTAACTTGCTTGATTGATAAAATTTGTGTGAAATGATTCTCACAAAAAAAATTAGTAGGGGATCTGTGACTGTGTCAATAGTCATTCCTCTATTATTCCATTTAGCACCTGTATTTTTCTCTATTACTTCCCTTTTGTCACTTTGTAGGGTCTTTTGCCGATCTAGGGTTGGAATACCAGTAACCCTATAAATAGTTTTCTTGGTGAATCTTACTGGCCCTGACTCTAACCAAAAGGCACCATCATGTATTCTGCTCAAAACTATCCGTACCCATTCAATTTTGAATACAATAAAAAATTCTAGGGTTTTGGTTAATCCTTTTCTTTCTATTATTGAGAACTCATCTTTCAGTCTTTTGTTCTCACATAGCTTGTCATATGCATTGTAGATCTCTAAATCTCCTATGGCTCCAATTTTTTAGTTATAACATCTGTGAACATCTTGGACCATAACAACTTTATCAGGAATAATTGATAATGCACCTACGTGATCATTCTTGTATGCTACTTCTGGAATGGGCTTGAATTTAGGTTGTTTAACTTCATTGCTAACTAGCTGTATTTCATGACTCTCTCTACCCTTAGTGGTTCTTGACCTAGATGCCATTGTTTTCCAAACTAGGGTTTACGATTTAAACAAGTTTATAAATTCTATGTAGCTTGGCACTTAAGTAAAATACCTCAAATTGATGAAACTTGTCCTGAATCGCTGTTGAAATCTTCACAAATGGCTTCTGAGTTGACCTTGATCTTCTTCGCTCTTCTCAACTTTGCTTCTCATTTTAATGGTGGGAAAATGATCAAAAATTGAATTTATGTACCCTTCAAAATAAAGTAATTAATGCTTAGTGCGCTGACAGCTGTCTACTCGGAACTTGAAGGGTTTCAACATGACTTGGCACCCATTGTGTTTCACTTTGCTCGGCTCCTATTGATATTTCATAGCTCGACATCATCTATCAACTTGGTCACTGTTAGCAACTCAGCACCTGAAGACAACTTTGACAGATCTTGTAAAACTCTCAATTTTGACTTAGCATCTTTGCTTATGCTGATTTTTCTTTGCAGTTCTTCTATGTCTTGGAACTGATGTAAGATGTAACTTGGTTTATCAATCCCACACACTTATTCTTGCTTAATTTGATGAAGTGTGGTCACTTGACCTATTAGGTGAAGTGATCTCTACACTTGATGTGCTATACTCATCTTTCTTCTTCCATGTCTTATTCATTTCACTTCTGATATGTCCAACATCTATCTTTGCCTTTCCATTGCTGAACTCAGAACTTGATGCCTTTGACCTTGTTGGGCAATTCCTGCTGACATGACTAGTTTTTAAGCAACTAAAACATGTAGTTTGACTCAACCATCTTTTATAGTTTCCCTTGAAATGCATTCTTATGCAATTCTGGGGTGTATGTCCATATTCTTGACAATAGTGACAACTATACCTAGTGTTGTAATCCCAAAATTCATGGTTTGATGTCTTTGCTGGTTGATTTAATTTCCACATAGGCTTTGATCTACATTCAAAAGCTCTATGTCCATATTTTTTGCAATTATGACAGTGACCCTCAAATCTTGATGTCTTAGTAGTTTTGGTTCTGCATTCATATGCTTGATGACATTACTTCTTGCATTTATGACAATGGTTTATACTTTTAGGTTTATCATGCTTATGGGCATTCTTGCTTCTACATACATTAGATGTATGTCATTTCTTTCCACAAAAATGACATGCAGGTTTAACATCTTTACCTTTATCGCTTCTTTGTTCTGCATTCTTTGATGATTCTCCAACTTCAGTGCTAGTGTATCCAACTCCTAATGTATCATGGGTTGATCTTGGGGATTTCAGTAATTGATCAAAATATTTGATGGCTTCACTTGACTTGTTGAGATTCTCTGCCACCTCTTTTTCTCTGTTCAATTCATTCTGCATTTGTTCATTTTGCATCTTCAAAGTAGAGATCTCAATATCTTTCACATTGAGTTCATGATGAAGGTTCATCATTTGGGCAAGTGTATCCATCTGCATGTTTGACATCCTTGTCAATTTAGTACATTTTTCTTCAAGTCTATTTGCAAGATTTCTTTTGTCATTTTCCATCATGACCTTATCATCAACTGCTCTTTTCTTTTGTTCAGTAATTTCACATATCATTATGGCCTGTGATTCATGTTCCATCTTGAGAGATCTTATCTCCTTTGTTTGAACTTTGTTTTTCTCCATCAGTTTTGCTATTGTTGCATCAAACTCTTTACTGTCTCCATTGGAAAATATGTTGGTGGTATCAATCTCCTTGTAGTTCATCTCATTTTTGACTATGGCTAGATCCTTACTTTTTTTTAATGAATTTCTCAACTTGTTTCTAAATTCCTCCAAGCTATGCAGAGCAAGTTGCACATCTATCACCTGATTTTCAATGATCTTTCCAAGTTTGAAAGCTTCCATCTTTAGATCTTTTCCTCCAAGCTATTAGGCTTTTCCTTGTGAGAACCTAGATTCGCTCTAATACCAATTGTTGGAATATTCAAATATGGAAAGAGTACTTATGAGAGGGGGGGGGGCTGAATCAGAAGTATCACACTTTAGCCAATAAAAATTTTAGGTGGAAGAAAATTGCATACATGTAAATACATCAAGTAAACATGAAACTAAACACATGCATCAACAACACATAACACTGGAATTTGGTAACCCAGAAACCCTCCAGGAATAAGAAGGTAAAACTGGAGTGGGGAAGATACCCACAAAAATTACTGTAGCAATATTGTTCAACCACTTCTGATGGTCTACCCTATTAAAGGCCTGCCCTGTTAAAGGCTTTAGACTATGTCAATAGTGACCTGGTTAAAGGATTTCAAATGCTTAACATGAAGTGTCACCCTGTTAAAGGATTTAATCACCTTTTGATAAGGGTCTACAAATAGCTATTAAGCCAACCTATCTACATAGGATTTTCTTTCTAATACAATGGTAAGAGAGTATTAGGTATTATAAACCTGATTGTTTGCAATCCTTGATTATTGAATGTAGGAACTTTTTCTATCTCTTTCTCTAATTTCGATCCTCTAAGATCTGATTTATGTTTGTCTACCTTGCTTTGCTCTGATCAACTGATTAATGAATTGCTGCTCTTACTTTCTAAGTCTCCTCTCATTTTTTTTTCAATGAACGTTTTGTCTTCCTTAAAAAGACTTCAAAGACTTAGGGTTAGATATGGCTCTACGATCCACATTGAATCTCAATTTCTTGCTCAATACTTGTCTTTTTCTGATTGGTTGCATGCCTTTCCAAGTTTTCCAATTGGTTGCATGCAAATTGCATAGGAAATGTAAAAGATTCATTCTTATCTCTATATCTTTCGACATTTATCTTATGTCGGCTACAAAAATAGTTTACATCATAGTTTGTGCAATCAAAAACTCTTATGCTGATATCCTGAGTTACTCAGCTCCTGAAGCATTGCTAATGCTCGACACATGTTGTTTCCTGGATAGCTCGGCACCTAAACAAAAATGTATCACTTGACAGCTACTGTTACTCGGTACTTGTTAAAAATTGGTACCTCCTATTCCTGCTCGGCACTTGATATAGCTCGACACTTCATATTACTCGGCACCTACTCTTTGTTTGACATTGTTTAGCGGAAAAATGGTTATGTGTATTGACACTCAGTTGTCAAAATTATTCTTTAAACTAACAATTTCCTTCTTCTTCTTTTTTCTTTGAGCCTTCTTCCTAGGTGGTATGAAAATAACTAGGGCTCTACCCTTGTCAGCTTCTTCTACATAATCTTCCTCATCATGATTGTCTTGTTCATCATCTGCTTTTCTCTTTACTAAGGTGCTCAATTTAGCTTCTAGGTCTTCAATCATCTTCTTTCTTTTCCTCTCCTTGGAAGCTATCTTGATGTTCATTGTTATCATTTCCTTTACTTCTTCATATCTTCCAAATGGTTTGGCCTTAATATCTATTTCTTCTTTTAATAATACATCAATGTTTACACTCACAACATCACTATCTATCTTATAGTCAAATTTTTTTAACCACACTTTCCTTGGCTTAACTATTAGTACAAATGTGTTGTCCATATGAACAAGGAAACATATGTCACTATAATATTTTTTCACAAATTCCTCTAGAATTCTCATTCTCCTTTTCATCCTCAAGTTGAATTCATCAAAATATGTATTCATTCCATTTTCAAAATTCTCTCCTAATTGAGTAATAAACTCATTGATTTTCCTTGTCACTAGTTTATCTTGTTCCCATAAAACATTAACTATACCCATAAAATACTTTTGGATATAAAAGAATATGCAAAAACTTGGGGAGCCAAACTTACACATTGAATTCTTTTCCTTCCTTACTGATGATAGATTTTCTACTAGTTGTCACATTATTAGCTCGACAAGATGATACTCATGATCTTTCATCACAATCTTCCATGTTTTGTCCATAGCCATACATGACACACTATTCAATCTTCTTGATTGATACAATTTGTGAGAAATAACTCTGACTAAAAATTCTATGAGTGGATTAGAATTATTGTAATGGAAAAACCACATCCATTCCACTCGACTCCTATATTTGCATCAATTTCTCCTTGCCTTAAGCACCACATGGTTCTCTTCTTATTTAGGGTTGGATAACATGTAACCCTGTGTATCATTTTCTTTGTAATCTCCACTAGTCCAATCCACAATGAATACTTCATATCATAAACTCTACTCAAAATAGCTTTTATCCATTTGATTATTAAATTTATAAAAAATTATAGGGCTCAAGTTAACCCTTTCCTCTCAAAAATCTGAAACTCATCCTTCAAAGTTTCTCTGTCACATAGCTTCTCATAAGATTCCATGATTTAATAATATCCCACTTCTCCAATTTTTTACATATAACAACTTATGACATCATGAATCATAATGAATTTTGGTGGTGTCGAAGATAACACACCCATTGAGTCTCCTTTTACATCAATCTCTAGAATAGCATGAAATTTAGGTGGAGGACAAGCATCACTATTCACCAGTTGAACTTTACTAACCTTTTGACTAATTTTAGAAATTGATGAAGCTACCATGATAATAACTAGGGTTTGATGTTCTTCCTTCTCTAGATACTCAAAAAAATTTCATCCTCTTTACTTGTTCAATATTCTTGATCAAATTGCTCCTTGAAATCTCTATTGTTTGCTTATGTTAGTGTAAATATTTATTATTTATGCTTTACTTAAGTTTACTTAGGATAGATGCATTATTTTATTATTTATTAGGTTAGAATCCTAGGAGTATGGATACTCATATGAGCTGTGATGTTGATGACACAAGAGTTAGATACTCTATTTTAGCACATGGTGTCTACAACACTGGAGTTTGTATAATCAACTGAGTTGTCATGTAGACAACATAGTTGTTCATACTCTAATTAAGCACATGGTGTCTACAACATAATTTTATGTGACACACCTATGTAGGCTTATCCTCTCATCATCACACTAACTCCTATGCTTAATGGAGGATAATCCACTCTTTGTGGACATGTGGTTAGTTGTGAGGCTTATCATATTGCTAACTCCTATTCATTCTAGAAGCATTCTAGAGGCCTTTATATACAGGCACTTCTAGTGTACATATACAAATCAATTATCAATTATTGAATAATTTGATATCCAAAGATAATTAGTTATTCATTCTCATATTATTATGATCATACATTATTTGGTCCATATTGTGCTAGTCTTGTGCTTCTTGATCTTTGTGTTATTTTTCCCTAAGGTAAATTCTTGATGGTTTCATAGCTATACCAAATTCTTACATGGTATCAAAGTAGAGGGAGCTTCTCTTCACATAACCATTAGAGTCCATTTTTGCTTCACCTCTTAGAGGATGATGATCTAGTATCTATAGTCATTGGGAGTGTCTAGAGCCAAAGTGGACCTTACCATTACTTATGGAATGTCAATTCAGTGAAATTTGAGTATAAATTTTCCTACCCTTGGCCATAGTCAAATTTGAGGTAAGTTTTTTTGCAAATAGTAACCTGAAGGCCTAATTTATGGAATTGGTATGATTATTTTAGATCTGTGCATTTAATTTTTAGATCTACATTTTTCATTTGCATCTCTACAATTTTTTTTGGATTTGCATTATTTTCCAAAATTGTTTTGGCCATCAGGCTAGTAGGAGAGATTTTTTGTAGGTGAAGATTGGAGCTTGCTGGTGCTAATTAGATATTGGCATCATATTCAAAAGGTCAAAAAACCCCCATATTGACTTTTGTTTCATTAAAATTGGACATCTAAGGTGAAATCAAGAGTCATTTGATTTTTGGAGGTGTGACGACGGTAATTTAGGAAAAATAATTATAGAGGTGATTTTTAAACAATGAAATCTCCCTAATATAGACTCCTTTTTTTGAGCATTTTTGTTTTGTTTTGGGATAGAATTTCATGATCTACACATTGGTCTAGGATGTTTGAGATCTTGGTTCTTGAATTTTTTTGCAAATCACAAATCCTAATTGTTGCAACCTCAAAGGCTTAGTATAGGCTCATCTAGACACATAATCAAGTTCCATTTTTTTTGAAAGTGCATTTTTTTTATCTACTTTCCAAATTTGTAATTAGATTATAGGCTTGCATGGACTAAAATACCACTTTTAGAAATAAGTCCTTTCTTTGCATTGTATTGCTTCAAAGTTTTTGTATTTCTGAGCTACATTGTAAAGTTCTAGATTTGAACTCCAAAAGGAGGTTGTATACAAAAAAATTAGAAGCCCACTTTTGTCCATTTTGACAAGTGGCTTATTATAAATGAACTATATGTAAAGTGCCAAAATCATACATTAGGGGGGGTTCATTAATTAGTTTTTCATTTTGGACGGTGCATACTTTATTGATCTCATGGAGTTTTTTTTCACATGTCAGTTTGGTATTAGACTAAGGTTGACAAAAAGGAGCTATCAGAAAGGGAGTGCCTTAATCATTGATCATCTAAGAAGAGAGCATAAGGAAGTATTCCCTTATTTATGTTGCAAAGAACTGCCCTCTAATAATCTGGCACCTGTTAAAATAATTTTAGATGTCATTTTTTTTAGTCTCAATGCTGATGGTTTAGCTATCATTGGAAAGGAAATTGAACCTTATGACATTTGGATGGCTCCTTGGAAAGCATATGGAGATCCTATAGTTCCTCCATTTCTAGAAGACATTCTATCTTTAGTTACTCTAGTTATGGTACCTTCAACTCTAGTTGAGATCCCACCTCTTGATGCTCCTATTACATCTATTGATCCAATTCCAGCTATTGATGCTCCTAATTGAGTTTAGTAGGATATACAATGTCTTCCTACTTCAGCTTCATGGGATTACTTCCAAATATTGTAGGGCTGTTTGTGGAGTCTTACATTGAAGATATGGGAGAAATCATCTATAGTATCCATCTTCTCTTTGTTGAGGAGACTTCTTCACTTGTTGTGAGGGAACACTCTGACCCTCAACCACTTGAGTTTTCTTTCAAGACTGGCATGACTATGGATACTTCTTTACAATAGTTGGAGAAGAACTCTTTTACTTCAGAGGAGACATATTAGTCTTTGGAGATTGTATTCCTGTTTCCTCAGACATAATATCTTCTAAGGATTCTTCCTACTAGTTTGGGAGCATTCTCTACTACACCTATGTCACCACTTCTTCCTATAAGGAGGAATGACATTTAGCTTTCATGGTGCATCTTCCTCAATCATCAAGGAGCTTCTATCATGGATGTGCATACATCATTGAGGGGTTGCAACATTACATCTCTTCCTACATCTTCCTATCAAGTTGCTTCATCATCTTTGGAGGTTGATTTAGTTTCATGCATGGACATGTTGCCTTGTTTGCTACCTTCTTTTAGGCATACAACAGATTAGTTTGTGTAATCTGCATTCATTAAAGACTTGTCAACATATGAGTAGAATTTAAATGTAACATCCACACCATATTATATATGGATCCATCTCCCATCTTCCTATCCATAGTGGGAAGCATACTTGCACCTATAATTGGTGTATCTTCTTCCTAAAGGGAGAAATGTTGTTTATCGACATTGGATTTTCTTTTTTCTTCAAGCACTCATCATCAAGAGATACTTCAGTAAGGGGGGATTTCATGGAGGGATTCTCTTTGTATATGCATGATGTATGTCATAATGGGGGGTCTTGATTACTCCATCCATACATGCATCTTCTTTATTGTACTTATCTCTCTTTTTGGGGGAGGGGTTTTTCCATGAGGTTTTCCCTCTTTCCCCATTTTTTAGAGAGATTTAATTGCATTTCACAACATTTCATTGTACTTGGGTACCTAACATGGCCTAGTAGCTAAGACCCATTATGCATTTCATCATATCTTTTATGAGCTTAAGTGAATTCCCCTAAGTTGCACTTAAGGGTGGGTGTTAGTGTAAATAATTATTATTTACACTTTATTCAAGTTTACTTAGGATAAATAAATTATTTTATTATTTATTAGGTTAGACTCCTAGGAGTATATGTACTCATATGAGTTTTCATGTTGACAATAAAAGAGTTAGCAACTCTATTTTAACACAATTGGTCACACTCTAATTAAGCACATGGTGTCTACAACATAATTTTATGTGACACACCTATGTAGGCTTATCCTCTTATCATCACACTAACTCCTATGATCAATGGAGGATAATCCACTCTTGGTGGACATGTGGTTAGTTGTGAGGCTTATAATATTGCTAACTCTTGTGCTCAATGGGGGATAATCCACTATTGGTGGACATGGGGTTAGTTGTGAGGCTTATCATATTGCTAACTCCTAGTCATTCTAGAAGCATTCTAGAGGCCTTTATATATAGGCACTTCTAGTGTATATAAACAATCAATTCTCAATGACTGAATAATTTGATATCCAAAAATAATCAGCTATTTATTCTCATATTATTATGATCATACTTTATTTGGTCCATATTGTGCTAGTTTTTTTACTTCTTGATCTTGGTGTTATTTATCCCTAAGGAAAATTCTTCATGGTATCATAGCAATATCAAAGTCTTACTACTTGAAATTGCTTAATTGCTCTGATTTTCTTCAAAAATATGGATGCAAGGTACAAAGTAATTTATTTAAATTTTTTTATATACCTCTCTTTTTATTGATTAGGTTCATCATTAGTGTTGCATACTTCGTTGAGTGGAAGCCAACTAGCAAAACAACTCAATCTCTTTCATAACCTTTAGTCTCTATTGGAGTGCTTGGTCTACGTTACAATGCTCCATCAACATAAATAGTTTAATGATACTCGACAACCTCTTACAAACTTTTTTCTCATAAATCTTATATATGCATATATGAATTTTTGGCACATATTTATGTAAGGAATTGATATATGATATGTCATTTAGGTATATAGTTCTATACATACCTCTTTTGCTCAGTTAGAGATGACATGATCGCCTTCTCCATTGGATTGGGTGATATTATTTTCATTAACTCCACTATTTCTATCTTCTATTTTCCTTGTCCACTTCTAGTTCATTTCATTCCTCACTTGCTAAATGTCCACTTTGCCTTTGCCTTTTTCCTTTGTCTGATTTTTTGAATGTACCTGAGTCTTACAATACTTTCTTTGATGTCCAAACTTGTGACATTTGGAACATATATTGCTAGATGCATAATTCTTCTTCTTCTTATAATTTTTCTAGTAGTGTTTTGTCTTTGATCTACATTCAAGTTCTCTATGCCCATATTTCTAATAGTTGTAGCAATATCCTTCAAATCTAGTTGTAGTAGGTGTATTCCTTAGTCTTGACCTACACTCATGTATTTGATGTCCTTGTTTCTTGTACTAAAAGAAGTAACCAATAAACTTAGGTTTAGAATTTTTTGTACGATGTTTTCTTTGATAGATATTTGCACTATGACCAATTTTTCCATAGTGATAGCATGTTTGTTTGTCTTTTGGCTTTGCATTTCTCATTTCTCCATTCCTGAATGGTTCTCCTTTCTTAGTGTATGCATGTATTGACCCATTAGAACAACTTGATGACTTTTTAAGTTCTTAAAATATTTCATTGCTTCCTTTGGTTTGCTGAATTTCTCAATAGATTCCTTCTCATTCTTCAATTCATTCTTTAGTATCTCATTGTGTAAGCTGAGATTTGCAATTTCCACATCCTTGTGATTTATTTTTTGATTTGCAGTCATTAGTTATTCATCAGATCCATTTGAATATTTGTGAGCTTCTACACATCTGATATCCTTTCTTCAAGTCTAGTAGCCATCATCCTTTGTCTTCTTCTACCATACTCCTAAAGTCTTCAAATTTCTTTCTTTGTCTAGTAACTTCATATAGTCTAATTGATTGGATTTCATGTTCTCTTTTTAGTGCCCTTATCTCTTTATTGAGGAATTTGTTCCTTTCAAGTAGTTCAATATATGGTTTTTCATTAGGATTGATTTGTTCAAATAGTCCTTCAATCTCAACTTCTTCATAAGAGTATTGCTTTATTTGGATGACAATTTCCTTACTCCTTTTTAGGGAATCCCTTAGATCTTTTCTTACCTTCTATAGTATGAGTTGGATGTCAATCACCCAATTTTCAATAATCTTGTCTAGTTTGAAAGCCTCCATCTTCAAAGATTTAATCTCCAAGACTTTAATCTTCTTTTAGAGAACCAGTTCTCTAATATCAATAGTCTTGTTAATCCACATCTATCAATAACTTGTGTATACAAAATTATAAATGTTAACTTTCTTGTAACATGTAAATCAGTTCAATTACATGCATGAAAGTAATAACTCATAACACAATATTTGCTACCCATAAAACCTCCAAGGTGAAGGTAAAACTAGGGTGGGGATGACACCCACAAACCTTCACTACAAAAATGTAAGGACTCTATTAAGATATTTACAAAGATTTGTTAAGATGACTCTATTAATAGATTTACCCCAATTCAAGTATGTTAAAACTGATTTAGTACTTGACTCTTGGTTTTCTCTACAAGCTAATTTCGAGTCTTCTCCTTACTAACTGATAGTCTCCTCCAATATGATAACACTACATATGAATAGGTCACTTTCTTTTTTAGATGATAAAAAAAACCCTTGAATGACTTCTAATCTTCTCAATCCTTCATAATATAAAGCTTCATGTTTATAGATATGCTCTTCTTTTTCTACTTTGTTATGTATATGATCTAGGTTAAGATCATCACTATTTAAAGATTTCCATTAAGAGTTTTATAGATGGTTCTAGATTTTTCCTCTTTATCCTAATCATCAAACATACACATAGGGATATGTGATCCATGTCATGTAAAAACCTCTTCAAAACTTAAATAAACTTTCTAAGTTGGCGTGATAATTATTTTTCCTAAAACTCTATTCCACTCCTAAATTTTATGTAAAATTTGCATTGGTCAATCTTTACTATTTCTAATGCTTGAAATTTCTTTTGCTTGACCATGTTTAACCTTTTGATGTTTGACATATATTTTTCTTGGCACATACTATATCACTTAGTACTTACATATTTGGAATTCACCTAGTCACTGATAACTTGCTCAATCATTGATGAGTTTGGTACATATAGAAAATTACTCTGTGACCATACATTGACTCAACTTCTATAGAATTTTCTCGGTACATACTATCTAATATACATGTATCAGCCTATGTAGAGTAGCTCGATCACATTGATGACCATTTGATTCTGCCTTGTAAATGACAAAGTGGTTGACACCAATAGACAACAATGGCTAGAGATACCAACATGAAATTCACTAAACTATCCAAGCTTCTATTGATTCTATTCATTCGCATGAGGGATTACACTCAGTTCTGCATCGAGTAGCACCTTGACTCCAAATTCTAAGAAATGAGAAAATGTATGTTTCAAATGATAGAAAAATGATAGTAAATTGACAGAGGTTCAATGCTAAAGGGAATGATAAAATTATGAGATAGGAGGGTTGTTTATATAGATTTTCTTGAAATCCATAAACAATTGAGATCAATTTGGCAAAATCATGATGAACATATGAGGATGAAAGATACTAGAGAAATAATTGGAATGTTGCCGATTTTAAATTGAAAAAGACGGATGATAAAATATGATATAATTTCAATATTGGAGGGATAAAGTTTCCAAAATTTGAAAATGGAAGCTTTGAAATATTTTTTGATTTTGGGTTTTCAAAAAATATTTTTTTAGTTTTTCTAATTTTAAGAAATTGTAATTCCTCATAATTTTGAGTTTTTAAAGAATATTCAACTAAATTAAACATTAAATTAAATTAGAAAGATGAAATTAGTTGAAATTAAATAAAAATAAAAATAATAAATTGATCAAGATTGAAATTGAGATATAATTAAATTTAGAGTTTAATTTAATAAAGAGGAATAAATAAGCTAATTTAAATAATTATTTAAATTATGGAAAATTGGAAATTGAGTTTAATTGATTGATAATAATCAATTAATTAAAGGTTTATCAATTAAATAAGTTCAATTATTTAATTAATATTATAGAAGATTAAATGATGCAAGAGATTCAATTTCTAGAAGAGATAATATGATTAACTAATGATTTAAGAACCCTTAATTAATAGAAGAATAATTAGCTTGTTAAATATAGACTCACAAGTTTGTCTAATTTTGGGTGTCTACACTAACATCCATGCTTTTGGTGCTTTCTTCAAAACATACGATGCTTTATTTAATTTTAAAACCAAATCCTTAGTTGTTCCAAAAATAAATTCTTTAGGGTGTTCTATATGGACTTCTTCTTCTACTATTCCTTCTAGAAAAGTAGATTTCACATCCATCTAATAGGCCTTAAATTTTTTGTAATTAGCATACACCAATAGTATTATGACTCATTCTAATCTAATAGCATAAGGAAATGTCTCTCCATAATCTAATCATTCTTCTTGAGCATAACCTTTGTAAACTAGTCTTTCCTTATTTCTTATCACTTCACCAGTTTCATCCATCTTGTTCCTAAAGACCTATTTATTTCCTATCACATTTTTCTCACTAGGTCTAGATAGCAACGACCATGTCTTGTTCTTCTCAATGTTCATTATTTTACATCTATCATCATCCTTTACAAAATAATTTTCCACCTTAGGTTCAACTTCTAATAGAAAATATGTAGTGTATCTAAATCTGTTAACTTACTTTTAGTTAATACTATTTCAATCCTATCACCAATTGTATCAAATAAACTATGACTTATCCTTATATGCCTTGCAGTAATTGGTTCAACATATTAAATTTCTTGATTGCCTTCATTAGGCCTAGTCTAATTTCCTTTTACCAGTTGAGCACTACTTGATCCTACATTCACTTGTAGTGTTGTTTCATCTAATACAAGCTCATAATATATAAAATCACTATATCCTTCTACTTTCTTATTTCTATCCTCTTCATTATTTTCCAATAATTCATCAATTCTTACATTTGCACTTTCAATTATCTTGTTTGTTATCTTATTTAACAATTTTTAAGCCTTACTTTTAGTAAATCAAGAAAAATTGCTTCATTTATTTTACTATCAAAATTTTCATTCTTTTCATCTTTCTTGATAGAATTTACTACCAAATATTTTTAAAAAGCTAACATTAGATGTTTATCCTTACCATAGTTTATATGGTGTCTTGTTTGTACTTTTCTTGAGTTTTACCTAGTTCAATGTGCACAAAGTATTACTCACTACCTCTCTCCAAAATATTTGTTTCATTCCTTTTTTTTATTTAGTATCATCTCATACATTTCATAGTAGATATGTTCCTTGTTTTAACAATTCCAATTTTCTATGGTGTTCTCAATGCAATCAACTATCTTTTGATTCCACGTTCATTACAATATTCATTGAATTCTTGTGAAGTAAATTCACCTCCTCTATCAAATATGATAAATTTTAGTGTTTTACATGTTTCCTTTTTAATTTTTTCCTTAAACATCTTAAACATACAAAAATCATAAAATTTAACTTTTAAAAACATCATGGAAACCTTTCTTGAGTAGTCATAAAAAATAGTATAAAACACTTATCACCACAATAATTTTCACCTCCTATTGGTCCACATAAAAATATGTGTAGTAAATCTAGAAGGTTTTCATAGAATAGAACTTACTAGTAATGGTTGAGCTAGTCATTTTCCCCAACTGACAGTCCTTGCATATTGCATTATCTAGTTTAAGCTAAATCAGAACTCCTCTAACAATTTTATTTTTACTGACCTTCACCAAAATTTCAAATTTTACATGAAAAATACTTTTATGCTACAACCAAAATTATTTCACTTTAGCAATCAAACAATGTCCAACAAAAGTATTCAACTTGAAAATATTTCCTTTTTCTATTTACTAGTCATAATCAATTCATTAGATCTTCCTAATATATTATATTTTCCATCACTCAACTCAAATATAAATAATTTATTGTTCAACTAAGATACACTCAATAGATTTTACTTCAAGCCACCTATCCAATAGACATCTTCACAATACTTAATGTTATCATCTAGATCAATAGAACCTTTACCTTTGATTACACAGGGATAACCATTTCTAAATCTTACTGAGCCTCAATCACATAATTCCATCATGATAAAATGTGTCCTTATCTCCAATCATATGATGTGTGTAGCTGCTATGAATCCAATCATTATTATTGTTCATGGTTGAGATTAAATCCTTTTCATCATTATATTTTACATTATCGATAAAGGGATCTTCTTTTACAATATAAAACACTATTTCCTCATATTTATCATTTCCATCAGAATTATAATAATAATCTTCATCTTCATCTTTAGCTATGTAGCACAATTTATTAATCATTTATTTGAAGCTCTTGAATTTCTTGAATTTATCTTTCTTTTCTTCTTCATTATCCTTTTTTCTTTTGTTAGAACACCCATGTGCAAAGTGACCTATCTTTCTACAATTCCAACAAGCAATAGGACTCTTTTCTTTATATCTTTCTTTTCCTCTAGCAATCCTCTTAGCTATTAAAGCTTCAATTTATTCTAATTCTTTTCCTTTAGAAACCAAAGTCATAATCATTTGAACTATAAGAAATTGACTTTATTTTTCTAGATGAACTAATATTCAAGAAATCTTAAATAAGTAGTTTCAACATCATGTTGACTATTGTCATAATTACTCAACACAAAGACAATCAATTTACTAATTAATGAATCTATAATGTCACCTTATTAGAATCAATTGACCTTAACTCTTGAATAAAAGAAACTCTAATTATAAACCTCCATGTATGGGATTAGAGAACTTTTCTTACAACTTCATCATCTTCAAGTTTTTCTTTAGATCCTCTTATAGAAACAATAATTTCTTTATCCTTGTTTCATACTAAGAAATTTTTTATGCTTCTTATATCTTCATCTCATCATTTTTTTTGAGACTATTAACATTGGACTTCATTACATGTTCATCTCCTCCATGTACTTTCAACAATTTATCCCACATTCCATTAGTATTTTCCAAACCTTTTATGTCAATATATTCTAAATTATTCAAAGCACTTGCAATATCTATCATTTCTAAGTTATGAATGAATGCTTCTCTTCTATCATTTGTAGTAGGGGTTCTAGTTGCTGGTGCATATTTTGAAGTAAGGTATCCAACAACTATGTCTAAAAGTCTAAACATGTGCAACTTCATCATCGTTTCCCATGTGTCAGAGTCATTGATACTCCTATTAAATTTGGGTGTATCTTTCCTATACATCTTGAGACCTTTCTCCTTATTTATATAAGCCTTATTTAATTAGGGAACCAATTCTTTGATACCGATTGTATGTATAAAATTTATTAGCAAGAAAGGGGCCAGGGTGAATCAGAAATTATAGACCTAATTAAAACTACAAGTGTAAAAAAATTAATAAAAATGATTTTAACCTTTAAAATCTTGTTAAATTCTCATCAAGACTTCTGATAAAATAAATATTAAATTAGTATAAAACACATGGAAAGCATCCACACAATAAAAAACTAGACATATCTCATGGAAACCTGATGAGGGTGAAAACCATAGTTTGAGAATGTTGCTCACAAATGCTTGTACTCTTCTCACATATGCCCTTTTAGGAGCCTTCTAGGTTAAGGGTTACAAAAGAACTATTAAATGATAACTAGTTGAGTTATTTCCTTGGAAACTTTTCAAATTATTATACCTTATTAGGAGTAACCTTGGTAGAGAATTTTGAACACACTTTTGAGAATGTTAGTTGGTTAAAGGATTTTTAAAGACCTATTCGAATCACTTGATTATGGGATTTTTATACTACAATTGTTACAGAGTAATAGATAAATATTAATCTATAATTCATACTATCTCCACTAAATCAGATCCAATAAATCTCCTCAATACATCAACATACCATACTTGATCCTCTATACTAATATCACTCAAGTTCCTATCTTTCTTTATGAGTACAACTTTTTCCAACATTCATTTTATTGTCATGGTAACAAACTTGTTCATTATTCCTTATGCAAAATAACTTTGCTAAACCTAAATTCAACAATCTAGGTCAACCATAACAAATCTAACCATCCATATTATCTTTCTCTCTGACCTCATCAACCTCACACTTGATCTTTACTTCAAAATTATTCCCTAAGCCATTTTTACCTTGTAGATTTTTTTTGAAGAATATTCCTCAAATGCATTACCTCAATCTTTGTGTCATTACTGCTTTCCTTAAATCACACATTGACCTTCCATATTTCAAATACAAATCACCATTTCCAATAATTATTTAAACATTATAATTTCATCAAAAATCTTACTTAACTATTCTTTCTCCATTAACAAGACTTCCCTCTTTCTAATAAGCCTTCAACATTTTCCCATTTACCTATCATTCCTTTGTATTGATGAAATTTAATTATTATCATTTGTATCTATTTGTTAAGGATTCCTATTCAGTTTGCTAATAAGACCTTTCTCTTACCTATCCATTTGTCAAGTTTACCTAGTTAACTTTTCTTTTTTGCATCACTTCCAACTGATCAAATCAATTTTAACTATACTCATTATAGAGTTCTATCCCAAACATATCATCTTAACATCTTCATGAATCATATCTAATAATAAACTTAACTAATAATCTTACATATTTGGAAAACCATTCAAATCAGTCAATTGTTCATCATTGACTATATTAACTGTTACCTGATTTAATTATTGTCTTCATTACTTAGTCAAATATTTACATAATGGATATTGTTATAGAATTATAATCGATACTAATCACTTAGCATCTATGTATGATAACCAAAATTTAATCATTATGTAGGTTACTCTCTCTTCTAATGAATAAATGGTAAGAAGTCAAAATATTAAGTCAAATAGTTTGACTTCAATGAAAACAATATAACTCATTATCCTATTATCAAATCATGTTATAATTTATATTCAATAATCATTAACATTACACTAACAATCTCCGTCATCCAATAAGCATCATTTATAATTTTTTCCAACATCATATACTTGATAGTAAAACTAAGAAAAATATAAAACTATAAATATATGTATCATATGATTATAACTACAAATTGAGATGCATATAACTCTTTGGTGAAAAATTGGTGTCTTGAGATTTTCAGATTTAACCCTCTATCAAATAAATCATTTAAGTTCAAAATGACTATGCATATATAATTTACAATACTTAATTAGCTTCCCCTTATCAATGTCTGACACATGAAACCCATCACATTACCCCCCCAATGGTGGCTAGTCAAACTTGATTATGTAATAATATGATGATAACAATAATATGTGTGTGTGTGTGTGTGTGTGTGTGTGTGTGTGTGTGTGTGTGTGTGTGTGTGTGTGTGTGTGTGTGTGTGTGTACATATATATATTATCATCATATTATTACATAACTAGGTTTGGATCTATATATAAGGAAACCTATTAGTACATTAAAATATATCTATCGTAGTTGTGTCAAGGCAAAATAAAATGGTCAAAAGTGTGGACCCCTCCACCCGCATCATCTCCTCCTTTGTCATCAACTAAACATAAAAAAACAATTTTATACATATGTTCTTATAATAAATATGAAGATTTGAAATTAAATACATTATGGCAATTTAAATATCTAGTATTACCATAAGTATAGGAGTCCAAAACTAAGCACACCCTTCCTCATCTTTCATGTAAATCACCTCTCCATGATGTGCTTTAGTGTATGCAGGACCATGTGCTAAATCATTCACCTTGAAGACATAGTTATATGCATTAAAATCATTTAGAGGACTTAAGATTTTTTTTTCACATAGTTTAAATATAGGGAATGCAAACATGTGATCTCATGGAGGATGTGGAAGGGATAAAATCATTAGCACAAGGAAGAAACAATGTCAAAACTCTTTCTAACTAGTAGATCACTCAAAGTGTGAGTATATATAATAGTCTATGAGTTAGCCTCAATAATAATATGATGTTGTTTCACTATAGGAGGGGGTGATATATTATGGGGACACATGTGTAATATTTCACCTAGCGTACAAATAGCCTGTATTGATGAGAACCTAATCCTATGCCCTTGTTCACTATCATCATCCAATAGTTTACCATGTGATTGAGTAGAAGCAACATATAATTTTACTAAAATTTATATTTAGACATCTAAATTATTGTACAGTGATCTCTCAAAAACCATCCACTAATGACCCCAAAAGTTCTCATGTATTGCATCATTCATGTACAACTTAATTGATAACCTAGGATTTTTTGAGTCAAGTTTTAACCACATTTGGGGATCCATAAAAAAGGTTACATATGCCATGTTTAGTTATATTTAGGTTCATAACTTGGTCATAATCAAGGCTATCATCAAACTTGGCATGCATGGAATCATGCCAAATAAACACAACATTATGTTTCTTAATAAGTGTCTCCATATTTTCAATAATAGAGTACAAGGTGGAAAACATAGGGAAAAATATTGAGATATTGAATAAAATAGTATAAAATCCTCTAATCTAATTTATATTTTCTCCTAAATGATCTTCTAAAGTTTGAGGGTTTAGGATTGGTTGGTCATTTAGAGGTGGAAAATTATTTATAGGTGGTTGTAGGTTATTTGGAAGAGATCAAAAAAAATTGTGAGATCATTGGGAGGGTTTTGTGCTTGATTTGATTTCATGTTTGATTACACTACAAATAAATATGCAATTACAACCAATTAAAAAAAATTCAAATACAATCAAGTCAACCCTAGTTTTTATAAAATAATAATGATTTAATTTAAAAAATCAAATAAAAATAAATAAATAAAAGTATTTCATCCCTATTGAAATTTGGAATAATTTTCAAGTGCAAAAAATGAATAGCTATTTTATAATCATATATCTAATAGGGAAGCCTTATATTTCTAAAGTTTTCATAATAAAAACTAAGAAACACAACAAGCAAGTATATTTTTTCAATTGGAAAAAATTGGATATGCAATATAAAATTGGATATTTAGTTTTACATCAAATATCTAATTAAGATTTTCCCTTTAATTTCACTTTGGCTAGGTATACTGATACTTAGGCTTACTAAAAAGTCAACATATATTTTAGTGCACTTTTTGATGAGTGTTGTTTAGGGGGGAATTTCTAGAAACAATAGTCCACCAAAATAACTTGGGTGGGGGGGGGGGGGGGGGGGGGGGGTGAATCAGTTATCCAACAATTAAAACATTTATCTTTTTAAAACAATCTTAACCATTCAACCAAAGTAAAAAACAACCATACAAAGATACACATAAATAATTACACCAAATATGTTGACTAGGGAAACTTTTGATTAGAGGGAAAACCCCAGTGGGAATGATGACTACAAGATGATGTACTAATATAAATATTCCTTGTTAGAGGATGGACCTTGTTAGGATTCTATTACAAAATTTAGTACAATGAGTACTTGTTAAGAGACTTTGAATCCCTATTAGGGGATTCCAACCCTGTTAGGAGTTGTGCCAACCTTGTTTGGAGTTGTGGTATAATGTATGCAAGAAGAGCCCACTACCCAAACATGCAATTTTAAATACAAAAAGAGCTCATTGCTCAAACAAGTAATTTACTATTATCTTCTTCTTTCCTCTACTCTTTATTTTGTCTTGTCAACCAGACCAATCACTATTAGACCTTATAGACTAGGTCATAAACCTTAGATCCAAGTGTCAAACCTCAGATCACTTAGCAAAACCTTAGCAATGAAGTTTCCTTCACTTTCACACTACTTTGCTCAACTTCACATTCTGTACTCTCTATTTCTTATCATAAATTCACATTACATTCATGTGATCATATCATCATCTTACATGATAAAGGAAAATATCATTCCTTTATATTGAGTCCATAAAATAATTCCTTGAGTCCACTATTAGACCTTCTCAATTAATTATTATAGGAGCACATTACAAACATATTACACTTAGTGATAACCTTAATCTTCTTCCTTGTAACTTGAATAACTTTTTGTACATGCAATATTATGATGAGCTAGCTTAGCGACGTCATCCTCAACATGTCTTCTTTATGTCCTCAACCTCAATCCTCAAGATATCAACTATGCTAAGAGATATAACAAGTTTACTAGAACATGCCTCTAGAAACTCTATCTCAAAATACACATCACCAAAACTTACATAACTTCTTCTAGGTTTTTCCTTTCTTCTTCTAATGTTAACTTTTGATACGAGATGGTTAGAAGTATCTCCCATAACCTTGGGTGGTTACAATGCTCAACTAGCTGTCCATACCAACTTGATCTTTCCACTATTCTTTGTCAAATACCACAAAATATTTCTATGTTGACATCAATGAAAAAATCAGTCATGAATGTAACATATCATCATAGTAGTAACCCCCCATAGGAATATCATCAGAATTCATGCTTCTAATAAATCTTCCAACAATCTCCCCCTTTGACATTGATGGCAAGATAGATGAAAAATATCTTGTTCCAAGAATACCAACAAAAGACTATCAGTCTTCAAAGCCTCTTCATCAATTATACTCCCCCATTGATATACCTCAATGTGCTCTATATCAAACTATTATTCTACACACTATGCTTATGCCAGACTTCTCCCCCACTGACATCAATGTCAAAATTTTTTGCAACCAACATCCCTCTATCAAACTCAGAAACATCTTACTAGCTCGAGTGTCAAAGGGCACTATTCAAAACAATATCAACAAAAGTCTTAGATGACTTTTTCCATCACAAATACTCCCCCATACATGAAGCATCAAAATTTAGTCTATATAAACAATGGTGCTCTGTTACACTAGATTAATGCACTCTTGCATCTTCTACTTTGATGTAGGAAGGGGCATAACCCCAAGCATACCTCATAAATACTCAAAAGTCTCTTTGGGAAGAGGCTTAGTGAATATATCTGCAATCTTCTTTTTATTTCTCACATACTCCAATATAATTTCCTTTTTCGCAAATTTTTCTCTCAACATATGATTCTTAATAGAAATGTGCTTAGTCCTCAAATGCAATACTAGATTCTAAAACATACTTACCGTTCTTATGTTCTCACAATGTATAACAATATGTTCACTAATTTTTATCCTAATATCCTTCATCATCTACATCATCAAAATGACTTCATTGTAATTATTTGCTACTAAAACATACTCCCCTTCTATTGTACTTTGAGATGTACAATCCTACTTCTTGCTTAACCAAGAAACCAATCTCCCTCTAAGAAATAAAGCTCCTCCACTAGTGCTCTTTTTGTCATCCATACTGCTTTCCCAATTTGCATCAGTATAAGCACTTAGAGTAAATTCATTAGATTTGTCATATCACAATCCATACTCTGATGTTTCGTTTAGATATCTAAATATCCTTTTCACTACTACATAATGTGCTTCTCTAGGATTAGCCTGGAATCTTGCAACAATTACAATTGCATTTTTAATATCCGGCCTTGTGTGAGTCAGATATTGCAATCCTCCAATCATAGATTCGTAATTTTTCTGCTCAATAGTAGGTGTCTCATCCTTTATAGATAACTTGTGTCTAGTTACCATAGGTATTCCAATGGGTTTACATGTTTCCAAACAAAACCTTTTTAGTAAATCATTTGATTACTTAGTCTGAGAAATAAAGATTCCTTCTTTGTCCTATATAATCTAAAATCCTAGGAAATATTTCATCTCTCCTATCAAACTCATTTCAAATTATTTCTTCATTTCTTTTGCAAACTTCTCACTTTCTTCATTATTTTCTCCAAATATAATATCATCAAAAAATATTACCAAAATCATCAAACCGTCATTGGTTTCTTTCCAATATGGATTACTATTTGCCATACCTTTGCTATATCCAAGATTTGTCAAATTCTTGTCCAATCTTGCATACTAGGTTTTGGGCGCTTTCTTTAATCCATACAATGATTTCCTTAATCAACATACTATGTCCTTGTCATTTTTCAAAGGAAATCCTTCAGGCTACTCAATGTATACCTCTTCTTCAAGTTCTCTTTTTAGAAATCCTGACTTGACATCCATCTGATATACTTTGAATTTCTTCTGTACTGCATAGGCTAAGAATAATCTTACTGCTTCTATTCTAGCCATTAGAGAATAAGTCTACTCATAAACTATTCCTTCTTGCTATGAGTAACCTTTACATACCAATCTTGCTTTGTTTCTTACAACTTCTCCTTGCTCATTCATCTTGTTCCTAAATACCCATTTAGTTCCTATCACATTCTTTTTTTCTAGTCAGGGGACCGATTCCCATGTCTCATTCTTTTCTATCTGATCCAATTCCTCTTTCAAAGCTTGTTTCCAATAGTCATCTTTACATGCTTAATTTGTATTCTTAGGCTCAACTTGAGATATCAAGTATAGCTCTTCATTTACTCTACTTCTTGTCATCACAACTTTGTCTTTGCTTCTGATGATTTGTTCAGATGGGTGATTCTTTATCATGTTCTTTCTAAAGTAGGAGTTGCTATCTCAACTCTTAGCTCTACTAAAGGTTCTAAGCTTTTTTCCTACCTTGGCTCTCCTTCATTCTGAAAATCATTGTTAGTCTCAATAAATACCTTATGATTCCTTAGATTAGTAACAACATCATCATCTAAATTGTAATCAACTATTCTCTCTTGTATTATGAATTTATCATCAATTCTCATATTTTCACTTTCCATAATAGTCTTGGTTCTTTGATTATAACATCTATAAGCCTTTTTTTCAATTAATAACCAAGAAAAATACCTTCATCACTTCTAGCATCAAACTTACTAGTATCATCATCTCTCTTTATGTAACACTTACTTCCAAATATTCAGAAATACTTAACTGTAGGTGAGTGACCAAACCACAATTCATAAGGTGTCTTGTTTGTGTCCTTCCTAACTTATACTTTTCTCAAAGTATAGACTATTATATTCACAACTTCTCTCTAAAATGTCTTAGATACATCATTTTATGCTAACATAGCTCTTGCAGCTTCTGTAACAGACTTGTCCCTTCTCTCTGCAACACCATTTTGTTCAGGGGTTCTTAGAGCTAATAGCTATCTTTTGCTTCCATTTACTTCAAAAAAAATGTTAAACTCATTCAAATTAGATTCTCCTCCTCTATCTAATCTTAAACGTTTAATCTTAGCACTAGATTCATTCTCAACTCTGTTCTTGAATATCTTGAACTTGTCAAATGCCTCAGATTTTTCTTTAAGAAATGCAACCCACATCATTCTAGAAAAATCATCAACTAGAATCATAAAATACCTTTCAACATATAATCCTTTAGTCATTGTAGGACTACTGAGATCTATGTGTAAAATATCCAAATTCACTGTAGTGGTAAACTTCTTTTTGGGAACATAAATTCTATTATGCGCCTTTGCCAAAACACATTCCTTGCAAATTGTGTTAGTAGGCTTGACAATATTTGGAAAATCTCTAACTGCAAACATTCTACTAGTCCTTACAATATTGTCAAAGTTCATATGAAAAAATATCTTATTCCATAACCAACTATCATATAGCTTTGTAACCAAACATGTCATTTGAGTAGGATTCAACTGAAATACATTACCTCTAGATTTGGTTCCTATTCCAATTGCCTTT
The DNA here is from genome assembly GCA_028749045.1 of Cupressus sempervirens. Classification (NCBI taxonomy): domain Eukaryota; kingdom Viridiplantae; phylum Streptophyta; class Pinopsida; order Cupressales; family Cupressaceae; genus Cupressus; species Cupressus sempervirens. Next base: position 807,853,898 of record CM053789.1, read on the forward strand.
CCATCTTTATTTTTGATCATGCATATCTTTTCTGTGAACTACAAATGATAACCTTTGTCTACTAATTATCCAACACTCAAAAGATTATGCTTTAAACCATCAACAAAGTATACATCCTTGGTATTAGTTTTATCATTAAGAGTTATAGATCCAATACCTTTTACTTGGCATGGTGCATTGTTTCCAACTTTGACAATTCCTCCATCCCAACTTTTGAAGTCAACAAACTTATTCATATCACTAGTCATATGATGTGAACAACCACTATCAATTATCTAGTTAGATTTCTTCTCAACCTATGATACCAAAGCTACCTTCTCTAGACTTTCTTCTTTAATTGCCACAAATCCAATTTCATCATCACTAGCACTTAATGCTTGTTCATTAGAATCATTATCTTTATTTGCATGCAAACATTCTCTATCTTTTCTAGGCTTATGATTTCCCTTATAATTTTTCTCCCTTTTAGGACATTTAGATGCACAATGACCAAATTGTTTACATGTACAACAAACAAAAAATTTCACACCTTTAGGTTCTGTCTTTATAAGTAGATCAATAACTTCCATTATCTTTATATCTTCTTCTGATCTAGATTTATCTTTTCTTCTACTACTATTCCATTGTATACAATAGAAGATCTTTAGATCTGTAAATTCAATACTCTTCTCTTTACACAAATATGATAACTCAACAAGAATTTCCATTACTCAGGTATCAAAATTTCTTCTATCAAATATAGGACTATATTCTCTGAATATGTTCACCATGGATCTCCTAAAGCTGTTAAACTTTTTCTTCAAGGACCTAATGCTCTGATACCAATTTTTAGAAATAATAGTCCACCAAGATAACTGAGAGGAGTGGGGGGGGCGGGGGGGGGGGGGGGTGGGGTGGTGTGGGATTGAATAAGTTATCCAACAATTTAAACATTTATCTTCTTTAAAAAAACTTAACCATTCAACCAAAGTTAAAAAAAAAAAACCATACAAGGATGCACATAGTAAATTACACCATATATGTTGACTAGGGAAACCCTTGATCAAAGGGAAAACTCTAGTGGGAATGATGCCCACAAGATGATGTACTAATATAAATATTTCTTGTTAGAGGATGGGATTTATTAGAATTATATTACAATATTTATTACAATGAGTCCCTATTAGGAGACTTTGAATCCTTTTTAGGAGATTTCAAACCTTTTAGGAGTTGTGGTATAATGTATGCAAGAAGAGCCCACTACCCAAACATGTAATTTCAACTATAAGAAGAGCTCACTACTCAAACAAGTAATTTACTATTATCTTCTTCTTTCATTTTCTCTTTCCTCTATCCTATCAACTAGACCAATCATTGGCAGACATTGTAGACTAGATCACAAACCTTAGATCCAAATACCAAACCTTAGATCACTCAACAGAGCATTAGAAATGAAGTTTCTTCTTCTGATGTTAACTGCATATACAAGGTATTTAGAAGTATCTCCCATAACCTTAGGTGGTTATAGTGCTCAACTAGCTATCCGTACCAACTTGATATTTCTACTATTGTTTTGTTAGATACCACAACAAACTTGCTATGTTGACATAAATGAAAAACTTAGTCATGAATGTAACATGTCATCATAGTAGTACTCCCCCATAGGAATATCATCATCATTCATGCTTCCAATCAATCTTCCAAAAATCTCCCAATCTTCCAACAGAAATGGGAGACACTTTAAAAATGATTGTAGATCTCCCAATTCTAGGCCACTAAGCCATTGAAATACGTGTGAGGGTAAGAGGGGAATTTCCAACTATGATTCAACTTATGATACAAATTAGATTATCTAGAACCCAAAGGAAGAAGAGAGCTAATACTTAACATGAATTATAAAGAGGAATGCAATACAAGGAAATGTAGTCTTTGGCCCTTGACATGAATGTGAAATTGAACTAATTGCTTAAATAGTGTAAATGTAGATGCTGAGTAAACACAACCAAGCTAGTTAAGATATCAATCTAGGGTAAATTTATGGAAGGAAATAAAATATAAATGACCCACCTTGAAATGTGTAGAACAAGACACATCTTAGCTCCAAAAGTCATAGATCTAATCTGTATCTAAATATTTATTTTTCGATATCAAAATGAAACAATGAAACAAAAAAAACCTAGAAATTGTTAGCATGAATGCTACTGATATTCCTATGGGGGAGTATCCTAGTATTTCTTGAGAATTAGACAGATTGATAGCATGACTATGTGTTGTATTCATGACTATGTTTGTCATTGATGTCAACATACTGAGAAAATTGGTAGAGTAGTAGATAGAGATAAAGATTGTACATATTGAGGATTGAACAGGAGGTCAAGTATAGTTGGGGATATTCTCTACAGAGTGTACTAATGATGTGGCTAAGGGTGCATGCAAAAACTTAAAGACTATTAGAAGTTATTCAAGATATCCAGAAGATAGTTTACAAATAGAATTGTTGAGAAGAATTTTCTAGTAATTGAATTATATCTCTTAATATGGATTGAATATGGATGAGAAAAGTTAGAAAAAATAGAATATATCTTGATGATGATGTCAACAAGTGTGCAAAGTCCAAAGTCACACATGTGAAAGATTCATAAAGACTATGATCCAATAGTGTTGTGCAATTATAAAAAATGTAATGTAGCATGTTATCTTAATGAGATCCTATTGTAATTGTAATTGTAATTAGGAAAGCCTCAAAGTCGACTCAATAAATTATTTTCCTTGTGATAAAGTGTGTAAGTGGATCAAGTGTGTATGTGCTAAGTAGTGAAGATTAGTAAATGCAAGTAACTGATCAAAGGGGTTATTGTAATGCAAATTTTTGGATCTGGTATTGAGATTTGAGAAGTTTTTGGTACAAAAAATGCATAGTAAGAGGATAGAGAAAGAGTTTGAGCTGCTGAGATAAGTTGTAGTTTCTATTATTTTGAAAGGAATAATATAGAGGTTACTTGGATAGTGAGCTCAGTGGTCTTTATTTGAAGCTATTTGGATAGTGGGTCCTTCTATTTTCTACATCTCCTAATAGGGTTGACACAACTCCCAACAGGGTTGGAATCTCCTCAGAGGGATTCAAAGTCTCCTAACAAGGACTGATATGTATTGAATTTATTTCATTGGAACCTAAAATAGTCCATCCTCTTATAAGGAACTTATATATTTGTACATCATTTTGTGGGTACCATCCCCATCGGGGTTTCCTAGTTAACATATAAGGTGTTATTGTGTATGTGTATTTTCTTATGGTTTCCATTTATATTGATCACATGTTTGAGTTTAAATAAGGTTAATAAAAGTAATATTGATTAGATAAATTTCTATCTACCCCTCCTCTCAGCTATCTTGGTGGACTTTTCTTTCTAATAATTCATATTAGAGTATTATTTCCTTGAAGAAAAATATTAATAGCTTAAGGAGATCAACGGTGGGTCATTTCATAAATGAAAGTCTTAAATTTGATGGAATGAACTATGATAGCTAGAAAGAGAAGATGAAGACACATCAGCTATGCATGGGTCTAGGATATTGGCTAATCCCTAAGAATGAGAAGACCATAGTTGAAGAAAGAAAACTTGAAGAGCCCATTGAAGCTGAAAGAGATTTGTTCATGTGAAAAATACTTGCTAGAGAAGAACTTTTGTTAACTCTTGCTAAACATGAGTACAATCAGGTAAAATCTTTAGATTTATCTAATGAGATTTGGAAATCTTTGAAATCTACTTTTGAAGGTGATAAACATGATAAAAGTGTTAGTTATAAAATTGGATATGTCTATTTTAAGAAGCTAACATGATGGAAGATGAATCTATAAGAAGTTATATTGGTAGAAAATCAATTTTTTTTTGTAGGAATCAAGGCCTATAAAGGAACTAAAGAAGAAGATGATATCATATGGAAAATTTTAAAAACTTTGACACCACCATTTAAGAAGACAATGCAGATGATTGGGCAAGTAATACCTTGTATAGAGAAGTTTTTTAGGGACACTCTTCTTGGAAGATTGGAAGTAGTAGAAATAATTTTTAAACAAGCTAGAGATTTTCCTAGAGTGGAGATTTCCTTTAGCACATTGAGTGTTCAACCTACTGTATCTAAGAGTGCAAGCACCAGTGACGATTATGGTAGTAGTAGTAGATCAATATTTAAAGAAGGCAAAAAGATTGAAGAAGGAATTGTATTGCTTGTGAGAAGAGAACCATATGGCAAGAAAATCTTTAAATATTGAACTCTTAATGAATTTTGTCATTATGCTTCTAAATGTCCTAAAAAAGTAAAGAAATGCAAAGGAAATTTCAAGTTAAAAAAGCCTAGATAATGTTTGTATGAAAAATGATGATGATGAATTAGATGAAAGAGTTATGAGTGAAAGTGATGATGAGTTAGGATTTGTTTCTATAAAAGAAGAAAATCCTAAAAAAGAAGTTAGAAAAGAAAAAGCTCTAATATCATAGGTTAATAAGGAAGATGATTGGATCATAGATAGTGGTTGTTCATATCATATGACTGGTGATATGATTTATTTTTTTGAGTTCAATAGTTATGATGGAGGAATTGTTAAAGTTGGGAACAATGTGGCTTGTTATATTAAGGGAATATGATCTATTGCTCTTGATGGTAAGACTAACACAAATGATATGTATTTTGTTGATGGACTAAAATATAATCTTCTAAGTGTTGGATAGTTAGTTGAAAAGCGATATTAATTACAATTAACAAAGAAGACATGTATCATCAAGGATAAGAATGGTAAGATGATTGGGGCTAGCAAAAGATCTAGAGGTAATGTTTTTCAACTAAATCCTAGTATAGAGATGACATGTTTGGTTGCTAGAGTTGATAAAAAATGGTTGTGGCATAAAAGGTTTTGTCATATAGATTTCTATAATATTGTGAAAGAAAGAAATAAAGTTTATATTAGGGATTTTCCTAAAATTTTGAAGCATACTAACATTGTGTTCAAGGAATGTGTTATGGCTAAGTAGAAGAAAAAATCTTTTCCTAGCAAGAAGTTCACTACAACAAAGTTGGAGATTGTTCACACATATTCGAATGATCCTACAAAGACTAGAGGATTCTACGGTGACATGTACTTTATGATTCGTATGGATGAATTTACTATGATGATGTGGTTAGTGTTCCCTAGGAAAAAGTATAAAACATTTGAAAAGTTTATGGTGTTTAAGAACAAAGCTAAAAATGAATCTAGATTAAAGATTAAGTGTTTAAGATCTGATAAATTTGGAGAGTTTACCTCAAATGAGTTAAAAAAATTTTGTGAAGTGAATTGTATTATAAGACAACCTTTAGTCTCTAAAATGCCTAAGCAAAATTGTATAGTTGAGAGAAGAAACATGTCCATAATAGAAGTAACAATAGCTATGATGTTTGAAAATGATGCATCAAATTCATTCTAGAGAGAATCAGTTAAAAAAATAGTGTATACAATTAACATAGTACATATTAGAAAAGGTACAAATTCAATGAAGTATTTTAGAATTTTTAGAAGCAAGTTTTATATCAAGAGAGATGATGAGATTGGTAAGTTTGATTCAATAAGTGATGAAGGTATGTTCCTTGGTTATTTATTAAAAAGAAAAGCTTATAGATATTTTAATTAGTGGAATAAGACTATTGTTTAGAGCACAAATGTTAAAGTGGATGAGAAGTTTGGAGTTCAAGAAAAAAATACTTGATTATAATTCTAATGAAGAAGCTAATCCTAAGGATAACCAAGAAAATATTGAATTTTTTTATGAAACTAAAAATGATTTGGAGAATGAGATCCAAGTTGTGGAACATAGAGAGGAACCAAGATATGAAACCAGAGTAGAAGTAAGAGTTTAGTGAGTGACACCAAATAATACTTTAACAAAGAATTACCCTACCTATTAGATTATTGGAAGCAAAGAAAAAGGACTTATGACAAGAAATATAGTACATGAAGAGATATGTTTGATTTCTAAAGTAGAGCCTAAACGTTTTGATGAATCTTGAAAGGATGGTAGTTTTATTTAAGCAATGATGGAAGAACTAGATTATATTCTGAAGAATGAGAAATAAGGATTTCCTTTGATAGAAGAAGGAGATATGGTATGTAAGTTGAACAAAGTGTTGTATGGACTAAAGCAAAAACCTAGAACCTAGTATGCAAGGTTGGACAAATAGTTGGAAAAATTGGGATTTACTAAAGGTACTACAGATAGTAATATGTATCTAAAAGAAAATGAGAATGGTCTATTGATTATTGTGATATTTATGGATGACATAATCTTTGGAGGTGATGATGATGCAAGTGAAAAACTTTCTAATGAAATGAAGAAGGAATTTGAGATGAGCATGATTGGAGAAATGAAGTATTTCTTGAGTTTTCATATTGTGCAGAATGGTGAAGGTATTTTCATTGCTCAAAATAAATATTTCAAAGACTTATTGAAAAAATTTGGTTTAGAGATATGTAATCATGTTGGTACACCTATTGTAATTGGTCATAAGCTATCTAACAAAGATGTGACACATACTATTGAGCAAAAGAAGGACAAATCCATGGTTGGAGTTTTTCAATATTTGACTCATACAAGAACATACATAGCTAATGAAGGTGGCATTGTTGCAAGATTTCAAGCTAATACTAAGGAAGCACATTATGCAATAGTAAAGAGGATTTTTCAGATATATGAATGGTACACTTGATTTTGGGTTGTGGTATGACATATCAAATGACTTTATCTTATGTCAATATTGCTTGGTCAACAATTAGTCTAGAAACTAAATCTATACACTCATGGATTGCACATCCAAGTAGCATCCAAATTCTTCATTGAACTCATTTAGTTAGTAACTAGGGATATAGACTTGAAATGATGTCTATGAAGTATATGCTCTAGACCCATTTAATTTCCATTTTGAATCTATGGAGACAAAAATACATGAATAAAGATTCTATTCTTAAGTGCAAGTTTAAATGAGCTTAATCTAGAATGTGGAAATAAAATTACAAAAATGATTTTGCATAGTTTTCCATTGCTACAGGAACAAGCAATGGTTCTATTATCATTGGCTACAAGAACAACATAGTTCTATCTAACCTTAGGAACAATAAATGCTAATCCTACTATCTAATTTCAATCCCCCAAGTGGCCACCTTGGATGAGTAAAAGACTATAAAATCAAAATGAAGTACTGAAAAATAATAGTGTCATCTTTAGTGATATAAAATCATGAACAAATCAAACTAGAAAATAAAAAATATATTGAATGTTGTTACACACTAAAGTCTCTCCTCTACTAAATGAGGTGTGAGTTCACAAGTTCTTTATTTATAACATCTAAAAGAAACCAACTTCCTAAATCTAGCCTAAACAATTGAGGATTCAACAAGATCATAAATAAATTACATGAAAATGAACACACATTCTTCTCATTTGAACATGTATGTAGAAAATACAATGTACCATAACATTTGGATTTGTTCAAGTAGTTAATAGTTATTAGCTATGTTGATCAAATCTTTACTTGTTCATTGGTACAAAGAGACTACATGATCTTGTCAATAATTCACTTGTTCATGCTCTTCCTTATGCTTTTATTTTCCTTATTCCTACAAAAAATTAGTACACATGCAATATATTGAAACACATACTCATTTTAATGACTCATAGAAAATATTAATGCACACATGGACTTTTTCTTGCTCATAGTACTAGGCTGTGGAACCTACCCATTAAAATCTCAAAGGAAGATGTTATTTTATCTATCAATATGCACATAATATTTCATTTATTACATATAAGTTTTGATTATACCATTATATCCATAAAATCATATGATGTCTTCAATTGTAGAAAAGTATAGTTTCTATCGGTTTACATAGAAGATATAGTAAAATGTTTTTGAATGTATAAAAGGAAAATACCTTATAATAACTATGTAACTCATAAAAATTATAATATTTCCTTGTCTCATCATCCCTCCCCAACTTAGTATCTTTCTGGTCCTCTAGCAAGTATATGATTTTTGACTCACACTCTATGTTGTGATGTGGAGCATTACAAGACTTGAAGGTTTATTTAGCATAGTTTCCCCTTAGATTATTTCTATGGGGGTTTTGGGACAATGCCTCCAGATGAAGTCAAGGGCTAGTGCCCTACATGTGCTCCCTATTGTAAATTATAGCATGGGGTCGAGGGGCAATGCCCCTATGGTGGTTTTTGGGATAGCACACCTAAAGCCAAAAATGACTTACTATTGTAAACTATGTTGGCTTTTATTTTTTATTGGATGAATTATTCTATCACTAATTTTGTAAGTGGGAAAAGCTAGTATAAAATGGCTTAGGGTTAGGGATTTCATAATGTATGATGATATTGTAGCTTCTTACAATAGTATTGAGATGTAAGGGATTATAGATTGTAATCATTAGATAATAATAATATTAGACTTGTTGTTGGTGGACAAAGCCTAGAGATTGGGTGAACCAAGTTAAATCCTTGTGTCTTGTGTTCTCTTATATACGATTTATTATATTTTGATATTGGTTATATTTTTATATAACTACTATTTTTTTCTATGTTTAATCCAAACAAGTTATATCAGAGCTACACTACAGTCATTTTGCTTTTAGCCCAAACTATCATCATTTTAAAGCTGTCCTCTATAGGAAGGTCTCATATTTGAGTGGGAGTTTCATGGTTGAGTGGAAGTGATGAAAAAAAAGGGTAAGATGAAGGCTAAGAAGTTTATTGGGTAGAACTTTCAATTATGGAAGATGCAAATTGAGGACTATCTTTATCAGAAGAATTTATGGCAGTTATTGGAAGGAAAAATAGAGAAACATGGAACTTTGATAGATGAGGACTAAGAGATATTAGACATAGAGGAACTTGGAATTATTTGATTATGCTTGGTACTATAAATGAAATTTAACATTAAAAAAGTGAAGAAAATGGAAGAGTTGATGCAAACCCTAGCAAATTTGTATAAAGAGCCCTCCACTTCACAAGTGGTATTTCTCTTGAAGTTTTTATTTAATATGAAGATGGTAGAAGATGGATTTGTTCCAAATCATTTAAATTAGTTTGATATGGTTACTAGCTAGTTATCTTATGTGAATGTTAATTACGATGAAGAAATTAGGGCCCTCTTGATTTTGTGTTCTTTACTTGAAAGCTGGAATGACTTGGTAATTGGTGTGAGTAATTATATTTCTAGATCTAATAATCTAAAATTTGATTATGTAATTAGTGTTATTTAGAGTGAAAAACTCATAGGAAAACCTCAGGTGGATCTATATTAGGAAGTTATTTGAATGCACAAAGTAGAGGCAAAATGACTAAGAGGAAAAGTAATTATGGAAATCATAGGAAATTAAGAGGAAAATTAAAGTGGACAAGGTCTCAATCCAAAGGACCAAGAGATTGCTAGTACTATGAGAAAATAGGGCATAAGAAGAAGGATTGTTGGAATTGAAATAAAATTGAAGGAGATAAACTAGATAGGAAAAAGGAGGAAAATATGGTAAGTAATGTTCTGAAGAGGATGCTTTTCTTCTTTCTTTAAAAAGTGTTGATGATTCTTGGGTTTTAGATTCTAGGGCTTCATTTTATGCTACACCCCATAGAGGTTATTTTATTGATTATGTCCAAGGGGATTTTGGACTTGTTTATTTGGGGGATAATGAACCCTGTCAGATTGTTGGAAAGGGAAATGTTAAGATTAACTTATATAATGGAAATCATTGGCTATTACATGATGTAAGACATGTTCTAAGGTTGAGTAGGAATCTAATTTCAACAAAGTTACTCTATAATGAGGGTTGTGTAATTAATTTTAATGATAAAAATTAGAAGGCTTCAAAAGGTTCCCCTTGTAGTAGAAAATGTGTAAAAGTAGGAACCTTATATATTTATATAGGTCATACCATTCCTTCTACTTTAATTATTTCAGACAAAAATGAATATTCAAGAACAATTGTTGTAGTTGAGTAGGGAGAACAAAATTTTATTGTAGATTTTGATACAATGCTATGGAATAATATAATTGGGCATATGAGAGAGAAAGGTATGAAATTAATTCGATCAAATAAATTTTTACCAGGTATGAAATGTGTCAATATGGATATTTGTGAAAGATGTGTGTATGGAAATTAAAAGAGATTGAGTTTTATGAAGAGTGGGAAGGAAAATAAAGATGATAAATTAGAGCTTGTCTATAAATATGTTTAAGGACCAACCTAGGTATCTTCCCTTGGTAGCTCTCATTATTATGTTACATTTATTGATGATGCAACTAGAAATGTATGGGTTTATTCCCTTATAAAAAATTTGATCTATTTCAAACTTTTAAGAAATGGATATGCTTAGTTGAAAATGAGACTAGTAAGAGATTAAAATGTCTCAAATTTGATAAAGGTGGTTAGTATTTCCATTATGAATTTGAAGATTATTTCTCTACTAATGTTGTTCATAGATAGGAAACTATTCCAAGGAATCCACATGAAAATGTAGTGGCTAAACACATGAGTAGGACAATAATGGAGCATGAAGTTGGATGCTAAGATACCCCTAAACATGTGGGTAGAGGCTATCAATATTGATGTATATTTGGTTAATAGAGGTCCCTTTACTCCTTTGGGTTGTGGTATTCTCGAGGAAGCATGGACTAGTGAGAAGGTGAGTTATTCTTTTCTTAAAACCTTTGGTTGTGAAGCATTTTCCAATATAGAATTTGACAATAGAACTAAGCTAGAAGCTAAATCAAAGAAATTTGTATTTTTTGGATATGGCATTGATGAATTTAGTTATAGGTTTTGATATTTTAAAAATCATAAAATTGTAAGAGGCAGGGATGTCATATTCAATGAGAAAGTGTTGTACAAATATATATTGCATCAACATGAGAAGAAAGAAAATGATTATGTAGTGCTAGATACTACTCAAAAGGAATATATTACAGTAGTCCCTTATTCTCTACAATAACCACAACAACAAATACCACGCACCCCAATGAATGTTAGATGGTCAACAAAGGTAAGTAGATCTCTAGAAATATTTTCTCCCTCTTTGTATTCTATTTTAAATTAATAAATGCTAGTGAACTTAAATGATATGATGAAACCATGCAGGTGGATACAAAGATTTGGTGGGAGTCTGTAATAAAAGAAGAAATAGAGTCTTTAGTGAAAAATTAGACATGAGATTTATGCATGGTTCCTGTAGGTAAAAGGGCTTTATAGAATAAATGAGTTTACAAGTTGAAAGAAGAGGATGGAGGTAAGAAAATATTTAAAGCCAAGTTAGTTGTAAAATGATTTGTACAAAAAAAGGGAATTGATTTTGATGAGATATTTTCTCTTGTTGTTAAAATGACTTCTATTCATACTATTTTAAGTATTGTGGCTACTGAAGATTTGGATTTCGAGTAGCTTGATGTTAAGAAAATTCTTCTTCATGGTGAGTTGGACAAATAGATATACATGGCATAACCATAGGGATTTGATGTCAAAGGTAAGGAGAACTTAGTGTGTAGATTGCAAAAATGTTTATAAGGATTGAAGCAATCATCTCAAGAATGGTATCTAAAATTTGATAGTTTTATTCATGAGCGTGGATACAAGAGGTGTCATTCATAAAAATATGTTTATTTTAAAAGGTTGGATGATGAAAATTACATTATTTTATATTTATATATTGATGATATGCTTGTGATTAGGTCTAACATGGATCACATTAAGGGGTTAAAATAATAATTAGCACATTCATTTGATATGAAGGATTTTGGGGTAGCAAAGTAAATCCTTGGTATGAAAATTTGTAGAGATAGGAAAAATAGAAAATTGACTTTATCTTAGGCTAATTATATTGTGAAGGTGTTGCAAGGTTTCTCTGTGGAGAATGCTAAAGATGTCAGCACACCTTTGCCTAGTCATTTGAAATTAACTAAGGAGATGTGTCCAAAAACACCAGAAGAGGAGGCTAAAATGTCCAAGGTACCTTATGCTTTAGTTGTAGGGAGCTTAATGTATGCCATGGTATGTACTAGGCTAGATATTGCACATGCAGTGGGAATTATTAGCAGGTGTATGGGTCATCCTAGAAGTGAGCATTAGAATTTAGTCAAATGGATTCTTAGATATTTGAAAGGAACATTGAATAAATATTTACATTTTGGTGGCTCTATTACTGATTTACAAGGATATGTTGACTCAGATTTGGTAGGGGATATTGATATTAGGTAGATTACTATAGGTTATGTATTTACTATTAGTGGGACAATAGTGAGCTACATTTCTTGGTTACAGAAAGTGAATGCTTTATACACTATAGAGGTAGAGTATGTTGCTACTATAGAGGCAACCAAGGAGATGATATGGCTTCAATTCTTCATGGAAGAATTGAGACACCTAGAGAGGGATAATTATTTGTTCACAAATAGCCAGAGTGTCATTCATTTTGTAAAGAATTTTTCTTTATATTAAAAGGAAAAACACATACAATTGTGGTACCATTTCATTCAGTCAATTTTTGATGATGGATAGTGAAAGCTAGAGAAGATACATATAGATGATAATCCAACATATATGTTTACCAAGGTAGTAACAAGGGAAAAGATGAACTCCTCTTTAGATTTGGTTGGTCTTGTAGATTGAATAGAATAAAATAACAATAGAGTCTAGGGTGGTTTCATATTCCAATAGGAGCTATAGGTTTAGTGGTGGTATGATCAGTCTCCAAGTGGGAGGTTATTATTGTGGAGTCTGATTAGTCTGCAAGTGGGAGATAGTTGTGATGTGGAGCCTAATTAGACTTTGAGGTTTATTCAATAAGGTTTCCCCTTATATTATATTATGGAGGTTTATAGACAGTGCCCCCAAGACAAGGTCAAGTGGTAGTACCCCTTGCAAGGTCTTGGGCAATGCCCCACATGGACTTTCTATCATAGTACATGGTGGGGTTCAGGAGCAATGTCCTTATGGGGGTTTTAGGGGTAGTGCCCCGAAAGTGAAAAAACTCACTATTGTAAAAGGAATTGAATTCTATTTTTTCTATTGGATGACTTATTCCAACCCTAATTTTGTAAGCCAAAAATTATTCACTATTGTAAAAGGTGTTGGCTACTATTTTTCTATTGGACAACTTATTCTATCCCTAATTTTGTAAGTGAAGAAAGCTTGTATAAAATGGATTAGGGTTAGGGATTTCATAATATATGATGATAATGTAGCTTCTTATGGTGGTATTGATCTATAAGGGTATGTGGATTGTAATTATTGGATAATAATAATATTGGACATACTGTTGGTGGATGTAGCCTAGGGATTGGGTGAACCACACTAAATCCTTGTGCCTTGTGTTCTCTTCTTTGCAATTTATTATTTTCTAATATTGGTTATATTTGCATGTAATTGTTATTTTTTTCTGTGGTTAATCCTAACAAGTGGTATTAGAGCTAGACTACCATCATTTGTTTTTAAACCCAGATTGTCATTACTTTTTTTTAGCTATTCTCTACAAGAAGTCATCATGGTTGAGTGGGAGCAATGTTAGATGATGGTAAGATGAAGGTTGAGAATTTTAATGGGTAGAACTTAAAGTTATAGAAAATGAAAATGGAGGACTATCCTTATCAGAAGGATTTATGGTAGCCATTGGAAGGAAAAGCCAATAAACATGGAAATTTAAAAGATTAGGATTGAGAGATTTTAGACAGAAAGAAACTTGGATGTATTTGATTATACTTGGGACCATCAGTGACATTTAACATTACAAAAGTGAATATTATGGAAGAGTTGTTACAAACCCCAACAAAGTTGTATGAAGATCTCTTTTCTTCAAAAAAGGTATTTCTCATGAAGCATTTATTTATTATGAAGATGCTAGAAGATGGATATATTGTAAACCATTTAAATGAGTTTAATATAGTTAGTAGTAAGTTATCTTCTATGAATGTTAATTTTGATGAAGAAATTAGGACTCTCTTAATTTTGCATTGTTTTCCTAAAAGCAGGAATGGCTTGGTAATGGTTGTGAGTAATTTTGTTTCTGGATCTACTACCCTAAAATTTGATGATGTGATTGGTGTTATTCTAAGTGAGGAAAATCATAGGAAAACCTTAGGTAGATCTATATTAGGAAGTACTTTGAATGCATAAAGAAGAGGCAAAATGATTAAGAGAGGAAGTAATTGTGGAGATTGTGGAAAATCAAGAGGAAAATCAAAGGGGAAGAGGTCTCAATCAAAAGGACCAAGAGATTGTTGGTACTGTGGGAAACTAAGGCATAAGAAGAAAGATTGATGGAATCAAAAGAAGAATGAAGGAGATAAACCAAAAGGGAAAAAGGAGGAAAATGTCGCAAGTAAAAAATTTGTAGAGGATGCTTTGCTTCTTTCTTTAAAAAGTGTTGATGATTCTTGGGTTTTAGATTCTCGGGCTTCATTTCATGCTACACCCCATAGAGGTTATTTTATTGATTACATCCAATGGGATTTTGGGCTTGTTTATTTGGGAGATAATGAACCCTATTAGATTTTTGGAAAGGGAAAAGTTGAGATTAAGATATAGTTTGAGACACTAGTACATTTGAGGTCATTTTTCAACCATTATTGGTCAAAAATTTGACACAAATCTTGACCAAATTCGACCAACACATTGGTCAAAATTTTTTTGGTCAAAATTTTGACCAATACGTTGGTTGAAACCTTTCAAAAATGTTGGCTTAAGTTTTTCCAAGCATTGGTCAAAATTTTGACCAATGCTTGGTCAAAAATTGCCAAGTATTGGTTGAAATTTCAACCAATGATTGGTAAAAAATAGCCATGCATTGGTCAAAATTTTGACCAATGCTTGGTAGAAAACTGCTAGGCATTGGTCAAAATTTTTACCAATGCTTGGTTGGAATTTTTTTGAGGCTCACACTTGTTTAGGTCCACTTTAACAATGTCCCTTCTTGTGAAATTTTTCTATAAAACCTTTCTAATGAAATAATGTGTTATGAGCTCTTCATTAGTGAGATGAAACATGAATCTAGGAGGCAGTTGTGCATCACCCATATCATGACTGTAACTAAAGTTAAGAGCCTCTATTATTGAATTCTCTTAACTTTAGTTACAATCATGATATGGGTGGTGCACAACTACCTCTTGGATTCACATTCCATCCCATTGATGAAGATCTCATAACACATTATCTCATTAAAAAGGTTTTACACAAAATTTTTATAGTAAGGGCCATTCCTAAAGTGGACCTCAACAAGTGTGAGCCTCAGGGAGGGTTTAATTCCCTCCTTTATTATTCACTATGCGTATAATCCCACACACCCATTTGATCTCGAATGATGATATGTACTGAATGCTAAGTATATGTGCTAAGTGCTCTAAAATGATCCATTTCATGCCTTCATCTATACACAATATCTTTCTAGTTTCTTTCTACTCGCATGCCCATTTCATTTCATATGATCATCTAAAAATTGTGTCACTCTAAGCTCTCAACTATTTCCTCTTGATTGATCATCTTATAACTATTGAATGAGAGCTTTGGGATAAGCTATAGGCATCCATCAAAGCATACAAGATTTTCTTAGATGATATAGATAAAGTAGTAGCATTTTCCTTGGGAGACATGCTTGCAAAATGGAAGCATAGATAAGTCATGTGAACTGTTTGATAGGATGCCTGAACGTAATGTGGTCATCAAAAGCCATGGTTGTTGGATATACAAAAAATAGATATATTAAGAGAATATATTTCTTTAAGTTGTAACTGCCTTGGTAGACATGCATGCAAAATGTGGAATCATAGGTAAGGCATTTGAACTGTTTTATTGACTGCCTCCATGAAATGTTGTCTAAGGCAAGCTCTCCATGTTTGCTACACCCCACAAGTAAATCTACTCTAATAAAAGAGGTAATAAAAAACTAGTTCACTTTGCATTTGTAACCTTGGGCAGGCTCTTAGCAACATGCTCACATTGAACCTTTGACATAAAGGAGAAATAGACAAGCTCACAAGCCTCAGGAAGGCTTTCTTAGATAAGAAGTTTATGAGAAAACAAAAATCCTCACTAATAATGCTGGTGCAATTTTCTTGTTTAAATCCAAACAAAGTTGTATTATCTTGGGTAGAGGAGACTACTATTGTTTGTGGTTAAGGATCCTTTAGGTCAGTAGAATTACATGTAAATTGGATATGACATTGTAGTAAGAAAACTGTAATAAGAGCTAGGAGCTTTCCTAGTGATTAGGGCTTGAGACTGGATATTGCATGAAGCATTTGTAGGCATTTGAGTCTGAAGCATCACTAGCACAAAATCAAACTAAAAAGGAAACTTGGCAAATAAAACTAAATAAAAATAGTCCTCTTGAGTAAATATCAACATTGTATGAACAATACCATTATAGTGCACTATACTTGGTACAAATATATTTTTGGCTGAGTCCCATGACATAATGCTAGTTCCTAGGTACATCAATATGCCTACTTATCTAGGTATATCATTTTCTTATGGATAAAGGACAATCTACTAAAAAAAGAAAAGACTACTTTTAAAAAATTCACATAGGTATAAACCCATTCATCTCTGAAGGTAATGCTCTTACTACTATTTCACCCCCAATAAATTTGTTGTAAGTTCCCAAGTGAAGATAGTTGTAGCATTAGTAGGGAAAGCTCTCACCAATGTAGGCCCCAAACCAGCATATAATCCTCTAAAACTGAGTTCTCTATAAATCTATCAAACATAGAAATTGGAAATGCTTTCATGTTCATTAATATGAGCACTTCTTGCTTTTAAATTCATCTATTGGTTATCTAAGACTACTTAGTAGAATAGATCCTAGACGAAAAGGTAGAAGCTAAGTCCCATGGTATTTGAATATTTAAATTTTAATCTTTTAACCCAATTCAATAATCTAACCATCAATCCTAACAGATATCCTAATTGTTGTCATAAGAATCCAATAGCCTTGTAAAAGCCTAATCAAAATCTTTATTAAAAATAAAAACACTTTTTCTAGAGTGGAGTCCATGTAAAAATGAAATTTTATGTCCTACCATCCTAATTGTGTGTATAGGATTTTTGCTAGCATTAATATTTGGAGCTATTTGAATATGGGTTTTTGCAACATCGAGAGGCAAAATAGTTGAGAAAAGGGAATTGTTACATTCAGTACCATGGTAGATTCGAAAATAAAAACAACATCAAACATACCTTTCTTCTTGTGGCATTCTAGAATGAATGCAGATTGATGGAAGGTTGCACTACACAGGAAGCTTGTTCAGCTCTGCAGTTCTGTTAATACTCTTGACAAGTATCACAACTTGATTGAAGTCCAGTGCATCAAGTAGATCATTTAGCTTCTGGTTCTTCTCCAGCTTGATCAGTTTGATGTAGTGCTAGAAGAATCTCAAGACATAAATACCAAATACAACAAAAGAGATAATTGTTACTATTTTATTAGACATTATTAAACTCAAATAAATTCAACATATATCTCCATAGGCTATAAATGAAAACAAATGTGTGTAACATTAGGTGGTGTGATCGCCATCAAGAGCCAATAGTGCTACAATAATCCACCTCATATTTGTACCACAAAAAAGAACTAAACATAGCTAGTGCAATTATCATCAAAACTTCCAAAGGTCAAGACATGATTTGTGCCCTCAAAGAATGGTTTATGTAGTGAACCTATCAAGATAGTTATAGAACAACTAAAGAGGGCACTTATATCTACAACAATTGAGGTTTCCATTAGGTTATCATTAGCTTCATCTCCATATTTCTCTCCTGTCTCTAGATCTTCAAAATCTCCATAGGCAGAGTCATCATCTTCATCACTCTCATCCATTGCTTCACCTCGACGTGCAACCTTTGACAAGTCACTAGTAACAAAGCGATCGTGAATGCTTTCAATTACATCCTGATTTAACCAATCACTTAATTGTGAATCATCTACCTGTGGCTTAGTGTATTCATTAGCATTAGGATCTTCAACATTGAGATGGACATCATGTTTTTTCTATCAAAGTACAAGAAAAAAAATATTAAGTCTGTGATGCAAATAGTTACTTATAGAATAGAAAACATGCAAAAAAAATAGCAAATGGTTTTCCATCGCACAATTTGCTTGCTCCATAGTAATTGTGACCCGATTGGAGGAAAAGAATGAATGTGGATAGGTTTCAATAAATAATGAAGCATTACAATACATATAAATATCATATCAGTCAACACAGTGTCTGAGGTGGGAATACCAATAAATCATCAAACACATCCAAGTTGAACCTAGCTTATATCTGCACACCAAAACCTTGAATCTAGTAGCCATGAGAACAAGTGTGGGAGGGTAGAGAAAACTAGGACAAGCTACAACTTCCAAAAAATTGTAGGAATCAAAGTTTTAAGCGAGTGCATCCCCTTTTCAATTTTTCTGCATCAAACCTTTTCTCTGCTACAGTGCCTGTTTTTGTATCTTGAATATTCACCAAAATGCTCTACATAAAAATTAGGGAAGAAATAACATGATATTATTATCAATATTGTTAAGGAACAAGATAGCTAAATATCATCACCTAAAACTTATGCAACTTTGATGGTTATTAATTAGGTTTTCCACTTGTTAGTTGTGCTTGTTATATATTATGTACTTTAAGCTCTTCTCATGGCCTCTTGACTTCTTATCCTTTGGTTTCTTATTTGAGATTTGATAAGAGATCCCATGTAATAAGGAAGCATCCATATGGGAAACTTTTTCATTGAAAAATCCAAAATCCAAAGATGTTACTATTTTTTAACCTTAAGCTTTGCAACTTGATGTTTTATTGTTTCAAATTGCATTAATGTGTTACCCTGCCTCGTTACTAATGGGGGTTTCATTTTAATTTATAAATAATATTAGGATGAGACTCATTAAGATCTTTGAGTAATTTCATAGCAGATATCAATATAACTGAAGATGAATTCTATTCTTGATTAGTATAAGAAATTGTTGTAGATTGTTCATTGTAGTTTGTGTTTTCTATTGCTATGGTTACTCATTGATGTGTGAATGTTCATATTCTTTTTGTCACGGTCTATATTAAGTTCTCAAAGAATGAGCATTATGAATTGCCCAACTCTAATTTAGTGTTAATTCATAATAGAATGCTCCATGTGCAGGGAATTCTAGTTTTTGCTTTAGTTATGGTTACATTGGGACTACAGATCATGTTAGAGTCTATTCAACAACTTGTTTCAAAGGTAAATTCCCCATTCAAGGATATAGCTTTAAGAACAAGATATATATTTCCCCCTAATGATTCTCATGATTATTTGAACTTTTCATGAACATGGAAGATATATTATATGATTTTTTGGTCACTTGTTTAGCTTTGTATCCTATTACTGCAAATACAGTATATTTTATTGGACATAATTACAACCATAGATACAATTCTGTGCTCATGATTTAAATCCTTTAAACAACATGGTTTTGTTAAGTTAAAATAATATTCAAGTGTTGGAGGCCATATGTATGTTCTTAAATACAACATCATCAGGTGAGTGTTAATATTTTGGATTAGTAAACCCCCTTCACTATTTTTGAAGGAATTGCATGCTATAAGTGGCTTGAGCTTTGGCTTTCTGATTTTTCCAAAATTCTATAAGTGGATACAAATGAAAATACTTATAGAAATCCTTGATGTTGAGTTTTACTTGGCCCGATTTACATGGTTTTCCAGTGATACAAAAATAAACAAAATGAATGCATACTTCCTTGTCCTAAAAGTTGAGTTTTATACTTGTTTATTCTGATAATTATTTTGGAGCTGTAAAATATTGAGCTTAAATGTGATATGGAGTATGCTTTTGTTCTACACCAAATATTCTACTTTTGTTCTACTCTTTTCCATATGTTCCATCATTAGTTTATTGTCTTTTAAATGAGCTACTTTTGCATATTACATATAGCAATACTCTTACACCAACTTCATTCCCAAATTATGCAGAACTGAGGTGTATTGTTTGAAGGAGATAGGTGTTTTTGGGTAGTTGGAATTATGGTTTCAGTTACTATTGTGAAGTTGGTCCTTGCAATCTATTGCTAGACTTTTACAAATGAGATAGTAAAGGCATATGCCCAAGATCATTTCTTTGATGTCATCACTAATTCAATTGGTCTCACTGCTACAGTTCTTGGAAGTAAATTTTACTGGTGGATTGATCTAGTTGGAGCAATAGTGGTAAGCACTTCTCTAACCTTTTACTTTGCACTATAACATAGGATACTTCACATTTTGATTTTCTACAATAATGCCTACATAGTTAACAAAGCCAAATAATGTCTATAAATGTGCTCCTAGCTAACTTGTATAACCCACATCAAACATAGAATATGTTTCCACTTCCCACTAATTAGTAATTGTTTTAAAGAGTCCAAGTAGATGTGACCATTTGCATTAATTTATTCTAGAGATCTTATTTGTTTAGAACAATATTGGGGTTTCATTTCCTCATAGATGATAGTAACAACTATTGCAAGGCATATGTATGTGTACAATGTATTTAGAACACATGACTACAGATAATACCAGTTGACTTGTTCAGGATTACCATATCTAACCTCTCTTTGTATGTACATATAGGGATACAAACTTTTGTCTTTATAGATGATAACACTGATAACAATCATTTAGAATGCTAGTGAGTAATAACACCTATAGGCATGCACAATAATGAAGAGGATGTATTCTTTTTTATTTAAACTTGATCATTAGTGTCTATCAAGTTATTTGTGTGGTGGTGGTAACAAGAAGGATGTATAATCTTGTGATCACTAAAGCCAAAATATAGATTACTAGGCTTCCTCCAAGCAAATGCCAAGTATTCTTCAAGTTTATATTAATGTGTATAATTTGAAATACTAAAGTTGATAGCAGGTCTTTTGTGCAGTTAGCACTCTGTACAATCAGGACATGGTCAAGCACAGTTTTGGAGAATGTGAATTCTTTGCTGGGGAAAACAACATCAGTTGATTATTTGTAGAAATTGACATATCTCTGTTGGAATCATCACAAATACATACACCATATTGATACCGTCAGAGCTTACACATTTGTGTCTCATTTCTTTGTTGAAGTTGACATTGTGCTACCGAGTGATATGTCCTTGAAGGATGCTCATGATATTGGAGAAGCATTTCAAGAAAAAATGGAATCTCTTCTTAACATAGAATGGGCTTTTGTGCATCTAGACTATGAATATTCTCACTGGCCTGAGCATGGGAATAGAAATTCCTAGATGTCTATGATAGGTTGTATACTTTAACTAACTTTCCTAGCATCCTCTACCCTTTTTATAAACCTATTATATCTTAGAAGCATTTAGAATGCTAGTGAGTAATAACAGCTACAAGCATGCACAATAATGAAGAGGATGTATTCTTTTTTATTTAAACTTGATCATTATTATCTATCAAGTTATTTGTGTGGTGGTGGTAGTAAGAAAGATGTATAATCTTGTGATCACTAAAGCCAAAATACAGATTACTAGGCTTCCTATGAGCAGATGCCAAGTATGCTTCAAGTTTATACTAATGTGTATAATTTGAAATACTAAAGCTGATAGTGGGTCTTTTGTGCAGTTAGCACTCTGTACAATCAAGACATGGTCAAGCACAGTTTTGGAGAATGTGAATTCTTTGGTGGGGAAAATAGCATCGCTTGATTATTTGTAGAAATTGACATATCTCTGTTTGAATCATCACAAAGACATACACCATATTGATACTGTCAAAGCTTACACATTTGTGTCTCATTTCTTTGTTGAAGTTGACATTGTGCTACCCAGTGATATGCCCTTGTAGGATGCTCATGGCATTGGAGAAGTACTTCAAGAAAAATTGGAATCTCTTCCTGACATAGAACAAGCTTTTATGCATCTAGACTATGAATATTCTCACAGACCTGAGCATGGGAATAGAAATTCCTAGATGTCTATGATAGGTTGTATACTTTAACTAACTTTCCTAGCATCTTCTACCCTTTTCATAAAACTATTATGGTCAACCAGTACATTTCTTGCAACATTATATGTAACCACTATCAATGTTGTGTATGAAGCACATGACATCAAAAAGATCTAAATGATTGTTGACCAAGGCATAGACTTATTTAAGGCAGTTCTCAAAACTTTTGCCTATATGGGGAAAAGTAGTAAAATATTAACACCTAAGGCTTTCTTACTATGAAATTATATTAAATGAATACAAAATTATTATTTCCCTACCTACCCATAATAGAGGTATTCCCAACCTTAACATAATAGAGTTTAATCTTTAGACAGACGGGAAAAACTTATTTAGTCTAAAAGGAAGAGCATAAAATCCTATTACAATTTTTTGATATCCTTACCATTTTGACCATTACATTAAGGAGCTTTAATCATAGGAAGGAGGATAAGGGTGGTTATTGAAGAGGGTAATGGCTATGGATTCCTCACTAGGTACACCCACTCAAATGGATATTAAAGGCCCACATGAGGCTACAAGGGATGGTATCTACTCTTGGGCCTTAGGTAGAGGAATGATTGGATATGGATTTTTCACTAGGTACATCGACTTGTATGGATGGCAATGGCCACAGGAAACCAAGAGTGATGGCATTTTCTCTTGGACCTAGGGTAGATGATTGATTAAGGCAACCTAATATGCCTCTTATCCTACCTCTCCTATAGTTGAACTCCATTAACAAATTCAGTATTCCATATGATTAAATTAACCATCCTAAACCTATTTGGAATGATATATGCTTTAATATCACAAATAAGGAAGATCTATTTGTGGATTATGTGTCAAAGATTTCCTAAAATGTTGTAGGACCAAGTACATGATGTTACACATTCTATTCTAATTATTTTTCTACTTGGAATCTTTGATTTAGAGTAAATACTCAAGCATTTATAGAAAGGGGACATTACATACAATAACCATATAAATCAAAGTCTTCCTAAGAAAGTAGCACTATGAAAAGTATATGAAAGCTTTCTATATAACATCAGCTACATGTGTAGTATAACATATTTTAATTAGTCATTACAATAAATGTAAACAATAAAAGATCATTTTTCATAAGGATTTGATACCTCTTAGAACATATCAGAGCCAAAAGATGGATATGTGCAAGTTACTTATTTTGTGACTAGCAGTCATATAGAATTTGAAAGCCTAGCAAACATGATTGAATGGCAATGAACATATAGACCCTGCTCAGTTGGGTATTATAAACATTAACCGCCACCATGAGAATTCAGATAGGGCATCTTGAGTTTTGAAGCCTTCTTTTTAAATTTAATTCATTGAGATTCTAAATGAGAAAATTTTCAATAAACCAATAGAGTCTAACAATCTAGCTTGTTAGGCATGTAGGTAGGCAACTAAATTGGCAATAGAAGAGGAAAATCAATTTGGATAGTACATAAAACCAAAAATATGTATTCTTTCAATTGTTGAGAGTGATACAATTTGTATAACTTGTAGATAAGATGCGCGAGAAAGTTATTCATATTTCAGATTCTACACATCTATTTTTATCTTTCTTTTATCCCATAGATCCTACATGCTCTTCAGATTCTGATGTTGATTGAATTATTTTCAAATATCCATTGATGGATTCATTGATGATGGGCTTACAAACAAGAGTTTTTTCCATGTTCACAGGAAAGAAATGATGAATCCTCAATACCCAGTGAGGATGATCAAGGAGCCTCGTATGAAAATAGTGATTGTGAGTCTCAAGCAAAGAAAGAAAAGGAAAATTTTGAGGAAACTAAGATAAGTGAATTAGCAAATTGGAAAAAGAGAAGCTTAGGCAGCATTCTTGATAAAGTGATGCCCAGAAGACCTGACAAGCTTCTCCCATGTCCAAGGTGTGATAGTTTGGAGACTAAGTTTTGTTATTACAACAACTACAATGTCAATCAACCAAAGCATTTTTGTAAGAATTAACAAAGGTATTGGACTGCTGGACGAACTCTAAGAAATGTTCCTATAGGGGCAAGTAGGAGGAAGAACAAGAACAACACAAATAACACTATTGCTACATCAACCTTGATCAACTCTCATGGCTCTTTGTTACCAAGTAAACACTAAAACATTAATTATTTTAAGCAAACCTTATAAAAAATTTACAATATGGGTCAGTATGTTCCCAGTACACAAGTCCAAATATGTACCGACTCTATATGTTTACCATATTTTCTGATCAAATCTAATATGCTTCACATTAAATGTAAGTAAAGTATGAGATGTCAAAAATGAAATCACTGTCTATTAAGGATGAAAACTTCAAAAGTATGTGTATATATATCATTCTGCACTTGCTAGAATCTCAAACCATCTTCTAATCTACTTTAACCTTTTAATTGGAATGAAATTACCTTCCCCATTGTCCATTGTGACTGATCCATTGAATTGGCTGAAATTTGTAAGGCTTAATTTAGTCAGTACCATTCTTTTAGCTCAATCCAATCAATTCTACATCCTCTAGTACAATAGGGAACTCTATAGAAGGATATACTTTCACACTATTTTATATATTCAATGTATGAACAAACCATTTAAAAGTTTATCTTATCAGACAAATTAAATATTCATACATTTCTATAAGCTTAATATGTCACCCAATATATAGATAAACTAGAGAGCATTAAAATAGAGATGAAAATGTGAACATAAGCTCAGAATAAGTTCACATCAATGATCATTCTTCTAAATGGATCAATCTATAATTTGGTATTAAAATTTGATGAATGAAAAGAAGACATTCAATATCATCAAAGAAAAATTATTCCCTTGTGAAGTTAATCAGTTATCAGGAAATTTGTGTTGATAAATGAAAGCCTCTGCTGTGGATCTTGCTTTAAGCCATGTCTTCTAAGATTTTTGAAAGCCCTCATTGTACTTATTCTCTGTTGTATGGTCTTAACTTTTTGAATAGAAATAATAATCTTGGTAGTTTCTCTTTTGGCTAGTGTCAAACTTTAACAAAATTATGCTCATTGTGCAAGTTCTTTAGAAAACATCATCCTCTTTTCTTGATCCTCTGGGTGGCTCTCTTCACTCATTGCATTTTGTACCATTTTGGAGGTTTCTGAGGTGTTATTCTGACTGACAGAAGAACTTGTTGCCCCATTGAATTGGATTCTAAGCAACCAAATTTGAGTTAGGTAGGGTACACTGGTATGTCTATATGATAAATGTAAAAGTTATAAATACATACTAATATTATAGTAATACAAATAAATAATATGAATGTAGTAAAATGTTAAAAACTGAATATTTTTTTATTCTATGAAATAATAAATGTAACTAAATAGTAAATATACACATTTAACCATTATTTAGTGATTCTATTAATATTAATCTATATTAAAATATAATAATATAAAGAAATTGTAAATATTTGTAGACTTTGGAATAGCAGGAAGTATGGTGAAGATTTACTGTCCCAAAGCCTTGCTTTTGGTGATTCAAATTTGGTTTATTAAGTCTTATACTCTTTCTTCTCCAGCCGTGATTCAAAGGTGGTATATTATGTATTTTGGTTCTTTGCTATTAAAATAAAGCCCCATGGTCGATTGCTTGCCACAACCAGTTTGGATTGTTAAATAATGAATATTTCTTAAAATCGATTAAGTTTTTAGAAAAATTATGATGTTGAATATTGGAACTTTCTTTGGGGAAAGTGATTGTTGGTGTGGTACAAAAGATTTTTGTCTCAACTATGGAGTGGTGTAATGGGCCATGCCGCTATAGGATATGGCATCATTGTATACTAGAGGTAAATCAAAGTTTAGATAAGGTGCCATATTATGCTATTTGAGTTGGTGATATTTATTATTTTCCATATGTTATCCTTCACTATTAAAGAAAAACATAAAATAGAAAACAATGCTGTTGTTAGGGTTTTGCAAGGGTCAAAGACTCAAAAAGTCAAACAAACATGCTTCTAAATCATTGAAATCTTGAATTGTGTGCTCTAGATTTGTTTGATTTTGTTATGCAATGATTCCAAATTTTTCAAATGAGAAAAATCCAAACCTTCTTTGGATCTGTAGAAAATTCATATTAGATTTTGAATTTGGACAAATTGTACCTAAAATCAACATGAAAACTTGCTAATTTGGCAACCTAGGTTGGGTTTAAAACTGTAATAAGGGTTCTCAAAAGATTGCTTGAACCAACTTGTAATTATGTGATGTTTTATCAATATTTTTAATCATGTAGTTTCAAATAGGAGTGGTTAAGAATACCCATCTCTCACAAGCCTAAACAATCCACTTAGCACTGACTGCATCTAGGTGATGCTCGCAGAAATGAAACATTATGACTTCTTGAGAGCTCAACTATGACAGTGCTACTCTAATTCAAGTGCAATTAACAAGCCAACTTAGCTTGCTGCCTCATTTGCTAAACCTTCATAAAGTGTTGTGTTCTATGAAACATTGATTATAGAGTTTCTCAGATCATTCATTAACAAGTAGGTGGGTTTTTAAGCTTGTAATTTTTAGATCCCTCAAATATCTAGCAATAGCTCAGAAAGAAAATGGAACTTTTGCTGACCATGTATTTATGGTGCAAGTTAGTGGCTCAAAGTTCTATTACCTAAAAAATGAGGCTATTTTATTGGAGATGGGACTCATTAACTGGGCTCTTTCAGAACTCACAAGAAAAGGATATGTGCCTTTGAGTACCCCTGATATTGTTCAGGCATTTGTTCTTGAAAAGTGTGGCTTTCAACCACAGACAAAGAATACCCAAGTTTTAAGTCCTTTTATGATGCAAAATTTGATTGATAGAACAATTTCTATCATTAATAATTTATTGTCTTAGTTGTCCTTTTTATATGTTCCAAGGTTCAAGTCATAAATCACTGGAGTTACAAGAAGATCAAAGGTTTAAAGATAAGATGGTGCATTTGAAAATTTGAACCACCATGATACAAATATACTAATTTTGTTTTGAGTAGGTATATTCTATATATGGAATGGACCAGTGTCTAGTAGGAACCTTAGAGATCCCAGTAGGGGGAATGTACATGGATCACATTGTAGCTGACACGCTCTTGCCAATAAAAGCTATTTCTTTTTCACATTGCTTTCACACAGAGGTTGGTGCTGTAGGCTATGCAATAAGGTATGATTGCATATTGTTTTATGGAAGTGTCACTCTCTTAAGTAAATGGAAGTGCACATTTTTTCTACTATATTATTTTTTAATGAATTACATCAACATTGGAAACTATGATTGCATTAAATAAAAGGTAATCTATTCCATCCAACATATGTTTCTTGAAATATGAAAAAATTGTTCAATTGCAAAAAAATGTCTATAACTTGTATGCACTCCATACTAATAAAAAATGTGGTTTGAGGTTCTTGAAAGGGCCAATGTTTAGATTCAGTATGTTACAAGATACTCATTAATGCTGCTTAGGATTGATAACACTATGTGGAATGGTGTGCAAAATGTTTGGTAAAATCATTATTATCTACATAATGGAGACCATTGAACATGTAAAATCAACAATTTCTTGAGTACTTTTATTTGTATAATACCACATAAAATGTATGGTTAGCTTATATTCTACTAATATCTTGCAACTATGTCAAGTTGAAAACAAATGCATGCTCAAAAGAAACTATATTTCATATTGGAAAATAGAACATGCTTTCAAGTTAGTAAATGTCAATAAACCTCCATGGCTAAAGGTCTGATCTCTCTTGGAAAGATAGGTTGATGCCCCTAGTTCTTGTATGGGACTTGATTCCCTCCTCATGAACCCTTACATGTATACTTTAATGGAGGTTGGTAGTACTTTTAGATGAGTGTCAATAATCTTTGTTTTCAAGTTAAGCTTTGGGCTCATTATTTGGGGAGTATATCGATTTGATGTGTGTATTTCATTGGTCATTAAGGTTGTCAAAAATATTCACTCAATTTCAAGAGTGACCTTTTTTATGTTAATACAGGTTGTGCTAACTAGTTTTATTATTTTAATTGTTGGCTAAGGTATTTTATCAAATGTCTATACATTTTTAAATGCAATGGTTAGGTTTTAATTGAAAACTATTGGTCCTTAAAATGGTACTAATGCTGTCATAGAAAGGGCACATTTATGAAAGACCCTCCCTATATCACTTGCATTGTAAATGAAAACATCTGGAATAAGGCATTAATTGTTATATACTAATGCAATCATTTTGGTCTGAATTGTTATTCTTTTTTTTTTCTACCATGACTTATTATCTTGTAGTGCGGTAGGATTTTTTATGGTTACATCATTGTGTGCATTCATTGTGAGCTCATCCTCCATACATGGTTCCCCCCATAGCTTCTTTAATGTGTGGAAAAAGGCAATGGAAATGGATTCTTAGCCTGTGAAGTGAAACTTCTTGATTCCATTCACTTGCCTCTACTCAACTAGACTAAAATAGTAGTGCTTGGACGAGAGTGCTAGTGTGTTCTAGCTCTCTTATAGTTACATGGCAGCTGCATTCATTGAGTTTGAACCCAATGCTCTCTTGCAATTATAGCTAAAAAAAAGTGCAAGAGGATTTCTTCATTCATCACTTGCCCTTAACATTTCTGGATATATGAGTCATTCAATTTTAGGGAAAACAATTATTTTTGTAATCAGACATACCTATGTTTTATGTCTTCATTCTTATTTCTTTATATACTAAGTTGTGCCCACTATCCACAAATAGAATATTGGTGATAGATGATTGAGACTCCAATCCATAATAATGAAAAGATAACATGGTTGCACACTACTTTGTTGTTTGAAACGCTTCATAACTGACAATAATAGATTTGTGTTATATAGATTCCCCAGCTCCTTCTGGTGAGTGATTAGTGAACTGAGTTTTTTTTTTGAATTTCTATTGCCTAAAGTATAGCTATTTTTTCTGGGTTGTTGGGTAGGGGTTTGTACCATGTCCATCAATTTAGTAAGGTTGAAATGTTTGTGATATGTCATCCAGAGGAAAGTGAATTATTCCTTGAGAAGCTAATTAGCATTGAGGAAGATCTCTTTTCTTCACTTGGATTACACTTCAAGTGAGTTGGAAATCTTTGGTTGTTTAATTGATTATACAACATAATTTTTTTGTTTTTTTGTTTTACAATTTTTGATTTTTTGCAGGACTCTAGACATGCCTTCTAAAGACTTAGGTGCACCAGCATACCGCAAGTATGATGTGGAGACATGGATGCTAGGTCTAGGGCAATATGGTGAGGTATACCCTAAATTGTAATGACATTCAACAAGGACAATATTTGACAAGTAGATAGGGAAAAAAATATGGCTCTACAAATATCCAGTTAATAATTATACAATTTTTCTTATTTTCAGATATCCAGTGCATCAAACTACATAGATTACCAAAGTCATTGACTTAATATTCAATTTTGACCTATAAGTGTAGAATCAACTCTTTCAATGGTTGTCAAGACCAAGAAAGGGAAAACCTCATTGCCACCATTGCAGTTTGTACATAGGTTAAATGCAACAAGTTGTGCTGTACCTAGAATGATTATATCCATACTTGAAAATTTTCAGCAGGAAGATGGGTCTGTAATTGTTCCAAAAGTTTTGAAACCATTCATGGGTGATATTGAAGTCATATATTCGAAGTCAAAACAATAAAGCATTTTCCTAGATGTGAAGATAAATTTGTGACAGTTTTTTGAACCATTATTTCTGAGCAGGACCTCAGATTTAGCTACTGAGTGTATGAATTTTTTTCCATCTCATACATTTTAATACTCATATTTCTTGACCTTAGTAATCCTTAAATGGTAGGTTGACTACACATTTATTGGGATAAGTTGTAGGTAGGTGTCTTAAATGCATTTCTACATTGCTTACTTGATCCCTTGGTAACTTAACGATCCAAAAAAGTATAAAACAATGTTCTTTGAACATTCATTTTTTTCAAATGAAATTTAGAGGGGAGATTATCCCAATACTACAGACTATAAATAAGAGAAGATGTAAATACAATATGTTGCCTACTACATCACTCTTTGTAAAGGAAGGGAATTCTTCTTCAAAGGATCATATTGATAATGATATAGTAGATTACACAGAGAACATGAGTATATTTAATAGTAGCAAGTTCTCATTTATTTTTTAATTTTTTTACATGGGGGTGTTCTCGTGACCTTAGCCCAGTGATGACCAGTGGCCGGTGCGAGCTTAGGGTGAGACTAGTCCCTCATGGGTGCAGAGTAATCGCAGGGAAGCCACTCTCACCATTTGAACCTAGAGGAGGAATCAAACTCAAGACCATGAGGGTGACCCATGACTTCAAGCCTATCCATCTACCATGTGCGCTAGGGGTCGCCCCCTACAAGTTCTCATTTATTATGACGAAAGTCAATAGACTACTTCCATAAATATTCTTGATTCATATGGAAGGAAAAATAATTTGAGGAGGCCATCTTATTACAATAGTTGTTTATCAAGTAAGAAATAATTATAGTTTGAGACAAAAGAATTTGAAACAAGATCAAGGGAGAGTTGGTAGTATTTTTGTTAAAGAGTCTCATGACAATGCCAAGAATCCTAATGATGTCAAAATGATGGAAGTGAAAGACAAAAAAATGTCCAAAGGTGCAATCAAATAATGTCAAATCAAAATAGAAAATTGCTCTTGGAATAAGAGGCAATCCTATGAATAACACTATATTTGCAAGAATAATGCAGGTGCACATATGTTAAATTCACATTGGAATGGTTAGGATTTTATTTGTGATCTTGATAGTAATTTTTAACAATGGAGTTCAAGAGATTGGACTACTCATTCTCTATTTAGTATGCACTATTCTCAAGAATTGGTCAAGTTATTTATCAAGGAAGCTTACAAAAAGTCCATTTCTTGTTAAATGTTCAAAGAATGACTATTGAGTGACCTTACAAGTTAATTGCTTTTGTGTTTGCTAACTACATAAAGGGTCATTATCAATACCAACACATGTCATCAGAGGGTCTAGAAGAACAATATGATAAGAATATGTTTGAAATGAGCTAGAAAAGTATTTGAAACATTGATAAAAGCAACTGAAAACTGTTTGGTGTTATGCTAGTGTTTAGGAAATGTATAAAAAAGTATATTTACAAACTATGTTATAGGATGGTATGTTCATGTGATTATGTAGTTGTAATTAATATGGATGACTGAAGGAAATCATAAATCATAAGGTATAAAAAGAGCTCCTTGTCTTCCAACCATGCATACCTTATCCAACAAGCCCACGCCGAAGCCTCACTTGTTTTATGTTGAATAATGATCTTTGATGGCTCACGAATGCTTAACTAGGTCAGTAAGAGTTGTGTTCCCTAAAAATGCAAAATTTATCCTTTAAGACAAAGGACCCACTTTTCAATATTGCCTAGTAAACCTTGTAATAATCAATTTACAAACACCCATTAAGTTATGCTCTATTCAACTCTTGTTCTAGACTGCTACTTCCAATTTGGGAAAACAATTTTGTTTGTTTGCATATGATTCAAGAACTTATTGACTGGCTCAACTTTATGAATTTTGTTTCTACTCTTTGAACTATCTTGAAGCAACTTATCCAGCTTTATATACAATATTGGAATATTTTATATTAGATCTTCTTTAAGCTAAATAGACTACTTCCAAACAATGAGTTTTCCCATTAAATGGATGATGAAAACACAACACTATACTATTTTACCTTTTAATAAAAGTGAAAGTAGATGCAATAGTCCTGTATGCAGATAGGCAAGGGCCTCTATATGAGAAAAGAATGCCCAATGGCCTAATTCATTCTTATTCGAAAGAAAATGCATTGTAGCTTGAGGACTAGTTATCCTAATCTCATGTGTGTCATGTTGATGAGAATGAGAAACAAGTATTCAACACAAGCTATGGTCAACCACTCGAATGCTATTCACTCTCACCAATCGGTCATAGCTGGTATTGAAAGAATGGTTCCACACTGGGCCAAGTTGACATAGGGCACCTGCAAGAAATTTTTTTCATGGGAAAACCCTATGAGAAATGTCAATCCGATATCTGCACTCACCAAAGTTCAGAAAACATTAGCGAAAAAGAAAAACAATTTCATCCTACCTTCCCAACCATATCCAAGTTCAAAAAATGTGGGCAAACATATTTGGCATGCACTTACCAAAGTTCAGAAAATGCAGGCAAATATTTGGCATTTCTAGTCTTTGCATCGACTTTGTGTAATTTGATGTTGGTTTAAATTTTGACCAAAGGTGGGGGGGGGGGATTTTTTTTTTGCAACCAACGTGGGAATGAAAACAAAAAATAAAGAGGATTCATAGCGCTGGTCAAAAATTTTGGTAGAAAAGTGGATGCAAATGTACTAGTGAGAATCATTGGCTATTACACAAGGTAAGACATGTTCCAAGGCTAAGTAGGAATTTAATTTTAGTAGGGAAACATAATGATGAGGGTTGCATAGTTACTTTTAATGATAAAAATTGGAAGGTTTCAAAATGTTCCCTTGTAGTAGAAAAAGGTGTGAAATTAGGCACTTTATATCTTTGTATATGTCATATTGTTCCTTCTAGTTTAATTTTTTCAGCAAAAAATGAATATTTAGGAATAGTTGCTGCAATTTAGCAAGGAGAACAAACAATTATCATAGATTTTAATCCAATGCTAGGGTACAACAGACTTGGGCACACAAGTGAGAAAGTTATGAAATTACTTCATTCAAAGAAATTTTTACTAGGTATGAAATGTATCAATATGGATTTATGTGAAAGTTGTATGTATGGAAAACAAAAGAGGGTGAGTTTTGTGAAGAGTTAGAAGAAAAAGAAAAATGATAAATTAGAGCTTGTGCATACAGATGTATGGTGACCACATAAAGTATCTTCCCATGGTGGCTCACATTATTATGTTATATTTATTGATGAAACAACTAGAAAATTTTGGGTTTATTTCCTTAGACATAAATTTGATGTATTTCAAGCTTTTGAGAAATGGAAATGCTTGGTTAAAAATGAGACTGGTAAGAGATTAAAATGTCTTAGATCTAATAATGGTGGTGAGTATTACAATTATGAATTTGAATATTATGGCTCTACTAATGGTATTCACATATAAAAAACTATTCCAAGGACTATGGGAAAATAGAGTGGTTAAATTCATGAATAGGAATAATGGAGTGTTGAAGGAGCATGAGGTTACATGTTGGGCTACCCTTAAACATGAGGGAGAAGGGTATCAATACTACTATATATTTGATTAATACAAGTCCCTTTACTCCTTTGGGCTATGGTATTTTAGAGGAAGCATGGACTTATAATAAGTTGGGTTATTCTTTTCTCAAAACCTTCAGTTGTGAATAATTTGTGCATATAGATTTTGAAAAATAGAACCAGGCTAGAAGATAAGTCAAATAAATGTGTATTTGTTGGATATGAAATTGATGAATTTAGTTATAGATTTTGGGATTTTGAAAATCATAAAATTTTAAGGAGGGATGTCATATTTAAGGAGAAACTATTCTACAAAGATATGTGGCAACAACATGAGAAGAAAGAAAATGATAATGTAGTGCTAGATGCTACTCAAAAGGAATCTATTCCAGTAGTCCCTCATGCTTTGCAACAACCACAATAATAAATACCAAACAACCTAGTGAATTTTATATCGTCAACAAGGCTAAGTAGACCTTGAGAAATATTTTCTCCCTCTTTGTATTCTATTTTTACTATCAAATGTTGGTGAGCTTGAATGTTATGATGAAGTTGTGTAGGTGGATACAAAGATTCAGTGGGAGTCTACAATGAAAGAAGGTATTCACTCTTTACTAAAAAATTAGACTTGGGATTTATGCAAGTTTCTTTCAAGTAAAATGGCTTTACAAAATAAATGAGTTTATAGGTTTAAAGAATAAGATGGAGGTAAGAAAATATTTAAAGCTAGGTTAGTTGTAAAAGGAATTACATAGAAACATGGAATTGATTTTGATAAGATATTTTCTCCTATTTTTAAAATGACTTCTATTCGCACTATTTTAAGTGTTGTGTCTACTGAAGATTTGCATTTGGAGTAGCATGATGTTAGAATAAATTTTCTTCATGGTGATTTGGATGAAGATATATATGACACAACCACATGGATTTGAAGTTAAAGGTAAGGAGAACTTAGTGTGTAGATTGTAAAAAAGTTTATATGGATCAAGAAAAAAGCACCTTGGCAATGGTATTTGCAATTTTATAATTTTGTACATGAGCACAGATATAGTAGGTGTCATTCAGATCATTATGTTTATTTTAAGAGGTTAGATGATGAGGTCTACATTATTTTATGTTTGTATCTTAATTATATTCTTTTAGCTAGGTCTAACATGAATCACATTAAGGGGTTAAAACAACAATTAGCACATTCATTTTCTATGAAGGATTTGAGGGTAGAAAAAAAAATCCTTAGTATGAAGATTTGTATAGATAAGAAAAATAAAAAAGTTGACTTTATCTTAGGTTGATTAGATTGTGAAGGTGTTGCAATGCTTCTCTATGGGGAATGCTAAAGTTGTCAGCACACCTTTATCTAGTCATTTCAAATTAACTAAGGAGATGTGTCAAAAGACACTACAAGAGGAAGCTAAAATGTCCAAGGTACCTTATGATTCAGCTATAGGGAGCTTAATATATAACATGGTATGTAGTGGGCCAAATATTGCACATGTAGTGAGAACTATTAGTAGGTATATGAGTCATCATGAAAGTGATCATTGGAATGTTGTCAAATGAATTCTAAGTTATTTGAGAGGAATATTTAGTAAGTGTTTACATTTTGGGGGCTTTACTAGTGATTTACAAGGATATTTTGACCAAAATTTGGTAGGGGATATTGATACCAGGTGGAGTACTACAGGTTATGTATTTACTATTGATGGGGAATAATAAGTTGGGTTTCTTGGTTAGAAAAGGTGAATGCTTTATCCACTACCGAAATAGAATATGTTGCTTCTACCAAGGCAACCGAGGAGAAGACATGGCTTTATTTCTTCATGGAAGAATCATGACACCCACAAAGGGATAATTATTTGTTTATAGATAACTAGAGTGTCATTCATTTCACAAAGAATTCTTCTCCACATTCAAAGATAAAACACATATAGTTGTGATAGCATTTTATTTGGTCAATTTTTGATGATAGAAAGTTAAAGATGGAGAAGATGCATATAGATGAAAACTCAATAGATATGTAGAAATAAGGGAAAATATGAACTCCTTTTCATCTTTAGTTGGTCTTTTAGACTAAACAAAACAAAATAATAGAATAGTCTAGGTTGGTTTGATATTCCAGTGAAAGCTATAGGTTTAGCGGTGTTATGATTAGTGTCCAAGTGGTATATTTTTGTGATGTGGAGCCTAATTAGACTACACTAAGTAAACCTCTGAGTAACCATGTGCACTCTCTATTGTAGTACAAGGTTGGATAGAGTGACAATGTCCTTACAGGGTTTTTTGAGGGTGTTGGTCTTTTTAAAAAAAATACTAAATAACAAAAGTTCAATAACAAGATAATAATACTCACAAATCTAGGGACTAGCTACTTTCCATTAACAATTATGTATACATTTTATTTGGGTCCAACTTCAACAAAATCAAGACTAGTTTTCTACATTTTCAGCTCTACAAAACCAAGGTGGGTATACCTGAGGGATGGTTCAAATGAATGCTACTATATGAGAATATTTTTTTAGCTTCATTCTCATTCTCATCTCCTAGCTCTGACATATACATAGTTTTTCATTCCTTGATATTTTAAAATAATATGCATCACTTATAAGAAGATTTGGTCACAATTCTCCTCAAGTTTACAAATATTTCTGGCTATAGTAGCTATCTAATACTTAGAAATTAGATGAAAATGAGTTCTGACCTGCATTGATAATCTTTGATAGTAAAAATAAAATTGATTTAATTGGATTTAATTGCATTCAATTGGATAAGACTTGCTCATACAATTTCAAGACAACTAGATAACACAAATGGAGACATGATTCAATCAGAAAAGTTGTGGGGATAGCTCATCTTTGCATTGATTTTTTTTGAAAAATTTGCATACAATTGAACAATACTTAGAATGAATCAAGACTAAACATTAAGATCTTGTCATATTGACACAATTATCATAAATTTTTGTAGAGAAAATACATCACTAAGTGTTCATCAATAAAACTAGACTGATAGACTTAAAAATAATTTTGAAAGATAACAGATCCGACCCTTTCTCTGGCCCTGGAATCTCACTTATATACTATAAGATGGAACAAGCTTAAAGTAAGAGAAAATGATAGCTATCCCTTAACACAAAAGATATTTACATTTTTTTGTCAAAAGGACAAAATTTTGTGTAATAGAAACCCTATACATCAAAGTATTCCTTTGGTAGGTCCCAATTCTATTACATCTCCAAATGCTACTAATTCGATGATTTTCTCTTATTCTAATCTGATTCCTCAAAATATGTAGCCATCAAACTGGTTAATGCCATGTCCTATTTTGATAATTACAAATCAACCTCAACTTTGGGATCTCTGCTAGCTTCATCATAAATTGATAAAACCACCTTTATACTTGTCTCTTCCTTATCCATGTCATCATTGTGGGCCTCTAAACCTACAACTAAAATTGGTTGCTCATTTTATTCTCTTCTTTCCTCTAATCTTGTGGAAGTGTATCAATGATTTGTACTTCATCTTCATGTATCTCATTATCATCAGTCTTAGCTTCTTCCAACTATTCATAAGAAGAAATATCTACCATCCACTTGTCAAAAAAGTGTGTTATCTAGATATTTAGATTGTAGGATATCATTTTTCTTCTTAATCACATATTTAGCTTCTTTATCAATGTTAACAAAATCTTGTTTTAAAGAATCAATGAATAATTGGGCCTTCACTATTTCTTCTATTGTGGCTGCCCACCATGTATGTCCTTTTTCATTTATGACTTCAGTCATTCTCAAAAAAAAAAAAAGTCATCTAATTCATTGGCCCACTCATCTTTACTTTTCAATTTATTCTTTTTATCCAAGGCTAATGGGAATAAGTAAAATTTTTTACTTTTATACTTATTCAAACAACTAACAATTTTCCTCTGTAATCCAACTCTTTTGTCATCAAATTCTGACATATCATTGGCAACATCATAATTTTTTTCAATATGGTCATGTGAGGACCTTGTTGATAGAGTAACATAAGAATGTAATTTATTTTCTCCTCTTATCCCACTTATTGACAATGGGCATCAAAGTATCTTCATTTTCCTTTATCTCTTCCCATATATTTATTACCCAGGTTAACATCTAATCATAGAACAATGGCCAATCAATTTTGTCAACTAGATACATAAGAGCTTTCCTTAATTTGTCTTCATACTACACATTTAACTCTACATGTTTTCCAATAGTTTTCTCTTCTCTTCTTGAAAATCTTTAGCTATATAGTATTGTGGCCTTTGTGGAGTATCTGGAATTTCAATAAGAGGAGTGGATTTAAAAGGCTCCACTAGTGGGCAAGGGTATGTGATCCTTGGTCTAGTAGACCATCCCAACATCTTATTTTTGAGTTCAATCCTTTTTTGAACTTCTTTATTGTAGGTTTCTAGAACCTTTTCATATTTACTTTGCACTTCAAACATTTCCTTTTTTTCTTTCTCTATAGTGGCCAAAACTAAGTTAGATGTACCAACATTTAAATGTGCAACCTCCACATGGGTAGTATTTGCCACTGTCTTTACAATGATACTCCCCATTAAACCAATGTCATCTGGCTATGATGAAATAGCCTTGGATCCTTTCCTCAATGACTAAATAACTAAGGCAACCTGATCTTCACTAAAGGTGGTGCCTATTATTTCTTTCTTATTTTTATCATGTAAATCTAGTTTATTTGAAACAAAGTTAAAGACTAATGCATCTGTTATATCCCAATTTGGTAGTAGTAGAATATTTGATGCTTTCACCATTTGTCTCCCCTCTTTAGGGGTTATATTTTTGAATTCCTACATCATTTCATCTTTCACTTTATTTTGAATGGCTACCTCCTCCATTTCTGGGTGCTTAGTCCTCAACTTATTGCACCTTTCCTCATATTTCCTCATATTTTCTCTCCATGCAAATTGGTAGAAGACTCTTGTTCTAACAAAACTATCATTAGACAACAATTTATGGCTGGCCTATTCTATTACAGGGTCCAATTCCCTTCCTCTATAATCTACCATTGTCAAATCAAGGCTTGGAATAGGAGGTTCTTGAGGGTTTCCCTCATCCAATTCTGTTTGAGTTATAAAAACTCCCCCTTGGTACCCTAGCTTTTCAACTTGTTCCCTAGTGAGCTGCTCCTCTCCAATCTACAAAGGGGATTGAGTAGGTGAATACTCTTTAATGTGAGGGCTTCATTCTTTAATTATTCTTTGCCTCTTAGGAGAAGGCTCATCAGGTCTTTCTTCCAAGACAACGCTAGTGGACAACATTATTTGTTTACCTTTATCCATAGTGGTCTTCTTATTCTATATCACATTGTAACCTGACCTTTTGTGGACAAACAATTGTCTTGTTCCCATATTGGGAGTAAATGTCAATCTCTTCATAACTTCTCTGGCCTAGTCCCGATATGCATTAATAATTTTTAAATTTTTTTCATTCATGGCTACCATTGTCTTAGGAAAAGTAATCATGAGTTTATTTATTTTGTCTACCTCTATTTTTGCATTACCAAGAGGCTTATAATTCTTGTCAAAACCATGAATAAATTCCAAAACCCTTGAGAAAACTCTCCACTTTTCTTTCTTGGTCTCTTGCTCCT
Organism: Cupressus sempervirens; assembly: GCA_028749045.1. Taxonomy (NCBI): domain Eukaryota; kingdom Viridiplantae; phylum Streptophyta; class Pinopsida; order Cupressales; family Cupressaceae; genus Cupressus; species Cupressus sempervirens. Next base: position 807,892,795 of record CM053789.1, read on the forward strand.
ACAAGGAGAACTCATTTCTAATTATGTAATATGGTTCATGATTAATGACACCAAATCTAAACCTTATTCTAAAAAGCTGGTTATAAAAACCCTCTATATCTCAAAAATGGGCATGAGACACTGCCATCTTATACAAATCTAATATCTTGTATAGAAATAAATAGCCATCTTTTGTAATAACAAAATGATGGCCTATAGTACACGTTCAAAAAATTGAGCCTCTATTTCTTTTCACCAGATAGGTTTCTTCTAGTCCTCCTAGTTGCCATAACACTCAACTGTTTCTATTTTTAGTGGCACTTGGTAAGGAAAAACATGAGGAGTCTCTTTAAAACCATAAACTTTAATAATAGTAGAAATAGGGTATTGTATAATGTCCCCCCAGTTATGAGATACTTTCAAACCAAATGGGTTATCCATGGGTCTAATAAAATTTACTAGTGCCTTAGGAACTCTAGGATTGTCACTTAATAAAAGGCACCTCGACTTTGAGGCAAAATACCTATCAAACCTAACAAAGCTAGCATTTTCTACATACCAAGTCATGTCTGCACTCCACAATTGAATTAGCAGAGCCTCTCCCTCATTTTCTTTATTCCACTCCATCTCTTTACCAAAATATGTTGCTCCCTTGAACTAAAACATGTGCATTAATAGAGAATAATGACCAAAAGTTTTTTCAATCTTTCCTTTAGTGATTCCAACAAGGCCTAAATAGATTTATTTTGCTAAGTAGGAGGCGAAATCAAAAATTATATCAACACCAAAAGAAGAAATCTAAGCTATAATATGCATGAAGCCTATAGGCATAAAATTTTGTTCATCTTCACCAAAAACCCTACATAGAGTCATGTATATTTCCACAGCCCAAGAAGTGAAATATTCCATTTTGAAATGCTCCCTAGAGGATGGTGTAATCATTGGCAAGTTTCTAATTGTGTTTATATGAGCCCTCAACAGACCCTACCTGATCTTATCCCTTTTAGCCAAATGTTCTTTTTCTAGAACTTGTAGGTCAATGGGTGTGTGATGATCTGATAGTGGCGCCAGGAAAAATACTTCCCTAATATCCTCAAGGCTTACTATGATTAGGAATTGACCATCTATTCTTCTGACTACCCTAATTTTTGGGTCATAGCTTTTGGAAATAATCATTAATAAATCAACATCCATGAAGACATTGGGGACCACTAGGTTTCCCAAGTAAAAATTCTAGATGTTGGCATGAGGGGAAAATAGTTTCCTTTCTAAGAACCATTTAAAAAAAAGGGTAAGCCTTGTTTAAGCAGTTTTAGCATCTCTAACCTAATTTCCCTTATCAAACAATCCATCAACAATCTTGAGTCTAGGGTTTAGGGAGATTAACTTTTTCACCTGGATAGTCTCATTTGTAGATTCAGGCAATAATTCGAGAAGATCATCATGAACATTCGTAGCCAAATAATTCTCTTGACTAAAAAAAACTTTCTTTGGAGGCATGGTGAACATTTTTTCACAAAACTAGAAAATTGTAATGTAAATAGTGAGAATAGGGACTTACTTGATTTTCTGCTACCCCTTTCCATCAATTTTGTGATACTCTACAAACAAGTGGAAATTCTTTCATGTCTTGATCACCTTAAGCACAATTTTTTAATAGCTTTGACTTCTTTTAGAAGCCTAAAAATGTGTTCATGTATGAAAAGATAACAAGATCTCTACAATATATCCTATTACTAGTTTGCATGAGGAGCCTTCATTCTTCATAAATAAATTGTAAGGAAAACAGGGTGACACCACATTAAGATTTAAAAATATGTCATCAATCTCAAAAAAATTGATGATAAATAAAGCCCTAGGATGACTAATCTTCCACTTTCCAAGTTGGAAGTCAATCCAATAAGTTTTCTCCACATAAGATTTTCTTTTACTGCTGACAGCTTAGACTAGACCCACTAGCACTTGAGGACACATGTCGCCATGTCGCTACATCACCATACATAAAAGTGAGTAGTTTATCTATGATATATGATGACAGTTATTGATTCAACTTCAATCTAACAATTGGCAATTTGATCAATGTTTTAATATGGCTATGATGGGTCCCTCCTTCTCTTCCTTTGGTGGCTATGTCGTTATCCTTAAAAAATGAGCAACTCCTTATAAGAAAGCAACACCCACCATTGATGTGAACTTGATCTAACGATGAGGAGTCTAAATTTATTATACTTCAATTGTGGTGGCTCCATGCAGTCTTTCCTTTAGTTTCCATGTTGCATTAAATAAACAACATGCAACTCTTGATGGTGACTTGGCGACAATTGTTGATTTAACTTTAATCCAACAATCACAATTCTTCATTTGCCCTTTTCTTTGAGTGTGGTTCCATGTTATATGTGACTTAGAAATATTTTGACAGGATAGAAAATTAATTAATATTTTAATCCTTTTTGTAGCACCATAAAATTGAGCCCCATCATGTTTCACTTTCCTAGCAAGGTGCTATGTCACTACTGACAGAAAACAAGAACCATCTGGTCATGATATAGTGACCTCTCGTATTTCTTGCAATCCTTGGTGCATAAGAAACACATGTGCTTAAATGATACCAACTTGTCAAAGTAATTACATGGCTTATTATTGATGAAGAAAATACATGGGACTCACCTTTTTGGAATTGTAACCGCATTTCCCATTTTCTGTCAAGGCACAATATTGGTACCAATGGGATTCCTTCATTTCCAAATCATGACATTGCAACCTCCTTAAAAATTTTGAAATTCTAGTACTGAGAAAACATGTACATTTCCATCATGATTACTTCAATCAATATTTCTGACAAAGAATTGAAGTCACACAACCACATTAACAATAAGGACTTTATTGGCAAAAAACAAGAATTTTATGGTTGTGACATAGTGACCCACCAAAAAATTTCAAAAGGCAGTAATGAAAATTATAAAAAACTCTAGCTGGTCCCTTCTCTAGCACTAATAGTTCTAATATTAGTAACATCACCAAAAAGTTCAAAGCAACTAAAAGTTTGGTGTCCACATTTCACTTTACGACACTGTGGTTCTATTTTGTGGTAGTCCCTATGTCGCATAGGCTAAGATCCTCATATTTTATATATGCAACATAATAGCCACTATGGATCTTACAAAGATCTGATCGTGTAAACAACTTCAAGAACAAGAAGCAAAAAAGTGGAAAATAAATTTGAGAGAATATTCTAGATTCAAAACAACTACCTGTCCACTAAAATTTAAAATACACCAGACCTAACACATTTATTTGGAACTTATTTTAGTAGGGTTTTACATAAGTTTTATTTTTTTATTTTTTCAAAACTAGAGAACCAAACCCTAATAAGCAAGATACAGGACTTATCTAATTTTTACACCTAATTCTTAAGAAGATTTTAACTTGTGAAAAATCAAACCAACAATGGCTCTGTCTAAGGACATTGAATACACTGAATTCAAATGAGGGCTTAGAATCCCTAGGAGAAGCACACCACAAACCTGACTTTCTTGGAACTTGACAACTCTAAGAGAGAAACAATAACAGGAAAAGGACTATGTATAGGAAACTATACAAAGACCAAAGGGTATACAAATGTATAAAAAATCATAGAATACTATTCATGGATAAAACAAGTATTTCAACAAAAATAGCTCTTCAAGAACTATCCATGAACTGGCAGCTCAAGAATGTTACCTGATAAATCCTCCAGTAAATAAGAGTCCTCTCCCCATGAAGCTTTAATTAGAGAGGTACCCAACCATATAGGCTCAAATTTTCCATGTTTTGCCTTATCCTCAATCCTAGCATTCCACATGAGGACTAGATCTTCAATTAAAATTTTTTTACTCACTGTTCTTTTATCATAAAGTGTTTTGACATGTAGTTGTAACTTCTAATTTCTGAGAGATGCATCCTTCCTGGTCTCAGTCAATCCTACTAGCTCATCCAATCCTTCTTGTATATCATTAATGATATCCTCATCATATTTTGGATGTAGTTATAGAGTCCCACTAGATTATTTTGATGCATCCTCACCTAGATTCCATACACAATCTCAAAGGGTGCTACTCCTAATGCCTTCTTTATAGTCACCTTGTCAACCCATATTGCTAATTGCAATTTAAAATCCTAGGCTTTCTTGTTATCATCTAATGTCCTTTTTATTACCTTTAGTAAGCTCTTATTTGTGGAATCAACTTTTTTATTTCCTTGTGGATGATATTGTGAAGATGGTGATCTTGTAATCTCATATTTATCACAAAATTTTGTGAATTCCTCATATCTGAAACACATTGTATTATCTGTCACAATTTTTTGAGGACAACTAAACCTTGATATAATGTTGTTTAGATAAAAGTTGTTAACAACCTTACTAGTTGCATTTCTTGTTGGGATTGCCTCCACCCATTTTGTAAAGTAATCAGTAGCGACTAATATCCAAGAATAACTAGTGGTAGACTTGGGAGAGATCTCACCTACAAAATCCATTCCCCATTGTTGGAATGGTGCTTGAACTTCCACTAGTTTTAATGGGGTGTTTCCTAAAAATTTTAGCTTGCCTGAAAATCTCTGATAGGAAACACATTTTATTACCATCAATTGTGCATCTTAAAAACGAGAAGGCTACTATAATCCAACTCTCATCACCTTGTGTGTAGTGGTATTTTCCATGTAATTTCCTATACAGACTCTAGAATGCATTTTCTTCAATATTGCTTTTGACTTTTCTTGATCAACACATTTTAGCAACACATTTTAGCTTCTATATGTTGCAAATAATGAATAACATTAGTATACCATTCACAGTGTTCAATATCATATAATACTGATCTTAGGTTGTCTGCTATGTTGATTTGATTGGAATCTAAGTTGGATTGAGCCATAAGCTTGGCTATTCCTTGACCTCTTACCAACTTGGTGATCAAAATTTCAATATTAAATTCTTGGATCCTATTGATCCACCTGTACCTTCTACCTAAGACCTCTTGCTAAAGAAATATGTCCTTGACAACTACACTAGGTACAAAAGAAATAATGATAGCACCTATCAAATAACATCTAAAAGCTTTAACAACCTTCACCAAAGCATATGCCTATTTCTCATTTATCTCATATTTTAATTCTGTAGGCTATAAATATTTACTAATGAAAGCAATAGGTTGCTCATATCGTTCCTCATTTTTCTGCAATAAGACTACAACTATAGTATGGAAAGATGAAAAAGAGAATATGTGCATTGGTTTTGTATAATCTAGAGTCCTAAGGAATGGAGCATTCTTTATGGTATTTTTAATATCTTGAAATGTGTGTGAAGATTCACCATCCTAGTTGATAGTAGCTCCTTTCTTAAGCATTTTTGAAATGGGTCTACTAATTTCAGCAAAAATTGTGACAAATCTCCTTAGGAAGTTTACTTGCCCAAAGAAAGATTGTATTCCCTTCATATTTTTTGGTTTAGGCACCTTATCAATGGCTACCACTCTTTTAGGATCTATCTTTACACCATCTTTTGATACTATGTGTCCTAATAACTTGCCTTCTATTACACCAAAGGTAAATTTCTTTGGATTCAGAGATACCCTATATTCCAATGCCTTGATAAAGATATTTTCTAGATGGCTGCAATGATCACTAGATTTCTTGGAGTATGTTGTAACGTATTCTTGGTATACTACCATTAAATTATTGATATAATCATGGAAAGCTACATCCATAGCCCTTTAAAAACTTGCACAAGCATTTATCAACCCAAATGGAATTCTTACATGCACATAAGTTCCCCATGGAGTTGTAAATGCTATCTTAAATTGTTCATTTTCTTTAACAAGGACTTGATTGTACCTTGAGAACCCATCCATCATTGACATCAACTCAAAACTAGTCACTTATTGCACCATGGCCTCCATGTTTGGCAACCCACAATTATCCTTTAGAGAGGCAATGTTTAGGTCTCTAAAATCTACACACAGTCTAATGTCCCCATTCTTTTTTTTGATAGGTACTAGATTTAAAACCCTAGTAGAATGCCTAATAGGTTTAATGATCCCTCCATCCCTTAGCTTCATCAAATCCTCTTGCATTTGGGGGCTAGGGTGGGATTTACTAATCTTTTTTTTTTGTTTGAAAGGTTTTACATTATCTTTTAGTGGTATGACATGTTGGAATAAATCTTCCCTATAATCATTGAGGTCATCATATGACCATGCAAAGACATGTTTGTACTTCCTTAGAAAATCAATCAGTGTTTTTTCTAATTTCAATAGGCAAGTTTTGGCCAATATAAACCTTCTTGGGAGCCTCATCAGTACCTAGATTTACTTCTAATTCTTAAGGCTTAGGGTCCCTAGTCCCAGGTTATGCTCTATCTTGATTATCAAAAATACTCTCCAAAATCACTAACCCCCTAGGTACCTTATTGGTTTTCAACTACATAATCTCTTGGCAAAAAATAGTTTCCTTACCATCAATGGTTTCAATTAGATCACTACAATCCATTTTTTGACCATGGTATTTGTCCTCACTTAGCATGAAGTCTATAATATCCTTTTCATCTTCAAAAACATGCCAATTTTCAATATTGTCAAGTACTGAAGGTCTATTTTGAACTTCCATTTGTGAGATTCCTAAAAATGACATTTCCTTAGGTTTGATTGCCACATTTTCTTATAAGTCCATGATTTTATTTTGACTTCTATCTCTTTATGAAATACCAAATACATCAAAAAACTCTATTTGATCCCAAACTGCATTTCTATATTGTTTCAACCTTTTGTTTTTTGAAGCATAAGTTCCTTTTATCTATGAAATGACCAATTCAGAATCACCTATGACATGCAACTTCTTGATCCTGTGATTGGTACCAACTTTTATTCCTAACAATAGGGCTTCACACTTTGTTATATTGTTTATGCAAGAAAATTTCAGAGTAAATGAGTATCTAAAGGTATTCTTCTTAGGAGATACAAAGACTACCCTTGCCCCTGAACCTTCTTTGAAACTAGCCCCATCAAAATACATAGTCCATAAAATGGGAGAATCTATACAACATTCTACTTCATGTTCAATCACAACAGACAATTTCTCAACTTCCTAAATAATTACTTCTGCCCTAAAAGCATTTACTCTAGTGTCCAAAAAGAAAGTTGAATCCTTATCAATTCCTTCCCTTAGAATTTTATTAACCCTTGATTTTCCTATCAACCCTAATTGCCTTATCACCTATATGGAAAGTTAAATCACACTACAAGCTACCTACCATAGCAACACTCCATTTCCTAGAAATCAACATCCCATAATGTGGAGGAATGCTAACCATAAGGACTAACATGGTCAAATTTTCTTCATGGTATGCTACTAACTTGAATGTCAATGCATTAATAATACCTATGATAAGGACTTCTCTAGCATCCATACCTCTATATCTAAGTTGCTTAGTTTCCACCTTCAAACCTAAAGCTTCCATGACTTTGAAAGGCATGATGGTGTTAGATGCTCTTGAATCTATCATGTAATTCTTTAGGGTTTTTCCTTTTATAATCAAACTAAGAAAAAATGGGTGAATATCTTCTATGTACAGTACTGATAATCATCCAAGAACATTTGTAGGATTTGGAATATAATACCATTATCTTCTTCCACTACTAAGATTTTTTGAATACTACTTGGTTCAACCATATTACTATGATTTCCTATCTCACCCAACCATGATAAGGCCTTACCCTTATGTTCCTCAATTCTGAATAATTCAAATAAAGGTACTTTGATAGTAATTTGTGACAACATAGATATCATATCAATAGGTTCTAAGATAGTATGCTTCATGAGCATACCTAGAGTGGAAGTCCTTTGAATAGTAGGCTCTACAATCTTCTTGGTTGAATTAGATGTTGAATTATTTTCTTGTACTACTATTTTAGGGGTATCTCTTGATTGAAATTGCACTTTCTTTTTAAGCTCTCACTTCTTGATTTTACTATCTTTGGCCTTTGTTGTCTCAGTATAGGCTTTGCTACTCTTATCCTTCATCTTGTGTGTAATATCTTTGATGAATATACTAGAAGATTTTCCAACATCACTCCCAATTTTCCTACTCCTCAAGTTATAGTTACTGTGCACTTGGGAAATCATCTCTATAGTAATTTTATCAATCTCCTCCTTGGAAGGCATTCTCAAGTTTACATTCTCAATATTTGAAGATACATTACATACCTCATCCTTATCATAATTTTCATCATCTAAGAATACTTGTTGATGATGTAGTTGATATGCAATTCTTTAGCTAGTAACATCATCCTCATGTTCCTCTAAATCAAAATATACATAATCTTCAAACATACCTACCATATTACAACTCACGTCATCATGGCTCTTTTCTTCTTCTTCTTCATGTTGTGTACTTTGATCTGAAGAAAATTACCGAACAACTGCATAATAATCTATAAACTGGGGTGACTAACATATAATACACCATGGTACATCATCATTCATATTAATTGAACTTTTCTATAGAGGATCTAGTGTACCCTTATCTTTTACATTCTAGGTTTGGTTAGGAATTGATTTACCATCATTCCTTTGAGTGGTGTAGGGGTAATTGTACATTCTCGGCTATCTATTGGAATGGTTATTATTAGTTAGGACCTTCCCACTAGCAATGGATTTGTTTTAACTAAAAGTTGATGGACTCATCTTCTTTAATAAGTCCAATACTTGACCTATTGAAGGTTGTTCAGGTTTTTTACTTGTAGGAATTTTATCCACTTCCCTTTTGTTGTTATTCTTGGTATTGAATTACTTTGGATCATCTCTCCTCCCAAGCTTACCAGATGCTTTTCCCTTAACTGATAAGCCATCTTGCTATCAAAAGCATTAAAATATGTTGTAAGACCAACATCCTCATTCAATCTCATGACCTGAAATAACTTGTACATTCCTTTTTGGAATATTACATTGAAATAAAATGTAGATTCATTAGGGTTCTTCTTAATATTATTGAAATCATTCAGCATAAAACCAACATTGGTCTTGTCACCATATTGTTCTTTGAACAACTTTTCCATATCACTCCAAGAATTGATGCAATCATCTGGTAATCTCATAAACCAATATTTGGCTTCATTTGTTAACAAATGCACAAATAGTTTCATCACCATATCTTCATTCCCAAGTTCAAAGTCATTTAACATGTTTGCAAAGACTCTCAAGTCCTCCTCTCCAGTGACAACATTGTTCCCAGAGAACTTGACCACTTTATCTCTTAGATCAAAAGATATGGGATGAGAGAAACCAAGAATCCCCAGGAATGATATTTGTCTAAATTTTTCCATATATTTGGGCCTTTTCTAAAAATTAACAACATTGAATGTTCTTTCTATATTGGCCTAACTTTGAGAAATATTGGCTTAGGATTGTTGTATTTGAATAGTAGGGATCATGATGCTAGTAGTGGATGAAGAGACAGGGGCAAATTGAGACATAGCCTAATTGGATATCATTGGTCCACAAGTAGGCACAAAAGTTGCTATTTGAGTAGACAAGCTAGGCTAGGCAACTAAATTAGAGTTAGACTTAATGAATTTAATTTTTCTCCTAGTTTCTATTGCTTGAGCTTCATTCTCAAACTTTTCAAGTTCTTTTGCCAAGTCTTCTTTCTTCTTTCTAGCCTTCTCTAGATCAAGATCCAACTTAGACATGGGAGGATTCATAGGTTTGGTTAATGTGGCTTGGGATTAATTTATTTGAATTCCTATGGCTTTTTCCTTTTCTTTATCTATGGGTTTCACGGTAGATTCTATAGGATATGCTTGGATAGGCTTGTAATCATGGACTTGAGAAATGATAGTTTCTCGCCTTTGGCTTATGAGATTTTCTTGTTCTAAAACATTAGATCTTAAAGTATCTACATCCCCAAACACATCAAAATGAAGTACTAAAGTCCTTTCTTCTAACTTCTTGTTTTGTTCTTTTAAGGTAGCCATCCTTCTAAGTAGGTTATCTCTTTCAATAATGGAATTCAAGGTGGCTTGTTCTCTTTCCTTCTCCAAATAGATACATTTGGCCTCCTCTTCTATGACCCATTTCTTTAGAACTTTTATTTCTAAATATACTTCCTTAGGACCTGCAGAAGCTACCTTTGAATTAGCAGGGTCGTCAAGGTCTATAAGATTTGGTTCCATATATGGAACTATTCTAGGGTCTTTCATGAAATTCTTATATCCTAACCTATGGTTCATCTTTGATCTATGAAATGTATCTCTTAATAAGGACACATTCTTGTCATGATAGATTTGTTCTTCTTGTAGTGGTGTACTAAAGATACCCCCTAGGAGTCTTGTATTTTCTAACTCAAAACTTGATGAAGAAGACTCTCTTCCTACGGTTAGTTAGTATTGAGGATATATTGATGTATTATTTCTAGGTTTCCAGGTGGGATTCTGATCTACTTTCTTTTTACCTTGATTCTTCCTATCACCTTGGTTCAAATTAGTATATAAGGGTACATTAGGGTTGGCCCTTGTGTAAGCTCTTATATTCTTTCTTTTGTCAGCCATTACATGGAAATTCTTGTTAAAGAAGCAATAGCTTCAAAATATTGACTGATTTACCACCCTATTATTGGGAAAATATGATAGTATGATAGCTTTTGACCTCAAAGGAAAGAGTACAAGAAAATACCAAAATACTTTATAGTAATAATGGACCAATCACATACAAAGATGACTACAACTTTGATTGTGTTGGTGTAAATACGTATTTACTATTTACACTTACTTAAGTTTACTTAGATTAATGAATTATTTTATTATTTATTTTTATGAGATACTTAGGAGTTTGTGTAGTCTCATGAGTTATCATGATGACAAAATAGAAGTACAAAACTCTATTTCAGCACATGGTGTCTAAAACACTAGAGTTTGCATCGTTCACTAAGTTGTCATGTAGACAACACAGTTATTTGCACTCCTAATTTAGAACATGTTGTCTACACCATTGATTTGCATGCTATGCCATTGTAGGCTTATCCTCACATCATCACACTTACTTCCATGCTTAATGGAGGATAACCCATATCTAGTGGACATGTGCCTACTTGTATGACATATCATTGTGTTGACTTCTAAGCATTCTAGAAGCTCTCTAGAGGCCTTTATATATAGGCATTCCTAGTGTACTCTGAATTTGGCATATTGAATGAATATATCATCATTATGATCATACTCTCTCTTTGGTCTACTGTTGTTCTTGTGTTTGAGTTTCTTGGTCTTCATTGAATTTTGGCCTAAGCCAAATTCTTACATGGTATTAGATCTTGGGGAGATATTCTACACATAGCCATTTGAGACCGTTCATGCGTTAGCACCTCAACCTAAATTTGGAGTATCTGCAAAAATTTGGAGCATCTAGAGCTAGATCTGATCCTGCCATTGTGTCTGGAATGTCAATTGGGTGAAGATTGACTATAAATTTTCCTATTTTGGGTGAAAGTTGATCGTGAGAAATTTTTTTTTTGCAAACTGACACCCAAAGGCACCGATTTGGAAATTTGGTATGGTTAATTTTAGATCTACTTAATTGTTTTTCAAGATCTAAATTAATTCTTTGCATTTTGTCAAATTTTAATTTTTAGAAAATTTTTGGGATTATTTTGCCGAGTCAAAGATTTTTTTTTTTGGTAGAACTGGGTAGTCACACCCTGGCTCTATAATTTTAGAATTATTGTATTAATTTTGCATGGCTTATTACTAATTTTGTGGGCTCATTATTTAATCAAGCAGGCTATACAACTCTATAAAATCTAGTGAGTGCCCTCTAACCATTGAGCATCTACAAAATTTGGGTAGCCAAGCCTTACCTTAACTCGATGGCCCTTGGCTTTAACAACTCCATTGCGTGTTCTTATATTTATAAATTCTAGGGATTTATATCACCACCAATGTGGGATAATTCCCACTAGTCTGGAAACTATAGTTAGGATATTTTGGGCATGTTTATGAGAATCCCAATGAACTTCAAAGATTTTTTGATAGAATATACTCTCAATCTCCAACACTGGCTTGTGACTTTGGCATTCCATGCATGCCTCTATTCCTACCATGTAGTAGCTTCAGATGATGCCCCACCTACCACATAGCCCACACACACAAGACAATGCAGATAGCTCATTGTCCCATGCACCCATGACCCTGCCACATGACACTTTCACACACATGGCACACAATCCTAAGTAGAGTGACAACAAGGCCACGTAGAAAATTTTTAGTGGATGCACAAACATCTAGTAAGCACGCATGGCCTCCGACGTAGGTTCCATACCTCTGCTTGATAGGGATACATCAGTGAACACACAACCAGACATGTCATTTTTTTTTACCACCTATTCATATAGTTTGTATAGTATGTCCATATGGATCCGTACATGCTGATGTCATTGTGACATCATGCTAATGTCATCATAGGCTGAGGGTATGTTGATGTCATCAAATCCATGAGCCTAAATTTGATAGTCATCTAACTAGAATTCTAGGGAAAATTGGAATTGTTATGATGGTTGTATGACTATGAAATGTAACACCATCTTTTGTTGATGTGACCCTTCTCTAGATTAATTTTGGATTTTACAGTCTAACTTTGCGAGGCCATATCTCAATCATCCAAACTCCAAATCAGGTTCAATTTTTTTTGAAATTGGGTAGAATTTCATAAAAAATTTAGCGGTGCAACTCTTTTCTATTTTTGGTGTATGAATTTGTCAAAATTTTTATTTTTTAGTGACTATACTAGAATAATCCTACATTTTTCAACTTCAAATGCTTTGTATGGACACATCTAGAGTCAATAACAGGTTTCATTTTTTTTGAAAGTGCATTATTTTTTTTTCTACTTTCAAGATTTGTAGTAAGATTCTAGGGTTGTTTGGACAAAAGTGTCACTTTTAGAAATAGGGTCATTCTTTGCTTTGTATTTCTTTAGAATTGTAGCACATTGTAAAGTTCTAGACTTGTACTCCATCAAGATGTTATAATAAGAAAAATTACAAGTCCACAAAGGCCAAAATTGGCAAGTGGCCATTGTAATTGCACTATTGATAAAGTTCCAAAAGCATCTATTTTGGAGGGGATTCTTGATTTAGTGAAAGGGGGGGGGGGGTTGTTCATGGTGTTCTATTCTCTCTTTTATGCACTTTTATTTCATTTTTTACATTATGGAAAATTTTAAGTTTCCAAAATTAACTCCACATAACTATGCTACATGGTCCATCAAAATGTGGTATCACTTAATGCATAATGGAGTTTCACAATATGTAGATGGCACTCTTCCTAAAGTAGCAAGTGATAATGTATCAACAAGTGATATTTCAGCTTGGGTGGCAATAGATAGGAAAACCTGAGGTGACATATGTTTGGGGGTTGATGATAGGATCAGGTATCAAATTAAGAAGTGTTCTACATCCAAGGAAGCTTGGAATACCCTCCAAAACCTATATGGTAAAGTGTCTGAAGAAGATGTTTTCAAAATTGAAGATGAGCTTCTCTCCTTAGATCCTAAGTCATTTGATTCTATACAAGATTTCATCATCAAGGTGAATGAACTAAGGAAAAAGCTTACTGATTGTGGGAGTTATATCAAAGATGACAGATTGATCTATCTGATTCATAACAAGCTACCATCAGAGTATTCCACATTTGTTTCTTCTTTTAACACCTCAAAGACTACCTTAGGGTCTGCCTATAAGAAAGTCACTTTTGATGAATATGCTAATCTATTGGATATTGAAGAAAATAACTTGAAATCAATGGGGATTCTCAATTCACCTAAGTCTAAAGTATTGGTGGTCAAAAATGAGGGTTCTCAAAATTCAGCTGGATAGTCTTCTAATAAAGGAAAGATGAGAAGAAGTAGAAGAATAAATCAGAGGACGCAGAAAAGAAAACACCACAATCCAATCAACAAGGCAAGTCTTCCTCAAATTCCAACAAGAAAGGGGACAACAATAATAAGGAGAACAAAAAGTGTGCCTATTGCAAGAAATCGGGTCATGAAGAACATGAGTGTTATCTTAAAAGAATTGATGAGTTTACCAACATCATGAGGAAAAACATTTCCTAATGCTTATAAGGATAAAGGGTCTTCTTCAAATTCAAAGGGCACAGGGCAAGAACTCATGGAAAATTCAAATTCTTCAAAGGAATGGATATTTGATTTAGGCACCTCATATCATATGGCTTCTTCAAAGGAGGATTTTTATTCAATGAAAAATTCAATGGTACCACACATCTTTGTGGGAGATGATACTAAAATGGAAGTTGAAGGAAAAAGGAAACATGGAATTAGAAGATGGAGAATTTCAAGATGTTCTCTATATTAAAAACCTAAGTTCAAATCTCTTATCAATCTACCAAATCGCTCACCTTAGAGATGGACATAGAGTTGAGTTCCTTCTAGACTCAGTACATGTGCACAATCTTAAAGATGACTCATTAGTTGTAGTGGGGAAAGTGACTCATGACAAAAGGTTGTACTCTTTCTCCCATTTTGTGCCCAAGTCTCCTTCAAAGGCCTTGTTATCTCAATCAAATTCTCAAATCCAATTATGGCATCAATGGTTTGGACATCTTTCCTTCCACTATCTTTAGCAACTTTGCACAAATAGAATGGCCAAAGGTCTACCTCAAATTAACATTTCCCTTGGTGAATGTTCAACAGATTTAGTGGATATGCATCTAGAGGGGAAGTTATAGACCTTTTTTAGTTAGCTAGGGTTGCTACATACTAACCTTCATTGATGACTTTTCAAGAAACACTTGGGTCTACTTTCTTCATAGTATGAATGAAGTGTTGGATAAGTTTCTAGCCTTCAAGACTCATGTAGAAAAGAAATCAAGAAAAGCAATCAAAGTTTTAAGAATGGATAATGGAAACATGTATGTGAACATAAGACTAAAAGACTTTTGCAAACTTTAGGGAATTGATCTTTAGAATTCGACAATATTCAGTCCACATAAGATAGATGTAGTAGCATTGAGGATCCAAACTCTTAAGTTGATGGAAAGTTACATGATACAAACCAAGTCTCTAGATCCATCACTAGAAGTCAAAGCAATCAGTAGTGCCACTCACATTCTTAATCAATCTCCTCATCCATTCTTAGAGGGCAAGACTCCTTTTGAGGCATGGTGTAGTAGAAAACCTATTGCAACACACTTAAGAGTCTTTAGTTGTCTTGCATGGGCAAAGATATCATCCAGTGGATGCTCATCACAATCACCTCAGCCTTGTCCTTTCATTGGTTATGAAGATTGTGTCAAGGCATACAGACTCATGGATCTAGAGACATTAGATTTTTGTGGAGAAGGACATACACTTTGAGGAAAGTTCACCCAACTTGTCCTCTAATCCTCTCCACACATCATATCATGTGGAAATTGATAGTAACACTAATGATAGTACATCAACAGATTTAAACACATGGGGTTCTATTGATATTTGCAGCAAGAAGTCACTACATCAATTTAGTCTACATGCATACATAGCCACAGTGATAGGTCTAGCATAGCAGGGTACTTCTAGTCTTCCAGCTCTAGCTTTAGCAATAGATTTGGGGGACAATATTGATGGTTTGCCTCTTCTTCTTGATGTAGTAACACCTTCTTCAATTGTCACGAGGGCTCCATCTGACCCTCTTATTCATTCTCTAACTGATCAATCATCACAGGTTGAGGTGATAGTGGATACTTATGATGAGTAGTTGTAGAGGGCTTCTTCATCACTTGAGTAGACAAACAGTTCTTTGAGATACGTTCTTTAGCTAGTTGAGTAGGTTTTAGAGACATCACTTATCCATGGGATTCTTTCCACACACAACAAAAGCATCTCATTAGTACCCATGGCCTTGTTTCTTCCTAAGGGGAGGAACACCATTCTACAGCCTTGGATCAGCTTCTTTGTTAGAGTAGTCACTAGTAGGCATTCTAATTTGGGGGGGAGCCTACCCTATCTCTATTCCTCTTCTCATCTTTCTCTTATGTATATATTGGATGTATGTCATTATGGGGGGTTTTGATTACTCCATCCATCCATACATCGTATGTGTTTTTCATCTCTCTTTTTGGGGGAGGGATATTCCAATGAGGTTTTCCCTCTTTCTCTGCTTTATGTGATATTGCATATCATTATGTACATGGGTACCTAACATGTCCTAGTAGCTGAGACCCATCATGCATTGAACCCTAGATTTCATAAGCTTAAGGGCATTCCCCTAAGTTGCACTTAAGGGGGGCTATTGTCGTAAATATATATTTACTATTTACACTTACTTAAGTTTACTTAGGTTAATTCATTATTTTATTATTTTTCATTATTTTATTATTTATTTTTGTGAGACACTTAGGAGTTTGTGTACTCTCATGAGTTGTCAGGATGACAACACAGAAGTATGCAACTCTATTTCAGCACATGGTGTCTACAACATTGGAGTTTACATCATTCACTAAGTTGCCATGTAGACAACATAGCTATTCACACTCCTAGTTTAGCACATGTTCTCTACACCATTGATTTGCTTGCTACACCATTGTAGACTTATCCTTACATCATTGCACTTACTTCTATGCTTAATGGAGGATAGCTTGTGATGCCCTAAATTTAGGAATTGATATATTTAAATTTATCAACCCTATTCATAACATCCCTTTTTGCATGCTATTTATGAAATGCATATCTACAATTACATCAAGGAATCACATATAATCCTTTTCATAATACATGAAATTTAATATAGAAGAATTTATACAAGCAACACTATAAGCATTCAACCTTTCATCCTTTCTTCAATTATTTCAATGATAACAATGAAACCAACATTCCTTACAAATCCTACTCACTATTTGATGACTAATAAAATTTCCAATTTTTATTTTTTTTACAAGAAACATTTATGCACTCTCCTCAAATCCTTCAAATGATAGTAATAACACAATCTCTAATCTTCACATAGAGACAACATGAGAGACTTCCCAAAATCATGAGCATTGAGAACTTGAATTTGAGAGAATATGAACATTGAGACACAAGAACATTGATCCTCTTTTATAGATTTGGATCTTCTTCACTTTGACTATGGATAAACCATAATACTTCATGGCAAGCATCTTCAAAAAACCTACACATAACACACACAAATAGGAACCATGGAGGCTCACCTCCCAACCTAGGCTTCAATGAAGCCACCCACCGAGTAGGGGAAAAAAGAACCAAATAGGTTACACACATACATCACCAAACTTTTCATGAAAACACTACACAAAATGCAAACAACACCCTCCCATGGCTTTCACACTAATTCTCCATTGGAATCATAAAATGTTGGGTGAAGGTAGGCTCTTCAAAGAGGAGATATTATAACAACATATTGACATATTGCCAATGCATTTTTCCTCTCAAGGCCACCATAAACATAAACAACATATTGCCATTGCATTTTCCTCTCAAGGCCTTCAACAAATAATCTTCTCCTGTCATGTCCTCTTTTCAAATAATTAAAATAATAATCTTTGCTAAGGCATGCAGACCCAAAAAGGTGACGTTTCGGAAAAAGGGGCTAATATTTGGAAAAAAATGGACTAATAAATAAAAAATTATTATTAAAATAAGTTTTATTAACCTCTCTTGGATGTGAGTTAGGGTTATGCCCTCTTTTAAGGGATTTGGAGGCATTTTGGGCCCATTCAAGAACTTGATTTTTGCTCATTGCTTTGTTGTTCTTCAAAGGCTGCCAAACCTATGGAGAAGGAGACCCAATGATGGGAGTTTGTAGGTTTCTAGGAAGGCTAAGGATGAGAGTTTAAAGACATTCCATGTGCAAGCTCATGCAGGGTTTGCCCTTGTGCTGAACAATGCAAATTTGAGGGTTTTTAGGTGTGTTTTTTGTAAGAGTTTGGTGTTTCTGGTTGACTATTTCATATTATTTTAGGTTTCTACTATATTTTAGACATTTAGATGTTAACATAGAGCTAAATATATTTATTGGGTCATGGTTAAACTTCTCTGATAGATTATTAGTGTTTTGTGGTGTTTTCAAGTTATTTTGTGTTATTTTTGGGAGCCCGATGAGCATTGTTTTTGTCCTCCATTTGGGAGCTATTGTGTAAATGTTATATAGATCTAGAAATTTCATTTTTTAGGCTTTTATGCTGTTGAAATTTCTGTGAAAATTTCCACTTTCAGATTTATTAATAATATATGAAGCTGTGAAGTTTTTGGCACTATTTCGAGCATACCTGATTTGGGGTTATATTGAGAAATTGGTGGATCTTTGAAATATTAGTTGTTTGATTTTAAAAATCTGATTAGAGACTTGAAATATCATATAAAATTAGAAAAAGGGACATTTTAATGGTATTAGAGCTATGATCTTTCCAGCCTGAGGGTTTGTAGAAGTTTGCATGCAACTAGATGAAAGAGAAAAGAGATATTTGCAGCGAGAAAAGAATAAAGAAATTTTGATCAAACCTCCAGTTGAAAGTAAAAGTACAAAATCCAAGGAAGGAAAAATTATGGATGATCCAGATGAGATGGCAAAGAAATTCTTCCAAGACATCCAAAATACTCAGAAGCAAACAGTGGATAGTTTGGCAGAAATTAGAGAGGCTTTGGAAATATTGATAGAAAAATTGCAAGGAGTTGCACCTATTAATGAGAAAGGGAGAACTTCAGAGGAGCCAAGAAATCTGAAACTCACACCTTATAAATCAACAAAAAATACTTCCCTACCTGTAGATGAGCCACCAATGCCAAATCTAGCCCTTAATCCCATGGAAGAGGTTACAGGTAACTTGATTGCATTAAGAGCTACTTACAATGGCTTAGATGATGACTTTTGCAGTTCGGTTCCTTTTAGAGAATATGTGGATATGATGAACACTTTGATGCCCAAGAAAGAGTACAAGAGGGAGCACAAAATAAGTGGAAGAGAACTCAAAAATAAACTAAGCAAGTTTACAACACCTACTTTTGATGGAACAAATAAAATTTCAGCTAGAGCATGGCTACAAAAATTACAGACCTTCTTCACACTTAACCCTATGAAGGAGAGTGATGCTATTCAATTTGCAAGTCTACACTTGGAAGATGAAGCCTATGATTGGTGGTATCATGGAATGACTACTCAAGGTCATGATCAAGTAACTACATTTGATGATTTCAATCAAATAGTGATAGATAGATTTGAAGTCAAAGATGATGAAGAGTATTTTAAAGAATTGTCAAAATTGAAGCAAACCAAATTAGTAAATGAGTATATAGAAGAGTTTCAAAAAGTGGCTATTATGGTACCTGATATGAGTGAAAAGAGGATTTTTTATCTTTTTCTTGATGGTTTGGAAGATTCTGTTAAGGGTTTGGTTAAGGCTTTCTCACCCTCAACCTTACAGGAAGCTATTAAAAGAAGCTTGCAACTTGACACTTGCATTCCTATGAGACCAGTCACTAATCAAGAACCTCCAAATCTTTGGCAACATAATGGGAATTTTCAAAAAAAAACTTTTCCAACACTACCACCAAAAGATGTGATAAATGTGGCAAAAAAGAAGGTAGATGAAGAGACTAGGAGCAAATTACGAAGGAAAAAGCTTTGTTTCACTTGTAGAGAACCATAGGTTCCAGGACACAGATGTTTGGAGAAAGGTCAAGTGCACTATATTGAATTTTCTTTAGAATTTGATTTAGATGAGCATGAGGACTTTCATGATACTAAGGAGGAGGAGGAAGAAGAGAAAGAGAAAGAAATCAGCAAGGATGGCATGTTAGTAGCATTATCAGGAGTCCTAAGATACCATCTCTTTCAAATTTGAGGGGTACTAGTAGGGGAAAGGTTGACAATTTTTCTTGATAGTGGGGCAACTCACAATTTTATTGATGAGGGATTTGTCATGAAAAGAGGGCTTAAAGTAGAATATTTTGAGGGATTCAATGTTACTGTAGCTAATGGATTCACTATACCTTGCACATGGGTGGTGAAACAACTCAAGATGACCTTAGGAGATTATGAGTTATGTGATGACTTCTATGTTGTTGGCATTGGGGAGACAGATCTTGTATTGGGTGTTCAATGGTTGCACTCTATTGGAGGTATTACATGAACCATCAAACTATGGAGTTTAAATTTCATTCCAATGGGAAAGAAGTCTTATTGAGAGGCTTATCGAATGGAGCACTTAAGGTGGTCTCTGCAAAGAGGATGGAGAGGACTTTTCGAAGAGGACAAGTAGCATGGGCAGCAGGAGTCATAATCCATCCAACAAGCTCTCCAAAGAATCAAGGTAATTTCCATTTTTAAATTCAAAATATTATTGATAATCATAGTATAGTTTTCAATGACTTGCCTCCAGGATTACCACCAGATAGAGGTTTTGAGCATGTTATAGAGTTAGAATAGGGTGCTAAACTAGTTATAACAACCCCATACCGCCATTCAAGAGGTTATAAGGAAGAAGTTTAAAAAACTATTAAGGAACTCCTAGACATGGGATTCATAAGGCCTAGCTCTAGTCCATTTGCATCATCTGTGGTACTTGTCAAGAAAAAGGATGGTACAATGAGAATGTGTATAGACTACAGGGATCTAAACAAGAAGACCATAAAGAATAGGTATCCCATACCATGCATAGATGAACTCATTGATGACTGACATGGTGTTGTATACTTCTCAAAAATTGACTTAAGATCAGGGTACCATCAAATCCAACTAAGGAGTGAAGATGTGAAAAAGACTACTTTCAGATGTCACTATGGGCACTTTTAATTTCTTGTTATGCCATTTGGCCTCACTAATGCACCTAAAACATTCCAATCTTGTATGAATAAGGTATTCAACCAGCATCTTGGAAAATTTGTTTTGGTATTTTTTGATGATATCTTGATTTACAGTAAAACATGGGAAGGGCATCGTAAGCACATAAACACTATTTTGGGAATCTTGGAGCAACAATCCTTCTATGCTAAGCTATCTAAATGTGAGTTTGGTTTGATAGAGATCCTATATTTGGGACATATTATAAGTTCTAAAGGAGTACAGGTTGATCAACAAAAAATTCAGGCAATTTTGGATTGGCCTCCACCCACTAATCTTACACAGTTGAGAGGTTTCTTCAGGCTGTGTAGCTACTATAGGAGATTTACCAAGGGATTTTCTTAGCTTGCTGCCCCCTTGACTTATTTCACAAAGAAAGAAGATTTTTTTTGGATAGAAGAGGCATAGAAAACATTTGATAAGCTTAAGGAGGTAATGAGTTCATGCCCTGTGCTTGCAATTCCAGATTTCTCTTTACCTTTTGTTGTTGAATGTGATGCTTCTAGAGAAGGTATAGGGGCTGTCCTAACTCAAAGGGGACATCCAATAGCATTTGAGAGTAGAAAACTAAATCAATTGGAGAAAGGTTACTCCATCTATGATAAGGAAATGTTGGCAATCATGCATGCACTTCATAAGTATAGAAAATATTTGGTATGTGGGAAATTCATTGTAAAGACAAACCATAATAGCCTCAAGTTCTTCTTGAACCAAAGGGATTTGAATGATTATCAACAAAAATGGGTAAGCAAATTTCAAGCTTATGATTTTTATATTGAATACCTGAAAGGAAAGAATAATGTGGTTGTTGATGCTCTCTCAAGAAAGCCCACTTTGTGTTCTTTAACATCTATCTCTGCTAATTGGAAAGTCTCCATAATTTTAGAGTATGATAAAGATTCCTTTGCCACCAAGAATTTGGATAAGTTAGTGGATGATAGTAGGTAAAAGGTTTTTGATGAATCGATTTATTACAAGAACATGATCTTCTTAGTGCCAGGATCAAAAACTAAGGAGAGGATATTGAGGGCCTTTCATGACACACCTTTGGCTGGTCATTAGGGATGCTTCAAGACATAAATGCAAATTTGAGAGTGGTTTTCATGGAAGGGTATGAAGGAGGATGTCCTTAAACACATTAAGAAATGTATGGTATGCCAACAAAGCAAGAGTTGAAGAAAATTTTTCCTGTAGGGTTGTTGCAGCCACTTCCTATTCTTGAAAAAAAATGAGAAAGTATTTCCATGGACTTCATCACTGGGTTGCCCAAGGTTCAAGGTAAGGATTTCATTTATGTGGTGGTAGATAGATTAAATAAGTATGCACATTTATTTCCTATCACATCTGATTTCAAGGCATCACAAGTGGCTGAATTGTTCTTCAAGGAAATTTTTAAATTACATGGCTTGCCTAGAAACATTGTTAGTGACTAGGACAATAGATTCCTTGGCTCTTTTTGGAAGGAGATCTTTCATTTTGTAGGAACTAAACTCACTCCCAGTACTAGCTATCACCCTCAAATAGATGGACAAATAGAGATAGTTAATAAATGGATAGAGGGATATTTGAGGAACTATTTTTTAAATCAACAACATGCTTGGGTGAAATGGTTGCACCTAGGGGAGTATTATTACAATACATCTCATCACATGTCTATTGGTATGCCTCCTTTTCATGCTCTTTATGGTTATGATGCCCTTTCCTTTGTTGATCTAGTACTTTCAGATAGCAGAGTACCTGCAGCAAGTGATTTCGTCAAGTAAAGCTAAGACATAATAAGGTCCCTCAAGGATAATCTACAACATGCACAGAACCAATAGAAGTTGTATGCTAATAGGAAAAGGACTGCAAGATCTTTTGAGGTGGGAGATTTGGTATTTTTTAGGTTGCAGCCATATAAGCAAAGCACCTTGAAGAAGAGTGGGGCAGAGAAACTCAAGACAAGGTTCTATGGACCTTATAAGATTACCAAGAAGGTAGGAGAGGTAGCTTATGAACTGGAGTACCCTCCAAAAAGAAAAATACATAATATTTTCCATGTATCTTGCCTAAAGAAAGTTCTAGTCTAGAAAACCATAGTATCTATAGAATTTCCACCTCTTTATGATGAAGGGCAATTAGTTTTGATACCAAAAGAGATTTTGTATACAAGAGAGAAAAGATTGATAAATAGGAGCATCATAGAGCATTTGGTCAAATGGAAAGGATTACCAATGGAGGATGTAACTTGGGAAGGAGTACATATTCTTGAGCATTCCAACCTTCATTACTTGAGGACAAGCAATATTTGGGAGGGGAGGATTTGTCATGTCACCTTTTAAAATAATTAAAATAATAATCTTTTCTAAGGCAAGCAGACCCAAAAAGGTGAAGTTTCAAAAAAAGGGGCTAATATTTGGAAGCCAATGGACTAATAAATGAAAAATTATTATTAAAATATGTTTTATTAACCCCTCTTGGACATGAGTTAGGGTTATGCCCTTTTTTAAGGGATTTGGAGGCATTTTGGGCTCATTCCAGAACTTGATTTTTGCTCATTGTTTTGTTGTTCTTCAGAGGCTGCCAAACCTATGGAGAAGGAGACCCAAGGAGGGGAGTTTTAAGGTTTCTAGGAAGGCTAAGGATTGGAGTTTAAATCCATTCCATGTGCAATCTCATTCAGAGTTTGCCCTTGTGCTGAACAATGTAAATTTGTGGGTTTTCGGGTGTGTTTTTTGTAAGAGTTTGGTGTTTCCGGTTGAGTATTTCATATGAGTTTAGGTTGCTACTATATTTTAGACATTTATATGTTAAAATGGAGCTAAATATATTTATTGGGTCATGGTTAGAATTCTGTGATAGATTATTAGTGTTTTGTGGTGTTTCTGGGCTATTTTGTGTTATTTTTGGGAGCCCGATCAGCATTGTTTTTGTCCTCCGTTTGGGAGCTATTGTGTAAATGTTATATAGATATAGAAATATTATTTTATAGGCTTTTATGCTGCTTAAATTTCTATAAACATGTCCACTTTCAGGTTTACTAATAATATGTGAAGTTGTGAAGTTTTTGGCACTATTTCGGGCATACCCGATTTGGGGTTTTATTGAGAAATTAGTGGATCTTTGAAATATTGGTTGTTTGATTTTAAAAATCTGTTTAGAGGCTTGAAATATCATATAAAATCAGAAAAATGGACATTTCATCTCCCCATTTACCAAAACCTCCTTGTACCTCCCAAAACAACAAGATTCATGGCCTTAATGGAGCCCATACTCCATAATATAAACAAACCTTTATCATAAGGTAATTCTCTCAACTAAAATTTTGGGCCCAACTTATACCCTTCACCTAAGGCTTCTCTTCCCTCCCAAGGGTGAGTGAAGCCTTCACAACCATAAATACATTCAATACTTACATTCAAATGAGAACAAAAGAGAAGGAACAAACAAGGAAAAACCAAGGAGGAAATGCCAAGATCACAAGATACATTCACCTCTCCACAACAAAATGAAAAATACCATCTCACAAGATTTACAATTCAATTCATACACCATTTATAACTCTTCAAACTTTCATATTTACTTATCCATTCTAAAGGATAGAATTGAAAAGGAACATGTTTTGAGTCACCAACCTTGGTCCAAGCTAGGGTAAGGATAGTTGTAGTAAAGCTCCCTTAATCTCCCTCAAAACTTAGCTGTCTCTAAAAATTAGAGAGTGGCTGAACAATCCATTAACTTTTCACCCCTCCCCTAAAAAGACTCTCCACTAACCCTTTTTAGTAGGAACATCAAGCCTCCCCTTTCTTACATTGTTGTTCCACCAAAATAAGAAGGTTGATCAACTAGGGTTGTGAGGCTTCTATCATGGAAAAACTCAAATTTTCGAATTGGTTCAAGTTGGCTTTGTTTAAGGGGTTCCCTAAGCTAGGAAATCATAAAATAGTTGAATTTAGGCCCTTAACATGCTATACTACCATTTGGGTAGCTTCTTAATCAATAAAATAATACTTTAGGCTCCATTTAGGCCCTCTAAACTCCCTATCAAGTTTGAATTCGAAATTCAACATGATGGTGACCCATCCTAACACTCTCTCCCAAATGGGTGTACTAAAACATAAATTAGAAGGCAAGGAAGGACCAAGATTAAGTGACCTTGTGACCAACACTCAAGGTGACATGTCATCAACACATAGACAAATACAAGTGTCAAGCGACACATAAAAAAAATACAATACACTTCCCTTGACAAGCCCTTAAGGAATCTAGATTATGATTAAACATATCCACAAGCATGCAACCATAAAATTAGGAAGAAAAATACTTTCACAATGAGGCTTTTCAATCTTCCAAATATTTTCCTTTGTTTAACCATGTTTACAAGGTTTGGAGCTTGTTTCCCCCAAGAATTTCCATGGTTCGACTTCCTACACATTAACCTCGAGCATTAGTAGTCCAAGGGGTCATATAACATATATACATAAATACATATAATGATATCCATAATTCAAGTAAATTTTTCTTCCATTTATCTCCATTTAATTCATCCAAGATGTTAGAATATCAAGTTTGCATGTCATAAACCATTAAATTAACATCTTCTACATTTTGAATAACATCAAAACCAGTTATCATTTTTCTATGTATCATAACTCATCATCATCACTTTTCTACATATCATAATCATTCATCTCATAAAGCATCATAATCAAATTAACATCTATACATAACCAAATTAACATTTAGCATCGCATCAAAATCTATTAGTATCAAGTCATAAAACTGCATCCATATGTTTTCAAACATTTCTTACACAATTATAAGTTCTAAGTGCATATAATAATGTAAAATACTACTAAAGTATCAAAGTGTGTAAATAAAATAATCCATGATTCATCAAGTCTCAAATAAAGTATAATTAAAATATCCATGCTATGACAGGTTAGGGTGAGGCTTCACATTTTACTACCCTAGGCACGAACTTCCTCCTGGAGTTCATCAAAAAGATATGGGTACTGTGCCTTCATCTAAACTTCATCTTCCCACAAAGCCATGAACTCATCATAACAATCCCATTGGACCCTATCCTAGTCTTTCTCTCTGCCTTAAAGTCTGAGGGTCTATCAAGCCAAAATGTGAATGGGCTCTAATGCTATCTATCCATCTAACTCCACTTGTAAACCATCCCAATCTATAATGTGAGACTCATCATAAACATACTTCCTCGATACAAATACATGAAATAAATTGTGAATGCATGACAAGCTAGGTGTTTGGGCTAAATAATAAGAAATTGGTCCTATCTACTCCAAAATCTCAAATCAAAGTGCTCCATAATTGTCCTTGACAAATTGTGGCCATATAGATATCTTGTCTTCAATCCTATCCCAACTTAAAGATGTCCTGCAAGGCTCAGTAGGGTGGCATGCCTATGGAAGTGTGATGCCCATTATTATAGGAAATTTTTTCAAGATGGAGGTACTCTTCCCACTTGGATTGGTGGTCTATTATATACATCTATAACATATCCTCTAGGATGTGATTAACTCTCTTAGTTTTCCCTTCTATCTGAGGATGATAGGTTATACTAAAACTGAGCTTGGTACCAAGTGATGTCTGCAATTCCCTCCAAAATGAGGAGCTAAATAAGGAGTCTCTATCTAACATTATCTTACGAGGTATGCCATGGAGTCGAACAAAATCTTGTAAGAATACCTATGCAACTATAGGTGCTATGAAGGTGGTGTGAATGGGTGAAAAATGGGCAATTGTGGTCAAGGTGTCAATCATCACCATGATGGCATTGTGACAAAGAGAAGACATCAAAAGACCAACAATGAAGTCCATGGAGATGTTGTCCCACTTCTAGTTGGGTATCTCATGTGACTGCAAAAGTTCACCAAGATTTCCATGTTCTACCTTAACCCTTTGACACTCAAGACATCTTGCCACAAAATTAGCAATCTACATCCTCATACCTGGCCAATGATATAGCTGTCGTAAGTCTGCATGGATTTTCTTGACTCTGGAATGAGCTGCATAGGGTGCTCTATGTGCTTCTAAAATAATGAACTCATGCAAGTCCCCTATGGAGGGCACATAAATGCATCCTTTATGTCATAATAATCCCTCAGAATCCAATGCATAATCAAAAAATTTACCCTCAAGGGGTTTCTGAGAGTGGACTAGCTAACAAAATTTTGTATAGAATCCATCCTCTGGTAGGTGATGCATAATATGCTTCCCCAAATCTGTTCTTGTAACCATGGAAGTGATCTCATGATGTCATCTACTCAAGGCATCTGCTACTAAGTTCTCCTTACCCTTAATATACTACACATCAAAATTGTACTCACATAGGAAATCCTTCCATCTCCTCTACCTAGCATTGAGATTTGGTTGTGTGAAAATATACTGCAAGCTCAGGTGATTTGAATGAAGTTCAAATCATTGCCCTAAAAGGAAACATTTCCATCATGCCAATGCATGAACCATAGCTCTGAGCTCAAGATCATGAGTAGGGTAATTGAGTTCATGCCCTTTAAGTTTCCTTGATTTGTAAGCTATGGCTCATCCCTCTTGCATAAGAACAACTCCAATCCCATCCAAGGAAGCATCTGTGCATACTACAAAATCCTTTGAGGGATCGGGTACTACTAAAATTGGTGCACTAGTGAGTGCTCTATTGAGCTTCTCAAATTCTTCCTCGCACTCTTCTATCCACTCAAACTTCTTTCTCTTCCTTTGAAGAGGGGTAATAGGGTGAGCTACCTTAGAGAATCCTACTACAAATTTCCCGTAGTATCTTGCTAATCCCATGAAACTTCTCACCTCTATGATGTTGGTAGGAGCTAGCCAATCCATGATGGCTCAGATCTTGGATCGATCCACTAAGATCCCATCCCCTAATATCACATGACCTAAATAATGCACTTCCCATTTGAAAAAGGCACACTTTGACAAGCTACCATAAAGTTTATTCTCCCTTAGTCATTGTAATACCTACTATAGGTGTTCTTCATGTTCTTTCTCATCACGAGAATAGACCAATATATCATCTACGAACATGACTAAAACTTTGTCTAGGAATGTGCAGAATACCCCATTCATGAGGCTTATGAATACAATTGGGTCATTCATGAGACCAAAAGGTACCACTGTGAACTCATAATGACCATATCTTGTGTGAAATGTAGTTTTGTGGATGACACTTTCCATGATGCGCAACTGATGGTATCCTGACTACAAATTTTTTTTGGAGAAAACTCTGGTACCCTGTAATTGATCAAATAGGTCATCAGTGTGAGGTAGTGGGTATTGGTTCTTGATAGTTACTTTATTCAACTACCAATAATCTATACATAATTTAAGTGATTCATCCTTCTTTTTGATGAAGATCACAGGTGCTACCCAAGGTGACACACTAGTTAAGATATTCCCTTTTCCCAAAAGTTCCTCTAGCTATATCTTAAGCTCATTTAGCACATGTGTGGTCATCCTATAGGGTGCTCTAGATTTGGGTTTGGATCCTAGTACAAGATCAATATGGAAATCAACTACCCTTGGTGGTGGCATACTAGGAAGTTCTAATAGAAACACATCTGCAAACTCTTGTAGTATCAAATAGTCATCAAGAGAAGGTTCCTCTGCTACATCCTCCTCTCTATCACTGATGGTGATAGCAAATAAATAACATCCCTTTCACATACACTACTTAAGTTGCATGGTGGAAATCATATGAAGGGACACTGACCTTTGAACCCCTAAAATCACCCTAGGTGTACCATGATCATCTACACACTCAATCCTCTTCTTTCTACAATCCATCTTGGCATTGTGGGTGCTAAACCAATCCATGCCAAGGACTACATCATAGGATCCCAAGGGATTAATATGCAAGTCAAATGTGGTGATCATGTTCCAATCTAGATGGGATATTGATGGATCAAGGAATCAATTGACACTTTAGCACCTGAAGCTAACTCAACCTCCTAGTCCACATCTTGTCTAGCTGCCACTAGCCTGCAATAGTCTACTAAAAATGGGGATATAAAAGAATTTTTAGCTTTAGAGTCAGAAAGTATAGTAACCTTACTACCTCTAATCATACTTGTAGCCTCTATCACTTTGGCTTGGTGCTCGGCCTGGCGGTTGTCAACCGCTACAAATACTTTATGGGATCTGCCCATATCACCAACTATAGGCTCAGAGGTGGCTCCTCATTGACTACCTATTGTGGGACCCTCTAGACACTCCCTCATAATATGACCCATGCCACCACAAGAATAGCATGGCACATAGGTTTGAATATATACTCCTTATGGCCTAGACTATTGCTAACCCTCGATCTTATTAGATCCACTAAAGCCTCCCTTGGAGGACTGCTGAATCTTGATAGGCTGTGTGTAATAGTTTTGTGGCCTCTGATCATGTTTGGGGCCCTATGTCTACCACTATTTGGGCTTAGAGCCCTAGTAACCATGAGATGACCTTTGCCTAGAGTCTTGCTGGCCCCTCTGATGAGTCTATGGGCCCTTTGAGGATCCCACTGAATGACTCTAATTACCCTTCCAAAAGGGTTTTTGCTATGCCAGCTAATGGGAGGGGTTCCAATTATGGGACCTATCTCATGAGTCCTGCCTAATATGAACATCCTCTATAACCAATTCTATCTCTACTACCTCTCTAAAGGTGGTAGGAAATGCCAACTGTATTGATCCCTGCAGAGATGGGTTAAGGCCCTTAGTGAACTGATGGATACATAGTTTCTCATCTCTCATATAATCTACGTAAGGGAGTAGCTCTAAGAACTTGCTCTCATACTGGGCTATAGTAAAGCTCCTCTACTAAAGGTCATGGAATTCCTCAATTTGCCTATGTTTGAAATGTTCCAAGAGATACCTACATCAGAATCAGGCCTCAAATGCCTCCTAGGTAAGTATGTCTATTTTGACTCCACCCAAGGTCTCCTCGTGCTTCCACCAAGTGGAAGCACTATCCCAAAGTAAGTGGATGGCAAGTTGGGCCTTCAGATTGCTTCCATATGGTCACAACCTGAAGCACCTCTCTAAACTCTATAGCCATGCCTCTGCCTATGTACCCTTTATGATTTCAGTTAAGACAGGTGGTTTGAGTTAGATCAAATCCATAATCTCATTCCCTATATCCCAAGGGGCTCTCTCTACTGGTGGTGGATCAATCTAATGAATAGAGGCTTCTTCCTAGTCACCTTGTCCCTTTGCAACTCTAGGTGGGGGACTCCTACTTCTTTCCCTGTTATCAACTCTCTATTCACCTATTCCTTTCTATTTAGCCTATGGGGCTATAGGTGGCATCCTCTCCTTCACTACCTCGATAAGATTCTAAATGGGTATAAAAATTTGATTAATATTTTGGGGCTTCTCATGTATTCCTAGAGCCTCGAGCCCTCCGACAACCATTATGGGTAGCTACAGGCATCCTACACAAAGTTGCAGTTCATAGGTTAGTCATAACAGGTTAGGCTCATAATGTATAACCAAATGCTCTAATGCCAGAATGCCATTCCCTAAATTTAGCAATTGATATATTTTAAATTTATCAACTCTATTCATAACATCCCTTTTTGCATGCCATTTATGAAATAAATATCTTCAATTACATCAAGGAATCACATATAATCCTTTTCATAATACATGAAATTTGATATAGAATAATTTATACAAGAAACACTATAAGCATTCAACCTTTCATCCTTTCTTCCATTATGTCAATGGTAATAATGAAACCAAACTACTTTACAACTCCTACTAACTATTTCATGACTCATAAAATTTCAAATGTTTATTTTTTTTACAAGAAACATATATGCACTCTCCTCAAATCATTTAAATGATAACAATAACACAATCTCTATTCTTTACATAGAGACAACATGAGAAACTTCCCAAAATCATGAGCATTAAGAAACATGAACCTTGAGAAACGAGAACATTGATCCTATTTTATAGATTTGGATCTTCTTCACTTTGACTAGGATGAAACCCTAATACTTCATGGCAAGCATCTTCACAAAACCTACATATAAAGCACACAAATAGGAACCATGGAGGCTTACCTCCCAACCTAGGCTTCAACGAAGCCACCCACCGAGGAAGGGAAACAAGAACCAAATAGGTTACACACATACATCACAAAATTTTGCATAAAAACACTACACAAAACAAAAACAACACCCTCCCATGGCCTACACAATGATTCTCCATTGGAATCATAAAATGTTGGGTGAAGGTGGGCTCTTCAAAGAGGAGATATTATAACAACATATTAACATAGTGTCAATGCATTTTGCCTCTCAAGGCCACCATAAACATAAGCAACATATTGCCATTGTATTTGCCTCTCAAGGCCTTCAACAAATCATCTTCTCCCCATTTACCAAAACCTCCTTGTACCTCCCAAAAAAATAAGATTCATGGCCTTAATGGAGCCCATACTCCATAATATAAACAAACCCTCATAATGAGGTAATTCTCTCAACTGCAATGTTGATCCCAACTTATGCCCTTCACCAAAGGCTTCTGTTCCCTCCCAAGGGTGAGTGAAGCCTTCTCATTCATAAAAATATTCAACACTTACATTCAAACAAGAACAAAAGAGAAGGAACAAACAAGGCAAAACCAAGGAGGAAACTCCAAGATCACAAGATACATTCACCTCTCCACAACACAATGACAAATCCCATCACACAAGATTTATAATGCAATGCATACACCATTGATAACTCTTTACAGTTGCAGATTTACTTATCCATGCTAAAGGAAATAATTGAAAAGGAACATGGTTTGAGTCACCAACCTTGGTCCAAGATAGGGTAAGGATAGTTCTAGTAGAGCTCCCTTAATCCCCCTCCAAACTTAGTTGTCCCTAAAAATTAGAGAGTGGGTGAGCAACCCACTAACTCGTCACCCCTCCCCTAAAAAGACTCTCCACTAACCCTTTTTAGTAGGAACATCAAGCCTCCCCTTTCTTACATTGTTGTTCCACCAAAATAAGAAGGTTGACAAACTAGGGTTGTGAGGCTTCTATCATGGAAAAACTCAAATTTTCGAATTGGTTCAAGTTGGCTTTGTTTAAGGGGTTCCCTAAGCTAGGAAATCATTAAAATAGTTGAAATTAGGCCCCTAACATGCTATACTACCATTTGGGTAGCTTCTTAATCAATAAAATAACACTTTAGGCTCCATTTAGGCCCCCTAAACTCCCTAGCAAGTTTGAATTCGAAATTCAACATGATGGTGACCCATCCTATCGCTCTCTCCCAAATAGGTGTACTAAAACATAAATTAGAAGGCAAGGAAGGACCAAGATTAAGTGACCTTGTGACCAACACTCAAGGTGACATTTCATCAACACATAGAAAAATAAAAGTGTCAAGCGAAAAATAAAAAAAATAGATTACACTTCCCTTGACAAGCCCGTAAGGCATCTAGATTATGATTAAACATATCCACAAGCATGCAACCATACAATTACAAAGAAAATTACTTTCACAATGAGGCTTTTGAATCTTTGAAAGATTCACCTTGGTTAAAATGTGTTTACAAGGTTTGGATCTTGTTTCCCCCAAGAATTTCCATGGTTCCACTTCCTGCACATTAACCTCAAGCATCAATAGATGAATGTGTCATATAACATATATACATAAATACATATAATGATATCCATAATTCAAGTAAATTTTTCTTCTATTTATCTCCATTTAAATCATCTAAGATGTTAGAATATCATGTCTGCATGTCATAAACCATTAAATTAACATCTACATTTTGAATAACATCAAAATCAATTATCATTTTTCTATGTATCATAACTCATCATGATCACTTTTTGGCATATTATAATCATTCATCTCACAAAGCATCATAATCGAATTAACATCTATCCATAACCAAATTAACATTTAGCATCACATCAAAATCTAATAGTATCAAGTCATAAAACTACATCCATATGTTTTCAAACATTTCTTATACAATAATAGGTTCTAAGTGCATATAATAATGTAAAACACTACTAAAGTATCAAAGTGTGTAAATAAAATAATCCACTATCCATCAAGTCTCAAATAATTGTCAAATATCAAGGTCCTGAATAA
Source organism: Cupressus sempervirens (assembly GCA_028749045.1). Lineage (NCBI taxonomy): Eukaryota > Viridiplantae > Streptophyta > Pinopsida > Cupressales > Cupressaceae > Cupressus > Cupressus sempervirens. The sequence continues at coordinate 807,925,761 of CM053789.1, forward strand.
AGTATGAATACAATATCCATGCTATGATAGGTTAGGGTGAGGCCTCACATTCTCCCCCCTAGGCATGAACTTCCTCCTAGAGTTCATCAAAAAGATATGGGTACTGTGCCTTCATCTAAATTGCATCCTCCCACAAAGTTGTGTAACAATCCCATTAGACCCTAACCTAGTCCATCTCTCTGCCTCAATGTCTGAGGGTCCATCAAGCTAAAATGTGAATGGGCTCCAATGCTATCTATCTATGTAACTCCACCTATAAAGCATCCCAATCTATAATGTTAGACTCATCATAAACATGCTTCCTCAATATAGATAAATGAAATACATCATGAATGCATGACAGTCTAGGTGGTAGGGCTAAACGATAAGCAACTAGTCCTATCCACTCTGAAATCTCAAAGGGTCCCATTAACAATTATGTATGCATATTATTTGGGTCCAAATTTAACAAAACCAAGACTAGTTTTCTACTCTTTAGGCTCTACAAAACCAAGATGGGTATACCTAAGAGATGGTTCAAATGCATGCTACTATATGAGAATCCTTTTTCTAGTTCCATTCTAATTCTCATATCCTAGATCTGACATATACATAGTTTTTTCATTCTTTGATATTTAAAAATTTATATGCATCCCTTATAACTAGATTTCATCACAATTCTCCTTAGGTTTACAAATATTTCTAGCTATAGTAGCTATCTGAGAATCAAAAATTAGATGCAAATGAGTGCTAACAAGAATTGATAATATTTGACAATAAAAATAAAATTGATTTCAAATTTAAGATTGATGGTTCTTCATGATATTCTCTTCTGCAGACCAAATAATTATATTAGTACCTAATCTATTGGGATCCAGAGTTTGCTCAATTCCTAGACCTTACTGATTGCATTACAATCAATATCATCAATAATTTCTATTAAGAGTTATTCTTATAGATATCCCTTCTATTATCATGGTGATCCTATCAATTTCACTAAAAGAATTTCTTAATTCTTTGAACTAACTTGACATACAATCTGATTTAATTACATTCAATTGGATAAGACTTGCTCATACAATTTTGAGACATCCAGATAACACAAATGGAGACATGATTCAATAAGAAAAGATGTGGGGATAGGTCATCTTTGCATTGATTTCTTTTGGAAAATTTGCATACAATTGAACAATACTTAGAATAATTCAAGACTAAGCATTAAGATCCTATCATACTGAAAAAATTCTCACAAATTGTTGTAGAGAAAATACATCACTAAGTGTTCATCAATAGAACTAGACCAATAGACTTAACAATAATTTTGAATGAAAATAGATTGGATCCTTTCTCTATCCCTTGAATCTCACTGATATACTATAAGATGCAACAAGCTTCAGGATAAGAGAAAATGACACTTGTCCCTTAAGAAAAAAGATATTTATAGTATACTATCAATAGGGAAAAATTTTGTGTAATAGAAAACTTATACATCAAAGTATTCCTTTGGTAGGTCCCAATTCTGTTACATCTCCAAATGCTACTAATTCCATGATTTTCTCTTCTGCTACTCTGATTCCTAAGAATATGGAACCATCAAGCTGGTTAATGTTGTGTCCTATTATAATAATTGCAAATCAACCTCAACTTTAGGATATCTTCTGGCTTCATCATAAATTGATAAACCACCTTTATTCTTGTCTCTTCCTCATCCATGTCATCATTGTGGGCCTCTAAATCTGCAACTAAAATTGGTTATTTTCTTTTATTCACTTCTTTCCTCTGATCCTATAGGAGTGTATCAATGATCTATACTTCATTTTCATGTATCTCAACATCACCACTCTTAGCTTCTTCCAATTTTTCATCAAAAGAAATATCTATCATCCACTTGTCAAAAAGTGTGTCACTTGGCTAGTTAAATTGTAGGATATCATTTTTCTTCTTAATCACATATTCAACTTCTTTATCAATTCTAACAAAATCTTGTTTTAAAGAATCAATGAATAAATGGGTGTTCACTATTTATTCTATTGTGGCTACCTACCATGCATGTCCCTTTTCATTTATGACTTCATTCATTCTCAAAAAAAATTAGTCATATAATTCCTTGGCCCACTCATCATTACTTTTCAATTTATTCTTTTTATCCAAGGCTAGTATGAATAAGTAAAAATTTTCACTTTTATAGTTTTTCAAACAACTAACAATTTTCCTCTATAACCCAACTCTTTTGTCATCAGACTCTAACAGATCATTGGAAACATCATAAGTTTTTTCAATGTGGTGATGTGAAAACCTTATGATGGAGTAACATAAGAATGCAATTTCTTTTCTCCTCTCATCCCACTTATTGACAATGGGATTCAAAGTCTCTTCATTTGTCTTTATCTCTTCCCATATATTTATTACCTTGGATAACTAATCATAGAACAATGGCCATTTAGTTTTGTCAACCAGATACATAAGAGCTTTCCTTAATTTGTCTTCATACTACACATTTAACTCTACATTCAATGCCTATAGTTTTCTCTTCTCTTCTTCAAAATCTTTAGCTGTAGAGTATTGTGGGCTTTGTGGAGTATCTAGCATTTCAATAAGAGGAGTGGATTTAAAAGGCTCCACTAGTGGGTGAGGGTATGTGATCCTTGGTCTAGTAGACTATCCCAACATCTTATTTTCAAGTTCAATCCTTTTTTGAACTTCTTTATTGTAGGCTTCTATAACCTTTTTATATTTACTGTACAATTCAAACATTGCCTTTTCTTCTTTCTCTATAGTGGCCAAAACTAAGTCAGATGTACCAAAATATAAATATGCAACCTCCACATGGGTAGTATCTACCACTCTCTTTACAATGATACTCCCCATTAAAATAGTGTCATTTGGCTATGATGAAATAGCCATGGATCATTTCCTCAATTACCAAAAAATTAAGACAACTTGACCTTCACTAAAGGTGGTGCCTATTATTTCATTCTTATTTTGATCACATAAATCTAGTTTATTTGAAATAGAATTAAAAACTAGGGCATTTTCCATATCCCAATTAGGTAGCAGTAGAATATTTAATGCTTTTACCATTTGTCTCCCCTCTTCCGGGGTTATATTTTTGAATTCTTACATTACTTCATCTTTCACTTAATTCTACATGGTTGCATCCTCCATTTTTGGGTACTCAGTCCTTAACTTATTGTACCTTTCCTCATATTTTCTCTCCATGCAAATTGGTAGAAGGGTCTTGTTCTAACAAAACTATCATCAAAAAAAATTCATGGCTGGCCTTTTCTAGTATAGGGTCCAATTCCCTTCCTCTATAATCAGCCACTATCAAATCAATGCTTGGCATAGGAGGTTCTTGAGGGTTTCCCTCATCTAGCTCTACTTGAGTTATAAATACTCTCCCTTGGGACCCCAACTATTCAACTTGTTCCCCAGTGAGTTGCTCCTCTCTAATCTACAAAGGGGATTGATTAGGTGAATACTCATCAATGTGAGGACTTCATTCTTTAATTATTCTTTGCCTCTTAGGGGAAGGCTCATCAGATCTTTCTTCCAAGACAACACTAGTGGATGACATTATTTGTTTTCCTTTATCCATAGTGGTCTTCTTATTCTGTATCATATTGTAGCTTGACCTTTTTTGGACAATCAATTATTCTATTCCCATATTGGGAGTAAATGCCACTCTCATCATAACCTCTCTAGCCTTTTTTGGATATTCATTAATAAAAAAATGTTTTTTTCATTCATGGCTTCCATTGTCTTAGGAAACGTAATCATGAGTGTATTTATTCTATCTGCCTCTATTTTTGCATTACCAAGAAGCTTATAATTCTTGTCAAAATAATGAATAAATTCCAAAACCATTGAGAAAACTCTCCACTTTTCTTTCTTAGCCTCTTTCTCCTACAAGGAGAACTCATTTATAATTACATCCTTAGGGTAATATGGTTCATGATCATTGGCAGCAAATTTAACCCTTATTCTAAAATATTGGTTATAAAAACCCTCTGTATCACAAAAATGAGCATGAGACACTACCATCTTATAATGATCTAAAATTTTGTATAGAAATAACCATCCATCCTTTGTAATATGAAAATGATGGGCTATAGTACAAGTTGGGAAAATTGAGCCTTCATTTCTTTTCACCTGATATGTTTCTTCTAGTCCTCCTAGTTGGCATAACACCTTAGCTATTCCTATTTTCAATGGCACTTGGTAAGGAAAAACATGAGGAGTCCCTTTAAAATGATAAACTCTAATAATAGTAGAAACAAGGTATGGTATAATTTCTCCCCAATTATGAGATACTTTCAAACTAGATGGATCATCCATGAGTCTAATAAAATTTACTAGTGCCTTAGGAACTCTAGGATTGTCACTTGATAAAAGGCACCTCAACTTTAAGGAAAAATACTTATCAAACTTGATAAAGCTAGCATTTTCTACATCCCAAGTCATGTCTATACTCTGTAACTAAACTAGCAGAGCATCTCCATCATTTTCTTTATTCAACTCCATCTCTTTAATAAAACATGTTGCTCCTTTGAACAAAAATATGTGCATCAACAAAGAATAATGACCAAAAGTTTTTTCAATCTTGCCTTTGGCGATTCCAACCAAGCTTGTATGGATTTCTTCTACTAAGTAGGAGGTGAAATAAAAAATAATATCAACACCAAAAGAAGAAATCTTAGCTATCATATACATGAAGCATATAGGCATAAAATTTTGTTCATCTTCATCAAAAATGCTACATAGAGTCATGTATAATTCCACAGCCCAGGAAGTGAAATATTCCTTTTTGAAAGGCTCCTTAGAAGAGGACGTAATCATTGGAAATTTTCTAATTATGGCTATATGTTCCCTTAGTGCACCCTACTTGATCTTATCCCTTTTAGACAAATATTCTTTTTCTAGACCTTGTAGGTTAATAGGTGTATGATAATCTAATAGTGGTGACAGGCCAAATACTTCCCTAATTTCCTTAGGGCTTACTGTGGTTAGACATTGACCATCTATTCTTCTTACTACCCTCATTTTTGGGTTATATTTTTTTGCAATAATCATTAATAAATCAACATCCATGAAGACATTAGGGACCACTAGCTTTCCCAAGTCAAAATTCTAGATGTTGGGATGAGGAGCAAAAAATTTCCTTTCTAAGAACCATTTAAAAAAAAGGGTAAGCATTGTTTGAGTAGTTCTAGCATCCCCAATCCAATCTCCCTTATCAAACAATCAGTCAACAATCTTGAGTGTAAGGTTTAGGGAGATTAACTTTTCACCTTGATAGTCTCATTTGTGGATTCAAGGAATAATTCGAGAAGATTATCATGAAGATTCCTAGCCAAATAATCCTCTTGACCCAAAAATACTTTCTTTGGAGGCATGGTGAATGTTTTTGCACAAAACTAGAAATCTATAATGTAAATAGTGAGAACAGGGACTTGATTTTCTAATACCCATTTCTTGCAATTTTGTGATACTCTGTGAAAAAGTTCAAATTCTTTCATGTCTTGATCACCTTAAGCACAAGTTTTTAATGGCTTTGATTTCATTTAGAAGCCTAAATTTTTTTTCACATATGAAAAGATAGCAAGATCTCTATAATATATCCTATTATTTGTTCAAACAAGGAGCCTTCATTCTTCATAAATAAACTGTAAGGAAAATATGGTGGCACCACATTCGGATTTAAAAATTTGCCATCAATCTCCAAAAATCTGACAATCTAGGAATAAAGCCCCATGATGTCTCATCTTCCACTTTCCAAGTTAGAAGTCAATCTAGTAAGTTTTCTCCACATAAGCTTTTCTTTTACTATTGATGGCTTGGACTGGACCCACTAGCACTTGAGGACATATTTCACCATGTCGCTACATTGCCATACATAAAAAGTGAGTAGTTTTTCTATGCAATATGATGAAAATCATTGATTCAACTTCAATCTAATGATTTTCACTTTATCAGTGTTTTAATGTGACTATGGTGTGTTCCTCCTTCTCTTCCTTTTATTGCTATGTTGTTACCCTTAAAAAACAAGCAACTCCTCATAGTGACGCATCGCCCACCATTGATGTGAACTTGATCTTACAGTGAGGAATCTACATGTATTTTACTTCAATTGTAATGGGTCCATGCATTCTTTCCTTTAGTCACCATGTTGCCTTAAATAAATAGCATGCAACTCATGATAGTGACTTGGCAACAATCATTGATTTAGCTTTAATCCAACAATCATGATTCTTCATTTTCCCTTTTCTTTGAGTGTGGTTCCATGCTATGTGTGACTTGGAAATATTCTGACAGGTTGACAAATTAATTAATATTTTAATCCTTTCTATAACACCATAAAATTGAGCCCCACCATGTTTCATCTTTTCTAGCAAGGTGCCCTGTTGCTACTAGCAGAAAACAAGAACTTTCTAGTCATGGCATAGCGACCTCTTGTATTTCTTGCAAGCCTTGGTGCATAAGAAACACACATTCTTAAATGATGCCAACATTTCAAAGTAATTACATGGCTTATTGCTGATGAAGAAAATACATCGGACCCACCTTTTTGAAATTGTAACCACATTTCCCTTTTTCCATCACGGCACTATGTCACTAATAGTGGGATTCCCTCATTTCTCAATCGTGACATAGCAACCTCCTTAAATTTTTTGAAATTTTAGTACCAAGAAAGCATGCACATTTTCACCATGATTACTACAATCAATATTTCTAACAAAGAATTGAAGTCACACAACCACATTAACAACAAGTACTTTACGATGCCAATCTATTTCATAATCTTTCACATTTCTTAATTTCTAGCAAGGTGTTATATCGCTACCAACAAAAAACAAGAACTTTTTGGTTGCAAAATAGTGACCCACCAGAAAATTCCAAAAGGCAGTGATGTAAATTATAACAAACTCCAGCTGGTTCCTTGTCTGGTACTAATAGTTTTGACATCAGTCACATCACCAAAAAATTTGGAGCAACTAAAAGTTTGATGCCCACTTTCTACTTTATGACACTATGCTTCTATTTTGTAGTAGTCACTATGTCATATAGGCTAAGATCCTTGCATTTTATTTATGTGACATAATGACCACTATGGATCTTGCAAAGATCTAGCAGTGTAAATAACTTTAGGAATAAGAAGCAAAAACTTGAAAAAACAATTTGAGAGAATATTCTAGATTCAAAACAAGTTTCCCACCCATTAAAATATAAAATACACTAGACCTAACACAAATATTTGGGACACAAAACTTAATTTAGTAGGGTTTTACATAGGGTTTTTTTTTTTCAAAACTAGAGAACCAAACCCTAATAAGCAGGACATGGAACTTATCCAATTTTTACACCTAATTCTTAGGAAGATTTTAAGTTGTGAAAAATCAGACCAACAGCGGGAAGCACCCTTAAAGAGAAAAATGACACACCATTGTCAAAGGTGTCAACTGCTATTTTTCTATTGGATGACTTATTCTAGCCCTAATTTTGTAAGTGGAAAAATCTTTTATAAAATGACTTAGGGTTAGAGATTTCATAATGTATGATGATATTTTAGGTTTTTGTGGAAGTATTGAGCTAAAAGGGATTGTGGGTTTTAATAACTAGATAATAATAATATTGGACTTGTTGTTGGTGGATGTAGCCTAGGGATTGGGTGAACGAAGTTAAATCCTTATGTCTTGTGTTCCCTTCTATGTGATATATTATTTTTTGATGTTGGTTTTTTTTTTGCATGTAACTTTTATTTTTTTCTGTGGTAAATCCTAACACACTCATTTTGAAATATGCTACTAGGTTGGGTTTATACCTCCTTTCTACCAATCCTCATAGTGTCCTTTAGAATCTTTTATCTTTCACAAATCTAATCTTTGTTAGCCATATCATGCTCACTAACATCTTCTTTAACACCTAGGAAATGATGCATGAGTAAAGGACACTAGAATCTAAGTGGAATCCATAAACTACCTCTAGTCTACCCTAACATTATATACCAGGGAGCCCTTCTACTTACCATAACAAAATTCTGTGGGGAATGAGGTTGATGAACTTGCAAGTCATGAGGAAGCCTGATCCATTTCTAAATCACTAATATTTTTGGCTATCTCAATTCCCTATTTTTAAATTCTTCAAATTTTTCATATGCATCTTTCCTAAGAGGTTTGATATGCACTTCCCCTTTATCTCTTGCTTTAGACTTAAGATATAATGGTGTCATCTCTTCTTATTCCTTGTATAGCCTATCCTGGTTTTCTCTAGTAATTTCAGTCTGAGCCAAAAAATAAATTCTCGATAATGAATGTCACTAGAAAACATCAAAGGATTCCAATCCCTATCATCTAGAAAAACCAAATTGTTCATGTATAATTCATATAATAATTTTTTAACTCTTGTCGAAGATTGTTCAAATGCATGGTAAAACTCATGAGGTGTATTCAAACAAGGACCAAGCCCTTGAACAATTCTAGTCATCTTTTAATTTAACATCTATTCCCTAAGAAAGAGAGTATATACCCATGCTAGAGGTCTACACTTAAGAAGTTTTTGCATTAAGGTAATTATCAGTGTAACCTTATCATCAAGATTGAAATCTTTTCCTCCTGATCTAACAATTCTCTCTTCTGATTGTTGATATCTTGTTGCAACTTCCTCTTCTCCTCCAACCACATAGCCTTCTTAGTCAAAAAATTTTGATCTATAAACTTAGTCCTACTACCAAAGAAATAGATAAATCTAGTGGAGGTATTGGTCCTTTATTATTAATGTCAATCCAATCAATGTCATGTAATTCATCTCCTTTAGGAACATTTTCTTGAAATTCATCATCTAGATTTTTTTTCATATAACCAAGGCTCTTTCAAGTTACCACATACTGACTATTATGGTGGATTTTTATTTTCCATCTACTTGTTACTTGAACCAAGGTTTACGATCCCATTTTAACTATTTTTTCAATAACCTAATTAATAATATTTTCATTCACTGTAGGATAGTCCTCATCAAGATTTCTAGGATTATCATTTTGGGGTACCTCATGCTTATCATCAAATTAATTCAAATCATGTTGATTTGAATTATCATCACTATGATCATGTTTAATGTGAACAACATATTGAGGGGTTGTAGGGTTCTCTTTAGGAAAACATTCTTCCTTCCCTTTCTTTGTGGTAGAAATAGATATTAATTTTACTACCAATTTATTCTTCTTTTGACTAAATGACCTAGGGTTTTTATTAGTTGAGGGCATGGGAAAATCAATAATTTTCATAGTACCAGATGATGTGGAAACCCTTCTCCCTATTCCTAAACCCTTAAGTCCTCCCATATTAGAAAAGTATTCATCTATTAAAAGAAAATCCTACCATGAGATAGTAGAATTTTAGATTAAATTCCTTTCAAATATCAATTTAATCAAACCAATATTTGATACTAAATTAGGCTTACCTCCTTGAACATAAGTGGCTCTTTTCTTCAATAAACTAAATAGAAAATATGAAAGATTTACTAGCTTGTTTTCATGTTGTAGGTAGATAAGAAGTTTGAAATGAATGTCATACATCCGTTGATGCCTTCCTTGTAGGTAATATACTTCATGATATAGATGACACATTGATTATAGGGTTCTTGCAAAAACATCCTTTTCATACCTTGCTTTCTATCTATTTGTAGTTTCCCATCTAAATGTAATGAAAATTGAGCACTTTCCAAACATAGGTCCAAATCCTCTATAAATTTTTCTCGTTCATGTAGAAACCTATTAATTACAGTGATGATGAATTCACTACATTCCACCTTGAGCCCCTTTACCATGGCTACCCCATTGTGCAAAGTATTCATAAGCTAAAGAGAAACTTCATCATTACAAGCCACAAGCCTTACAACATACTATAACCAACCTCTATTCTCACATAGAGGATGGTAAACATTATCTTCCAAAATAATGCTATGAATTTAATATTCATATTTTATTATCTAACCACCCATGCTTACACCTTGGATGTGGAGTTGGTAATTTATCCACTACTACACACTATACTACTGAAGTGAGGATGAGGTGAAATATGATAATGAAAAGAAGGTGAATTAAATTTATTATGGAGAAAAGTGAAGTGAATTTATTATGGATTTTGATCAAAGTCAAAGAAATTAGGTAAACTGAGTAGAAGAATTAGTCAGTATGGCTCTAGGAAATCCTCCTTGCTTTGAGGCTTATGATAAATTTTAAGCCTATGACTATTGGCCAAAAGTCTAAAACATCCAAGATCAATTGTTGAAATTTTTTCTACACCATTTCCATATACTGATGTTATTTCATATGGTCCTAACCACCTTGTTTGGAATTTTACTAGATTATGTTGACAACAAGAGTCATATAGAAATTCTTAGTCACCAACTTTGAATTTCTTATCCTTGATGAATTAATCATCCCATATTTTTCTTTGCTTCTGGATAAATTTCAGCATAATGTAATGTGGATTCTCTATATTTATCAAGCCCATTTAGTTGTAAAATTCTCTTCTATTGTGTCTCAATTATGTCTATGTCCAATTCTAATACTATCCTCAGTGTCTTATTCTCAAATTCAATATGTTTTAGATCTTGTTTACCATAGATTAATTCAAATGGAGTAAAACAATTAGTACTCTTCCATGTAGTCCTATAGGCCCAAATGGCATTAGGTAGATGGAATTCCCAATCCTTGTTGTAGATAGCTACAAGTTTAGTCAAAATGGCTTCAATTTCCCTATTTGTAATTTCAACTTCAACATTGCTTTGTGGATGGTAAGATGAAGATGTTCCATGTCTAATTTTGTATTCATTCATGAGGGATTTTATCAAATTGGAGGTAAATTGAGAACCTTGATCAATTACTTTCTCTCTAGGAACACCAGTTCTTGTGAACATTTTTTCATACATGAATTCAACAACATTTTCATCCCTAGCATGCTTCATAGGTTTTTCTTCTAGCCACTTAGTAACATAATCCATACAAACTAGGATATAGGATTTACCATTTGAGGAAGATTCTATGGGTCCAACAAAGTCTATACCCCATTTATGAAAAGGTGTAACAACTACTTGTGGTTGGAAGGGAATTTCATCAGACTTTGTGGGCCTACCAATTCGTTGACATTATAAAACTTTTTAGTAAACCTTGCTACATCTCAATGTAATGTAGGCCAATAATACCCTATTGTAAGAATTTTGAATTTTATTCTCTTAGCTAAAAAGTTTCCTCCACATGGCTCATCATGACATGCTCTTAAAATATCATATGTCTCATCCTCTCTTACACATCTCCTCATTACTTGATTAGGTCTAGTATAAAACATATAACCAACAATCCAAGAAAAGTTAAATCTTTTCTTTGCTAACAACCTACACTTTTTTGGGAAGAAATGATCAAGTGTTCTTCTTTTAGTAAGATAATTAGCAATATCAACATACCATGGATTTTGTGTGGAGATGGAAAAAAAATTTCTCTTATGAAAAAATGTTATATATTGCTATATTATCTACCAAAAATATAAGGTTTATTCATCAAATCCTTTATAGCTGAATGGTCTATATGTACAAATATCTCATACCTAGTTATGTAATGCTTGAATTTATTGAGAGCATAGCTTACTATAAGAAACTCATTTTTTGTGATAGTACAATTCAGTCCTACTCACTACAAGTTCTTATTGATGTAGTAAATTTTATGTTCAACAACTCTCTTTTTGTCCTAAGATAAATCCTAATACATAATCATAAGCATCTATATGAATATGGAATGGGAGATTCCAATTAGGACCTTGTAGAATAGGGGTTGTGTTTAAAAATTCTTTCAACTATTTTAAGGAGTTGTGACATTCTACTTGTTGAAAAGAGATTGTTTTGAAGTGTAGAACCTGTAATGGAATAATACTTAATTTTCAATTATGGAAAACCTACTATCTACTAGTGAGATAATTTCTCTTTGGTTTAAATTCTATCATGTGGTTGATTGATGAAGAGGATTTGAAAAGAGGAGATAACAAGAGAACCTATAGAAAGGTTGAGTTATTTGGTTTATAAAAGGAGCACTAAGACCAAGTAAGACATTGATACTATAGTGTATTATTTATCTAATTAAAGTCTATAATGAAAGATTACTCAAGAAAAGACTAGAACAAGATCAAGTAAAAAGAGTATGCCACTCCTTGCTAAGAAGTCAGTACGAGCTAAGTAGAAAAAAAGTAGAAGCCAAGTGAAAATGAAGAGGGTCTGAGAAAAGATGAAAAATAGTGCAAGCTAAGAAAATGTTAGTATATGTCGAGTAGAGTTTAGTTGGTGCCAAAAATTAGTAAACCTTAGTGTTTCCAAGTGAACTAGTGTAATGACCCTTACCAATAGGCCACTAAACAAAACCCTAATTTTAGTAAAGTACTAAAGTATATTGCTGAAATAAGGAAATAATAGTGCCAATTTATTCGTTCAATGAAAACCAAATCTTTTTACAAATGATATGGCAATTTTCAGCACTGAAACATTATGACATGACACATTACAAACAAACTCTAACTAGTTGTATACAATTGAGAACTTGTTACAACTACAAACTAAAATGAAGAACTTAGATTGATTAGATACTAGAGACTGACTGCTGAACATGATATGGTGAAAGTGCAACTCCACTTGAAACTCCAAACCAACAATTGAGCACAAGTAAAAGGACTGAAATATCCTTCCCACAGATGCAATATTTCAAGTGATCTTTCACACCCTCAAAATTATGTACCAATTGAGAGTTTTCATTCTCAATGGCCAATTGTGACTACTTTCAAAAACCCTAGGCTCCACAACGCACATTAGGAAAAATCAATACTAAATCTTGATGATAGGCAATGAGCCCTCAATGCCTATTTATTCTTGTTTCCTCAACAGGTCAGCCTCTTTTTTTAATTATTTCTCTGCTCCTTCCAGCAACCTCTAGAACATTATTTTATTTAATGCCTTCATAAGATATATCACTTAATTAAATATAAAGTTATCTTGTAATATATCATTTTATTGATAACTTTATAAATAATTAACTCGTCCAAAATGGGGACATTACAAGTCAGCCCCCCCCTAAAATTGCTTGGCCTCAAGTAATCTTAATGCTGGATGCTGCAAAATCACTTCTCCCTCCCAAGTAGCATTTTCAACAGGTAAATCTTTCCACTTAACCAAATACTCTTTGATTACTCTCCTGCAAAGCTACTTCTCTCTACTATCTAGAATGGATTCTGGCACTAAATCAATTTTCCCTCATCATCCAAGGGAGGTAATACTACAAAAGGCATCACATTCTGACCCAACACTTTTTTGAGGCATGATACATGAAACACATTGTGCACTCTAGTATTTGTAGAAAGCTCCAACTCATAAGCCACCTCACTAACTTGCCTGACAATCTTGAATGGTCAATAATAGCATGGCTTGAGTTTCTCTACACCACTCTTCTTGAGAATGGACTTCTTTTATGGATGCAACATGAGATAAAACATATTATTTACCTCAAAGCTATGCTCAGTCCTCTTCTTGTCTGCATACTAATTTTGTTGGTTCTAAGCTCTAGCAATGTGGTCTCTGAGAGTAGCAACTATATCCTTACTTTCCTATAATAGTTCACTTGCATGGGGTACCTGACTATCTCCCAACAACAAATGTAAGAAACTAGGTGCCTCATAAGTATAAAGATCCATGAAGGGTGTCATTTGTATAGTCATATGGAATGTAGTATTATAACAATACTAACAAAGATATATCCATCAGACCCAAGCTCACTATTGATTTGCCACATAATTCCTCAAATACCCTTCTACCCATTTGTTTACAATATTTGTTTGACCATCAGTCTATAGGTGATAACTAGTGCTAGGTGTAAGCTCAATACCACACAACCAAAATACCTCCTACCAAAAGTGACTCATGAAGCAACTGTCCTTATCACTCATAATTCTCTGAGGCAAACCATGTAATTTGAAAACATCCTTGAAGAAGACCTCTGCCACCTGAGCTGCTGAGTATGTAGTAGTGATAGGGAAGAAGTGAGCATATTTTTTCTGCCTATCCATCACCACATAGATACAATCGTGCCCCTGGGCCCTGGGCAAGCTCATAATAAAATCCATAGAGATGCATTCCCACTTCCTGTCAGGATTAGGAAGTGGTTGTAGGAGCCCTACTGGATAAGTGTGCTCTTGTTTGTTCTATAGGAAAACATGACACTCATGCACATACTACAAAACATCAGCCTTAAGTCCCTTCCAAGTGAACCGTTCCCGTACTAACTTGTAAGTTTTGAAATATCCAAGATGGCCTACTATAGGTGAATTATGGAATACTCTCAAAACCAACTGCTTGACTTTCGATCCTAGGACTAAGTAAATCCTATTCTTGTAAATGATCAAATCATCTATGAGAGTGTATCTGGTGTTGATTGTTGTTCCCTCCACTATAGTAGAGGCCCATGTGTCTTTGGCATATTTTGCTACAATCAAGTGTCACCAATCCTCTAATATTTGAATCATAGAAGTGAGGTGTGGCCTACGGGATAAAGCATATGCAACAATATTCTATGTCCCCTTAACATATGTGATATCAAAATCATATGCTTGTAACTTACTTACCCACTTCTACTAATGATCATTCAAGTCTCACTGTCCCAAAAAGTGCCTCAAACTATTATGATCAGTTTTAATACAAAATTTTCTGCCCACAAGATACTATCTAAATGTGGCCAAGGCATGCATAATGGCCAACATCTCCTTATCATATATGCTGAATGATCTCTCAGGCCCTCTGAGTTTCCTACTCTCATAAGCTATAGGATTCTTGTCCTACATGAGTACAACACCAACTTCCTCTCCAGAAGCATCACATTGAAGCTCAAATGGCTTCGTGAAATTAGGCAATGCTAATACTAGGCATGTAGTCATTATTTCCTTGAACCACATAAAACACTCCTGTGCCTCTTGAGTCCACAAAAATGTTGCTTTCTTCAAAAAATCTATCATGGGCGCTACATGTCATGAGTAGCTACTGACAAACCTACGATAGAATCCACATAGACCAAGGAACCCTCTTAACTATGTAAGGTTCTCTGGTGGTGGCCAATCAAAAATAACACAGATCTTTTCAGGATCCATTCACGCTCCTTACACACTAATGATGTGTCCAAGATACAACAATTCTGTCATCCCCAAATCACATTTGGACTCTTTGGCATACAAGGACTCCCTCTATAAAATACTCAATACTATGTCTAAGTGCTCTAAATGTTCTTTCCATGTCCTACTATAGATCAAAATATCATCAAAGAACACCAGCATAAATTTCCTCAACTGATGGTGGAAGACCTTGTTCATAGTGAACTAAAAAGTGGCAAGTGCATTGGTCAAACCAAAAGGCATGACTACAAACTCAAAGTGCCCACAATGAGACTTGAAAGTAGTTTTCTCAATATCCCACTCTTGAACTCTAATTTGGTGATAGCCTAATCTCAAATTAATTTTTGTGAAATAAAAAGCCCCATGCAATCTTTCTATCAACTCATCAATGTGTGGGATGGGATACCTATTCTTTATAGCTCTCTTATTCAACACCCTATAATCAATACACATTCATAGAGTAACATCCTTCTTTTTTTACCAAAATAATAGAAGATGCAAAAGGTGACTTACTTGGTCTGATGTGTCCCATTGCTAGAAACTCCTTGATGGTCCTCTCGATCTCACCTTTGAGTCATTTTGGGTGCTAGTATGGTGTGATCATGATAGGCTTAGCACCTTCCTCCAACTTGATAGTGTGCTCAATGCCTTTGTCTAGTGGCCTGCCTGGTGGAATCTCGCTAAAAACCTTCTCATACTTGATTCTCAATTTTTGAATATCTAGATGATATTTAGTCTTATGCTGCTCTTCTTGGGTAGGCATCAAGGCACATATTGTCGGCCACTCTATATTATTATACCTGGTTAATCCCTCCATCTGTCTAAGTGAGATAGTCTTGACATCACCATTATGAATATCCTTTAGCACATGAGTCTTACCATCCATCTTGAACTGCATCTCCATATCCTCTAGTCTTAGAGTAACCTCCTTCAAAGAATGTAACCACTACATCCTAAGTACTATGTCCATGTCACCCATGTTGACCACATGATAGTCTACCTTAAACTCATAGTTATTTAGGCGCAAAGGTAGATCTTGCACCATCCTATCACAACAAAGAGTATATCCATCAGCTACCTTGACTCTCAATCCTTTGAATTCCTTAGTAATAAGTCCACACCTCTCCACAAATTTTGCATCAATGAAATTATGTATGGCACTTGTATCCAATAGAGTAATAACCTTTTGCCCTGCCAAGACTCCCCAGAGTCTGAAAGATCCCTCTCGTTGAATACTAGACAGATGTGCCTCCTGTAAATGTAGCTCTAGAGCCTCTTTTTTCTCAGCACTATCTATGTCCTTTTCACCCTCTACGCCATTACGATCATCAACATGGTGCTCTAAGCTATCTGAATCTGAACCTTCATAATAAGCCCACATCACCCAGTTAGTCTTCCCCTTAGGCTTCATAGGACAATCATGACCAAACTCATAGGGACCTTTGCAAAAGAAGCATAGCTTCTTCCTATATAGGTCATTAAGTGTTTCCTTATCCAAGGGTACAACTGACTTGCCTTTTGAGTCACTAACCTTCTCTTTACCCTTGTTGAATTCCCCTTTGTTATCTCTAAATGATGAAGAACCCTTCGAACTAAGCTAGTTTTCTAGAGCAACAAGTTCCATAATACGAGCTTTCTTCATGGCTTCCTGTAATATAGGAGGATCAAAAGCCTTTATCCACCCCTTGAGTGGTTCAATTGATTCCTCTATGAATAAAATGACTAGCTTCCATTCAGAAATGTTAGGCACCATCACTATAAGATTTACATAGTCATTGATAAATTATTCTAATCTTTCTGAATGTCTCAATTGGGCTAACTACCAGAAATAAACTTCAAGATTTTTTACCAAACCTTTCTATCAATCTATCCATGAATTATTGATAAGTGGTTATCTGATTATGTTGGAATGTGATCATGCCATGTGTCCACCAATCATGTGTTGCCCCATCTAATTGTAAAGTGGCATACTTGAGTGCTTCAAATTCTATCATAGTCTTCAAAGATAGGAAAGTATCCACCTTATGAATCCAAGCATGAGCAGTCATTTTTCCATTGCCATCAAATGTGTATAATACCAACTTGTTGGTGAACTATTGCAACTCACTATTTTTATCTACTTGCTTCTGCCTGGCAGTTCTATAGTTCAGGTACTTGTCAAATTTCCACCCATGTTGTACATATGTTGGTAATGAATCTCACAAATTCCTTGCTTGTCAAAGTTTATCTACAATATTTTTTACCATAGCATCAAGTGTGCATGCTAGATTTTCTTCCTTAAATGTAGGATGTATGGGTCTATTAGCTATTCCAGATCATGTCCTATATTGTGATCTTGCTCCTGTCATCTTGGTTAGTATCATGAGTATTTCACCTTTTTTCCCCAATCAAATGTTGCATCATAACCATCATTTCCTGTTTACTTGCCTCTATTGATTGTAGAAGCCTCTCTTGATGTTGTAAAGTATCATCATCTCACACACTTCTGAATGTGCTTTGAGAACATCTCTCAACCATATTCTTAGTTATGTTGGTTCCCTACGTAAATTGGTAGGATAAACCCTATCATGCTGGCAAGAAACCTACTCTAATACCACTATAATGACCTTTACCAGTAGGCTACTAAAAAAAATGATAAATTTAATACACTACTAAAGTATATTGCTAAAATAAAGAAATAATAGTGCCAATTTATTCATTCAATGAAAACCAAATCTTTTTACAAATGACATGGCACTTTTTAGCATCGAAACATTATGAAATGGCACATTACAGACAAACCCTAATTGACTGTATACAATTGAGAACTTGTTACAACTACAAACTAAAATGAAGAACCTAGATTGATCAGATACTAGAGACTAACTACTCAAGATGATATGGTGAAAGTGCAACTCCACTTGAAACTCCAAACCAACAATTAAGCACAAGTGAAAGGACTAAAATATCCTTCCCATAGCTGCAATAATTTAGGTGATCTTTCACACCCTAAAAATTGCATACCAATTGAGAGTTTTCATTCTCAATGGCCAATTGTGACTACTTGCAGAAACCCTAGGCTCCACAATGCACATTAGCAAAAATCAATAATAAATCTCGATGATAGGCAATGAGCCCTCAATGCCTATTTTTCTTTTTTCCTCAATAGGTCAGCCTCTTTTTTTAATTATTTCTCTACTCCTTCTAGCAACCTCTAGAAAATTATTTTATTTAATGACTTTATAAGATATATCACTTAATTAAATATAAAGTTACCTTGTAATATATTTTTTTATCGATAACTTTATAAATAATTAACTTGTCCAAAATGGGGACATTACAACTAGTGTTGGCTAAGTGGCAAAATGATTTAGGAGAACGGAGTTTGAATTTTTGTGGAGTTATGATTTTTATGGTTAGGGATGTTTTGGTGACACATTGGAGAACCTTTCCTCGTGATTGCATAGAGATTGGATGGATTGAGTTATTTTTACCTTGTTGCTAGAATTGTGCTTTTCTTGTTTCTAGGTACCTATTGCAGACCATGTAGCTAATTTTTCACAATGAATGAGAGGATAAAATTTTCAATTATTGAAAAGAGCCTAGAATAATTCCATGTGTCAAAGGCACAAGTTCTAATTCCTCATAAGTTGGGAGATATGGAAATTATTTCAAAGTATTGATTTATGGTAGTTATGTGCTACACTTTTTTGTGCTTGAATTTTGGAATGGATGCCCACTTATCCTTAGTGAATCATCCTTTTTTCTTTTAATGGGTTGTAGAGGACCTAAATTACTACCCATAGTTCAAATCATGAGTTCTAATTCAATCAGAGGTAGGAGATATCATGATTTTTCTTGGACATCAATTTCTAGATATTTAATTGTTGTTGCATGCTGGCTTGTGGCTTAGATTAGTATAAGTAGGGATCTTTGGTAGATTTTTAATTATCAAGTTTGGTAGAGGAGTCTTAGGTGGAGAATAGGGAAGTCTTAGGTGGAGAAGCTTTGAGGTAGAAGTTCATATTTGAGTTTGGAGATCTATTCTTCTTTGTAATGGATGTAATCTAGAAGGCCACATAGTTGCGCATGTTGGATGTAAACTTATTGATTTGAATATATGATATATTGTCTCTTTGGATCTGAATCTCGCTCCCCTTGTTCATTTTCCACTATGTGCTTATTTTTTGGTTTTTGGATCACCTCATTTTGTGATACATCCAGATTAGTGCTACACCAGTTGGTATCATGGCTTAGTTGTTCTTGATTGTGCAAGAAGACCACCAAAGTGTGAGGCAATTTGTACCAAAAACTTGGTTGGCCAAATTTTATTACATAATGGTTTTGATTTTGAAAGTCCTAGATAGTTGGCAATTTGGTTTAGGGTAGCAAATCTACAAATTTGGCCTACATTTGTAGAGGACTCACCATTTAATTTTTGTTTGTATGTATAAAGATGCTTCAAGGAAGGAGAAATATCTATCTAAAGTTATTGGACTTGCTGAGGAAACTTGCAGTTGGTGTAGAAGCTATTGACTTAGCACAAAATCCTAGAAGACATCTTGATGAATATGATTTTTTTTGGGATAATTTACATGAAAGGATTGATGATTTGGAAAAGCCTAATTTAAGTTGGCATCTAAGGATTAGAAAGAAGGTTATTTGGTTAGTTAAAGAGAATATGAAGAGAACAAGATAAATTGTGGAAGTACATGATGATTTTTCTGAAATGGAGGAAGCATCTTTTGGTTTTCATGAGTAGATGGATAGATTTGACATGGAAATTGCAGAGCATCTTATTGTGCGTAATGAGATTACTAAAGAGGAGAGTTTCACTTATGTTGGTAAGGAATCATATGTTATTATACAAAATGATGTTAATGTTGGAATGGATGTGATTGAGGACTTATCTATTATTGATGATCTAGAGTTATATGTTCATTATGTTATGAATGATGTTGATCGGGATGTTTCTTGTGGTAAGAAGATGGATTTACTTGCTATTAATATGGTTGAGGGTTTCAGAGGTGTTATTGATATGGATCTAAACTTATATTTTTCTGCTGAGATGCTGAACGATATGGAACTTACTACTAATGTGGATTTTGATGATGCTACTAACTTACATGTTGTTGGAAGAATGAATATATGAATATATATATATATATATATATATATATATATATATATATATATATATATATATATATATATATATATATATATATATATATATATATATATATATATATATATATATATATATATATATATAATGAGTATGGATGACATAGGGTTATTTTGCATGTTCCTAATATTGATTCATTTTCTGTTGATTTGATGGAAGATTCCTATGTTATGGATTTATATGGTTTTGGTATGATGGATCAGAGTTTATAGATTTTTGATGATTGGGTTTATGATTTGGATATTGTTGCTGATCTAGTTTTCATGTATGAGGATGATATTATGGATGATGTTGATGACAAGTTGTAGATGGAGCATTGTGATTTTCAGTTGAGTTTGTATGTTGATTGGTTGGATGAGATTCTTATTTTTGAATGGCTGAAGAATAGATGGTTGATTTTCAAATTTTTCTATTGACTTTGATGAAGTGGAAGCCTTTGGTAAAGATGAAGTTGGTTGCAAATCTTTCTTTGGGCATCAAACTATGGGACATAATTTTCTATTTACTTGGGGATTCTTATGCAGGAGGATCAAGATAGGATTTTGGTGGAGTTATTCTTTTAATAGTTAGAGATGTGTTGGAGACACATTGGAGAAAATTTCCTCATGATTTTATAGAGATTGGATGGATTGAGTTGAAGTTTGAACTATTTTTACCCTGCTAATGGAACTGTATTTTTCTAGCTTTTGGGTTCTTGTTGCAAATCATGTAACTAATTATTCAAAATTAATGAGGGAATAAAATTTTCAAATATTGATAGGGGCCTAGATTATTTCATTTTATTAAAGAAAAAAACTATAATTCTTCATAAATTGGGAGATATGGTAATTCTCCTAGAGTATCAATTTCTAGAAGTTATGCATGATAGTTTTCAGTGCTTGACTTTCAGGATGGATGCACACTTATTCTTGGTGAATCAGATTTTTAAATTTGAGGGATTTTAGAGGACCTAAATTACTACCCAAAATTCATAGAATGAGTTCTAATTCAATCAGATCTAGGAGATATCACAATTTTTCCCAGACATCAATTTCTAGACATTTAATTGTTGTTATAGGACGACTTGTGGCTCTTCACATATTTAATTTTGGTTTTTAACATTTTGGGATGACTTGTGGATTAGATTAGTATAAGTAGGGATATTTGGTAGAGTCTTAATCATTAAGTTTGGTAGAGTCTTAGGTGGAGCAACTTTGAGGTAGAAGTTCATATTTGAGTCTGAAGATCTGTTCTTCTTTGAAAGATGTATTTTTCTTTATAATGGCCATAACTCAGAAGGCCATATAGTCAAGAATTTTGGATGTAAAATTAATTTGAGTATATGATATATTATTTGTCTAGATCTAAATCTGACTCCTCTTGTTCATTTTGTACCATGTGTTTGTTTGCTAGTTTCTAGATCACCTCATTTTGGGGTACATTTGGATTAGTGTTGCATCACAAAATAATATAGATATCGAGTGACAATAAACAATGTTAAATCAAAGAGAAAAATTCAAGGAAGATTGTGGAGGAAGTTTCTAGAGGGAATCAAATGGAAAATGGGGTTGATTCATTGAATCCTACCTAACTCTAAAATGGATGATTATGGTTAAGTGGAAAAAGTTCTAAATTCTTTATTTATAAAGATGGTAGGCCAGAAGAAAAGGTTTTCATGTGGAAGAACCTAAGGAAGACAAGGAATCTAGGGTATTGCTTCATCTAGTGACTGAAAAAAAGAGACTATAGTTGGTAGAAAAAGATAGAAGGCTTAAGGGTATGAATGCTTGAAGGGTGAATAAGCTATCGAAGTTGAAGAGTTTGAATGCCAAGAAGAATGGAGGATTAAACTAGAGATCTATAATTTGCAAGTGAGTTGTATGTTTTTATTAGATCAAGTCCTATTGTTGCTTTCTAACAATTGTACTAGTGTGGATAAAATCCTTTGGATTAAGGTTGACCTAACAATCATCTTAAATCCTTTAACTAGGTGACATTCTAATGGAATGTTCTAAAGTCCTCTAACATGACTCACTCCTAATAGGGTGATTGAAATCCACTAACCATGTCACATTTAATAGTGTGTATTGTAACCTTTAATAGGGTTAACCTTTCAAAAGGCATGAATTTAGAAGAGTGAAATTGGGTAGCATGTTACTGGTGGTTTTACTCAAATTGGATTTTGAAATAAAATCCTTGAGTCAAATTGTGTGAATGTGCTTATGGTATTTCATGTTTACATTTCTGCAAAGTTATTTTGACCTAGAATAGTAACCAAGTTAAGGTATTGTATGATCTAATGGATGCATGCATGTTATGGTTTTATGGATATGGATCTATTAAGCACCAAAAAGTTTTATTTCTACATCTAAACCTTGGATAAATGATTCACTCCCCTCTCAGTTATTCTGAAGAATTTCAATGCTACTTCCCATGCAAATTCAACATCTTTCTTTAACAAATTGTATAATGAACTTGAAAGTTGGCTAAAGTCTTTGATGAATCTCTTGTAATAACCAACATGTCCAAGGAAGCTTCTAACATCTTTTTATTTTTAGGAGTTGGTAAACTACTTATCACTTCAATTTTTTCTAGATCAACTTGAATACCCAAAGGTGAAATATAATACCCTAAAAAAACTCCTTCCTCCATCATCATGTAGCACTTTTCACTATCCAAAGAGAGATTATAATCTTGAAATCTTTTGATAATTTTTTCTAAATTAGTTTGATCCTCCTTAAAGAAGAATCATATATAGTAAAATAATCCATATATATATATTTCCATTCAATCAGTAGAGATGCCAAAAAATATGCTAATAACAACTCTTTGAAAAGTTGCAGGTGGGTTGCATAAACCAAAAGGTAAAACTGAATAAGGAAAATTTCTCTAGGGGAAAGTAAATTTTGTCTTATCCCAATCCTTTAGTGCTATTTTGATTTTATTATAACCACTAAAAACACTCCAAGAACAAAAAATACTTTTTACCAACTAATGTATCAAGAACTGATCAATGAAAGGTAAAGGGAAACGATCCTTCTTAGTGGCTGAATTTAGTTCTCTATAATCAATACAAAACCTCCTTTTACCTCCCTTTTTAGACACTATGACTAAAGGAGAAATCCACTAACTATCAAAGATTGGATAAATGAGTCTTGCATTTAACAACTTCTATAGTTTTATTTTAACTACACCACTTAATACCATGCTAATCCTTCTCCAAGGTTGTCTAACTAGTTTGTATTCAAGACTGATGTAAATTCTTTAAGTACAGAGCTTAGGATCAAGTCCTTTCATGTTAGTGTAATCCAATGCAAATGCTTGATAGTTTTTCTATAGCAATGTGAGAAGGCTTTGTTGATGTTCTAAGGAAAGTTTTTTGTTGATATTTAATTCTCTTCCTAAACTAATTTCAACCATAAATATCTTATCTAGCATAGCTACCTCAGAAAAAATAGATGAGTGTATATCATAGGGAAACAATGTATAAAGATACTGAGATCTCTAAGAGTAATGAGCCAAATCTAGAGGTGGAAGAATGGTGTGTAAGGAATAATGCATTTCTTGACATAAAGAGGCATCAATGACATATTTATTACACAAAATGGATATAATGAGATCATCATCTTTTTATGAAACCATAAAAGGATTTTTGTTAATGACCATAAATTGAGTGATAAAATTGATTTCGATCTCATTGTCCCCTAACTCGGGCCATATAGCTTTGTCATCCCCTAGGAGTGGTTGGATAGGAGAATAGAAAGTTAATTTCTTTATGCTCATCTGATTGTAGATAATCATTTCTCCATATCTACAAGCTATATAAACATTAGTAGTGGAAAGCTAGGGCCTTCCTAGGATAGTAGGATAACCTTCTAAGGTAGCCTTAAGGGATAAAATGATAAAGTCAATCAAATATTCCCAAGAATATAAGGTAAACAATATATCTTCAATCATTCCATTAGGTTTTATAATTGAGTTGTTACAAGTTGAAGAATGGTAGGAATTTCCCTAATGTCAATGATATTAAGGTGAGACAACACTTCCGTCATCATGATATTGATGGATTCTCCTAAGTCAACTAATGCATTACAAATTTGAATCCCATTTATGAAAATAGTAACCATTGGACTTCTAGGATCAACATACTTGGGAATGGACAACATATCCAACATTAAATTTAACAATTGACCCTTGACATTTACTATTTTTGAAACCTTTTTGTTCCTACAATGTTGTCTAATACAAGCTTCCTTGATGACCTTTATATATGCTGGTACTTCTTTATTACATATATCAATGGAATTGTAATAGTCATTTGCTTTAGCTAATTAAGGAGGTCAATGATACCTGGATTATCAATAGGAATGGCTAGATTAGAAAGCTTTTGAGGAAATGGTTGAGTTTTGGAAAATGATTAGTTTCTTTAGGAGAATTCATTGGAATAGGTTCATCCTTGTTTTTAGTAGATGGATTATCAATAGTAATCTCTATAAAGACAAGACCCTTTGGCACATGAAGAGCATTGAGAGTAATGGTATAGGTCTACTTCTAATTGGGTTTCTTACTATAAAGATTAGGTTTAGGCTAAGAAAGAAGCTGAGTTTTCTTGGGCTAAATTATATTGGCTATAGAAGGAGGAAGTATAGCCTGCTCTAGAGGTGGTGGGCATATGGCTTTCTAGTTAGGCTCATTAATTCCCAACTAAGGTGACTATTTCCAATTACCTTGTGGAGGCTTCCATTTGTTATTCTACAAATTTTGAGAAGGCTTTCATTTTTGGTTAAAATTGGATCATTACCACTTGTTATTCTATTAAGGTTAAGACTAACTAGACTAGCTACTATTCTATTTAGAACCTTGAGGTTTAGGTTTAGAATTTTTTTTCCATTGACTATTATTATTATAAATAGAGTTATACAGAATTTCTTGTGGCATACATTTTATTTGGGTTCAAGGTTGGTGTTGATAAACATAAAGCACATCAACATTCTCATCCACAACTTTGAATTTAGTTGGAATTAGATATGATTTTAAACTGGCCACAGTTTTGATATTTTTGCACTTGCAACTCATCTTCCTACCTTTGCAATGTGGACAATACTAAGCGAGAATTTTTTCAGCTTCATTATGCTTCCTTTTTGGTTGCATTGTATCTATCTATGTAGCAACATTATTGATAATATCCTTCTTGAAATCAGACAATGGATTTGAAAGCTCTATTTTAGATACTCCAACACCATTCAACTTACTAGGCATAGACCTGATGCCTCTTCCTTTCTTGATAGTTTCCCTTGAATAATTAAGGAAAATTTTCTTAATATCAACCTAGGTTCTTTGAGTAATACTGCCTCCTTCCATGAGGTCTAATGCTTCCATATTCCTATCACTAAAACCTTTAAGAAGAATATGTTTATGTGACTATTCATTAAATTGATGTTGGGTGTTCCTTTGGAGATTGAACATAAACCTAGAGACATAGTCTTCTAGTGTTTCATCATTTTTTTGTGAAATTTTGAAAATGTCATCCCCTTTCATATCATATCCTCTTCAATACTCCATATACATTGCAAGAAACAAAGTCTTCATTACATTCCAATCTCCTACAATATTTTATCCTAACCACATAAACCATTTTAAGGTGGCTTCCTTAAGAGTACATGGGAAACAATTCATCTTGTGAGTATATATTTTATAGTCATAACTCCTAAAAGAGATATCAAAATCAAACATGAAGGTTTTAGGGTCTGTAGTGATTTAGCCATAGAAATTTGGAAGGGAAGAGGCAAAAATATCATTTAAATTATTGTTTTCTTGAAGTTTAGGAATAGGAAATTGAAATGTACACTTTTCCATTGGAGGTGGTGGCAATAGAAATACTAATTGTCCTAGTTGATAGATGACAAGAGAAAAATGATTATCCTGGTATTCAAGCCAAATGACTCATAAGATGATGATGAGGGGAGATTTATGTGGTAGGTTGCAAAATGATTTTCAAATGGTGGCTCTTTTGTAACATCTTGATCCTCTTCAAGGAGTTGGTCTTCTTCTTGGTCCTTAGGCTGGGGGTCTTCTTGCTTTGGATACACAATTTCTTCTATTTCTAGTGGGTCATTTTGAGGAAGAAATCTTCCAAGAAGGTTTCTTCTTCTATGCATGCAAAGGAAATAAGAATGGAATAACTAACTTATTAAATAGGAAAAATGACCCTTGAAAAAGGTTTATATTGACACTATCCCTAGTAACAACATAAAAAATGCTTGGTCAAATGATTAGTCTAGAAATTAAAGTTTTATGCTCATGGATTGGACATCTAAGTAGCATTGAAATGTTTCATTGAACTCATTTAGTTATTGACCACGGACATAGACTTGAAATGATGTCTACAAAGTGTATACTCTAGACCCTTTTAATTTCCATTTCTAATCTATGGAGACAAGAATTCTTGAATAAAGGTTCTATTCCTAAGTGCAAGTTTAAATGAAATTAATCTGGAGTGCGGAAATGAAATTACAAATAGAATTTTTTCTATTTTCCTTTGTTGCAAAAACAACCAATTATTCTATTACTAGTGGCTAGAGGAACAACATAGTTATATCTAACCTTAGGAACTATAAACACTAATACTACTAAGTTCACTCATCCAAGTGACCCCCCATGGATGAGTGAAAGACTATAAACCCAAAATGAAGTACTAAAAAAATAGTATCATCATTATTGATATAAAATCATTAACTGTACAAACTAGAAAATAACAACTATATTGAATGTTGTTACATGTTAAAGTATCTACTCTACTATATGAAGTGCAAGTTCATAGTTTTATTTATAACATCTAAAATAAACTATCTTCCTAAATATAGCCTCTACAATCAAGGATTCAAAAACATCATAAATAAATTACATGACTATGAAAATACATTCTTTTCAGTTGAAGAGGTCTTCAAAAAATGTAGCACAACATAATATCTTGATTTATGAAATTTATTAATAGTTATTTGTTGTGTTGACCTAATATTTAGCTATTCATTACTATTGTTGAAATTCCTTAGGATAAATGAGAGGTGGGGTGAATTAGTTATCCAAGCTTTAGATGTACAAATAAAACCTTTCATAGCTTAGTGAGCCCATATCCATAAAACATATTCAACATCCATGCATCCATTAGATCATGCATTCACTTAAACTTGTAGGTTACTATCAAATCAACTTTGCAAAAATGTAAGCATGAAATATAATAAATTCAATAATAGATTTAAAACAATGATTTTATGTGGGAACCCAAATTGGGAAAAACCACCAGTAACATGCTACTCATTCTCACTCTTTTGAAGTAATGCCTTATGAAAGGCCAACCCTGTTAAAGGTTACAATGAACACTGTTAAATGTGATTTTGTTAGAGGATTTCAACCACCTTATTAGGAGTGATCCTTGTTAGAGGATTTACAATGACTATTAGGTCAACCTTAATGTAAAGGATTTACCCTAGACTGGTACAATGATTAGAAAGTAATAGTTAGGTTTGATCTGATAATAGCTTAGAACTCACTTGCAGATTATAGATCTCTATTTCAGTCATGATTTCTACTTGGATTTCACACACTTAATCCATGATAGCTTGCTCACCCTTCAAGCATCCATACCCTTACACCTTCTTTCTTTTCTTTTGAATAGTAGTCTCTTATGTTTATTCATTGTATGAAGTAGTTCCTTAGACCTCATCAAAATTATGTTCTCCAACATTGATAACCATTTCTTCTAACCAAACATCTTTATAAACAAAAATTTAGATCTTTTACCATTAAACCTCTATAGAATTAGGTAGAATTCAATTAATCTACCCATCTTTTCATTTTAGTCCCTTCTTGAAACATCTCCTTCAATCCTCTTTGAGTTCACCTCAAAATGATTTACTATGAATTTTGTGCCACCAACTTATCATAGTTATCTTCCACACACTTCACAAAATTCAAAAAAATAAAATAGTTGGCTTAGATTCATAAAATACATGATTTAACATGAATACTGGCACTTGACATCAATATGCTATCACTTGGCTTCCATAATGTTCTTCCACTCGTCATCAACTAGATCACTCAGAAAACACTAAAGTTTACTAGTGCTCTATATCAACTAAACTTTGCTTGGCTTACATTATATCACTTTGCATACACTAAAATTTGACTTTTCCTAGCTCCAACTAATTTTTTCCTTGGTTTCAACTAACTTTTCTCAACACCTACTATCCACTCGGTCAAGCTTGGTAGACTTGATTATTCTTACTTGTTCTTCTAGACTTAGTCAATGTATCCAACCTTTGCAATATTAAGTAGATAATCAATGCACTATATTAACTAATCTTTCTACTCCATTTTCATACCATAACTCAACCATTTCTCTATTAGAAATAGAAAGTACTGATGGGGGGGGGTGGGGTGGGGTGAATCAATATTCTACAAAGTTTTTCCCACAATTGAATATTATTAATTACTCTATAACTTTCATATGAAAGTAAACCAATAATATTGAATAGTAAATACAACCATGCACATGGAGAACTAATAACATCATTATTTTTTAACTAGGGAAACCCTAGCAAAGGGAAAATCCAGTGGGGATGATATCCACTAGATGATTCACTAAACAAGAGGATCCAGTTAAGGATGTTGACCCTATTAGGAGTATGTGAAGTACATATGGTGTCTCAAGTTCTTGTTAGAGGACTATGCATTGTTGGAAGCCTCAACCTTTTTAGGAGTTGTTACAACCTTGTTAGGAGTTGGTAAAACAATTACAATGTATGCAAGAAGAGCCCATTACCCTAACATGCAATTGTACAATTCAATTCCTTCACAAGACATGTATATATGCAATACTTTCTTTGCTACTATAAGTCACACTTTCTTTGATCTTACATCAGATTTTGCATTACATAAGGCTCACAAATAGTTCTCACAATAGTTTGCATGTCACATCTAATCATTCAACTTCTCCAATATCTACAGAAGATAAGATATTTACTTATACCTTGCACAATCACAAAACTCTGTGTTGGCCTGGTTTTTCACATCTAAAAAAAAAGCTTCGGATATGTTTCTAGTGGAAATCTAGTTCCATTTCAAAATTATGGTTTTGTGTTTTTAAATCATTATTGACCCTAGAAAAATCCCTAATTTTATGTTATTATTCCAATTTTAAATCCTTTCCCAAAAAACCCTCGAGTTAGGTTTACATGGTATGCCTTTTAAAGAAATGTGTGGGGAAAAATCATTTGAATTCCCCATTTCATTTCTCCCATGTACCTCTTAAATTTTTTTGCATTACCTAACATTAACCTAAGTCTCCATAAAATTTTTAACCGAAGATTTTGTTTTAATATTATGTAGGTTATGTCTTATGTTTGAAAATTAGCTAAGTCATGATGACCCTTGATCTTCCATAAGAACAAGGTTTGCCTCTTTGTTGCCAATGGAAGTTACAAGTTTTTATCCCTAGTGACATAGCGGCAAGGTGAAACCTATCTATAGGACCCAATAAGAAGCACAAGGTTTCAAAAGTAGGCTATGCACCATAGATTAGATGGTAAATAAATGAGCCTCACTTTCTCACCAAAGAAAGTTTCCTGTTATTTATTCATAGAGACATAGCAAGAACTTGACACGTGGTCATGTAGCAAGATTATCCCTTGCAGAAAGTGCCATAGGTTCTAGGTCATCAAAGGGTTTCCAGATGTCAGATTTCTATTTGACATAAGGGATATACTTGATATAGACAAGATGTTAGTCCACACCATTAGATCTCTTCAAGATTGATGGTGGTCACTTTTTCACCAAAGAAAGTTACAAGGTTTTCATCCTTGGCAATGTAGCAACATGAAGACACGTATCCAGTGGGCTCATCTTAGTTATAATATGACTATCATGTTTCCTACCATCAAATGCAAGATTAATCAATTGATATCACTTTGTCGCCAACAAGAGTTACAAGGTCTTTACTATTGGTGACATAGTGAGAGATTGACATGTATCATGGTGGCCCACTTTCAAAAGGAGTTCTACGTTATCATCTTTGATCATTCAATGTGTAAGAGATTGAGGGCTATTGTTATGTTACTAAGGGAAACCACTTGACCTTTACCCATAGTGACATAGTGAGAGCCCGACATGTGTTCAGTTACATAAATGAATACTATATGAGTTGATAGTGAGGAGGAAAGGGGTACACATGGTAAATTTTAATTGGATTGGGTGCCAAGTTGGAAGGTTGAAGCCAAGTAAGATTGCATTTCATTTCTTAATCATTGGATTTTATAAATCAACGAGCCATTTTAAAACTCAAAGGGGAATGCCACTCTATTTTTTCCTACATACCATTTATGGGAATTAAAAGATTCTCATGCAAGCTAATACAAGGAATGTGGTGCAAACGGTTGAGAATTTCATCTTGCAAATACATTTCCTAAATTCTTGGAACCTAGACTTGCTGAAGAACCTAGTATTTCACCTGGTTGAGTTGTAACATTTTTTGTATCAATGACTCATAGAAATGTTTAGAGAAGAAACAAAAAGGCCAAGTAATTATCTCTGCTAGTATATAATTAAAATAATCATGGTATTCTCCTCATTGTAATTTCAATATTCCTCTAAAGAAGGGTTTTTCAGGGAAGGTTGAATATGCTAGTAGAAATATTCATGATGATTTCTTAGAGAAATTAAGTGAATCTACTATCCACCCAAATAAAGAAATTAGTTCCCATAAACCCTAGGTTCCAAGTTGTAAATGGATTTTTTGACAAGGGTAATTGGATTTGAGATGTTGTGACTTCTAAAATAGGGTTACAATTATTTGAAAAGCAGTTTTCAGAGAGGAAATTAGTTGTGCCCCATGAAAATATAAAAAATATTGACCTAGGAAAATTAGTAGCTCTTGGAGTCTTCATGGATTTAGACCTCCTCACTATTGTAGCCCAAAACTATGATCCAATAGCTAGGATGGTGAGGAGAATAGATAGGAAATGCTTGGTGAAATTACTCTAGGAGAAATACAAGAAGTTTTTGGAATGGATCCTACCATAGATTATCATGAGGTCATTGATTTTTAGGGATTGGATAAGGAATACTTGTCCTACTGAAAAACTTAACCTTTGTCATAGCATCAATTAAAGAGCCTTTTAAGAAATAATTTTTTAATTCTAGGGCTATAGATATCTATATGACTTTGTGCAAGATTTTTGGTGAAGATGAGCAAGAATTTGTGCCAATAAAGTTCATGTATATACGATGTTATAGATCTCTTCCTTTGGAGTGGATATCATTTTCTATTTTGCATCCTTTCTAGTAGAAGAAATTCATACAAGTCTAATTGGAATTGCAAATGGAAAATTTGAGAAAACCTTTGGTTTTTATTCTTTGTTAATGCATATGTTTTTGTATAAGGGGGTTACATTTTTTGGAAAGGAAATGGTGTCAACAAGAGAACATGATGGAGAAGTTCTAACAATCCAATTGTGGAGTGAAAATATGACTTGGGATGTAGAGGAGGCCAATTTTGTAAGGTTTGATAGATATTTTTCATCTAGGTTGAGGAGTTTGTTATTAAAATATAGTCCCAGGATACCAAGGCATTGTTAAATTTCATCAGGCCTATGCACAACCCTAGCAATTTGAAAGTTTCCCATAATGGGGCAAACATTATACCCCTTCTAGTGACAACAATATTCAGAGTATATGGACTCGAAGGAACTCCACATGTGGTTCCCTACTAGGTACCTCTTAAGGTAGGAATAGATGAGATTTTGTGGCAACAAGGTGGTTTGGATGAAGCATAATTGACTAGTAGGTCAAGAGGCTCTATTTTCCCATCTTCGATAGTAGCTCACCAGTTTATAATTACAAAGGGTGGTTGATTGTTTTTGTACAAAATTTTAGACCCATATAAAATTGTTGTCTCCCATGCTCGATTCAATGATAGTGAATGATTTGTTGATATATTCAAATAGAGGACCAATACTAGTGCTTGTAAGCATATAGTTCTATTTCCTTGAAGATGTAATAAGAAATGAATTCTCTCTGCTAGAACAAGAGATTAAAAAAAAAAAGTGGAGAGTCTATTCTAGGGTCTTACAATTCATTAATTGTTTTGAGAAGATTATACACCCTTTGAAAGATCCAAAGACATCTATAGACAAGTTAAACAAGTCAATGATCACATTCTCAAAGATCATGGAGAAAATGAACAAAAAAAAGATTATTCTCATCAATAATTATCCTGATAAAGCAAGGGAAGTAATAAAGAAGTTGTCTTTTAATCCTATAGTAGGTTCAGGACAATTGGTCATTCAAAGGGGGTTTGGCTATAACATCATCAAGAACAAAGAGTATGTAGTTGGAAAGGGAAAGCAAATAGTCGGATCAACTAGTGCTACTTCAGAAGAAAGGCCTAAAGAGCCAAAGCCCAAGAGGCAAAAGGTAGAAGAGAATCAAGTGTCACAAATAGAAGACTACACACCTTCTCAATCTCCCTTGCATATAGGAGAGGAACATCTCACCAAGGAGAAAATTGAAAAATTAGAATCCCAAGGGGGAGAATTTATTACTATTGTAGAATTGGAGGAAGGAGATCCTCAGGAACCTCCCATGCCTAGCTTTGAGTTAAATATTGCTGACTATAGAGGAAATGAGTTAGACCCTATTGTAGAATAAGCTAGTCATGAATTTCTTCCAAATGATAGTTTTGTCAAATCAAGAGCTTTCTACCAATTTGCATGGAGAACTAATATTGAAAAATTTGAATAAATGTGTAACAAGAGAAAGGAAAAGAATCTAGAAATGTAGGTAGCTATACAACATCAAATAAAGATTGAAATAATGCAAGAATTCAGAAGTTTGACTACTAAAGAGGGAAGAAGAATAATAAGATCATTTGGAGTTTTACTTTTACCCAATTTGGGTATTGCAGATGCCATGGCTTTTAATACTATCACCAAGAAGTTAAGTGTTGATGAAAAGGTGAGAAAGTAACTTAGAGGTTCTAAGTTTAGGGAAGATAATTCTGCTTTATTAATTTGGTCTTTAAGAAGAGGATCAAGAGCCAGTTCTTCTTAGCCTAATGGTACTAGATTGATTGGAAACTTGATTGTTAAGAGGATAGAAGATACCCCTAATGATGAGGCCACATATGTCACTGTTGAAATATCTAACCTCACATTAGCCACAATATAGAAGGAAAAAAGACTAAAATTGAAATTACAAGAAAAATATGAATAGGTTCTAGATGCTTACAACAAGGAAGTACAAAAGAGGATTGAGCTTGAAAATAAGATGGCATGGTATCAAGGAAAATCTAGCAAACCTAGGATCACTAATTTTTGTCCTCCAATTGAACCTTTCAAGTCAACTCCCTTTGTAGAAATACCATATACCCCATAGAGACCCCAATTTTATACAACCAAGGAGTTTGAGGAAGAAAAGAACAAATAATGGGTGTTGAATGTGGAATTGGATATCTAGTGTGAGGATAAAATAAGAAATACAATTATATATTTGGTAGACAAGATTGGAGAAATTATTAAAATTGATGAATATATGGAATGAGCTAAAAAATAATGAGGTCACTTTGAATCCAATTGTCAAAAGATGGAATAATAGGGATAGGGATGTTACTATTTTATGTTTCTTAGTCATTAGTCTATCTTGTGAACAAATAGAAATTTTTTTTGACATGATTAATGACCTCTCTGATTTTGATGATAAAAGAATTACATTGAAGAGGAGAATTATAAATTACTTCTCAAAATATCTTGATAAAAAATTTGAGTTTTTCCCTCATGTGCTCAAGACTATAGATAAATTGAAAGACAAGGAAGAATGAACCAAAGAATTGGATGATTTAATGTGCATTAGATTCAATAAGGTCATAAATGAAAAGGGCCATGCATGGTTGGCCAAAACAATCAAGGAAGTTGTTAATGTTCAAATATTCTTTGATTCTTTTAATGGGGAGTTTGTTGAAATAAATAAACTAGGAGAAGATGTTCTAAAGAAGCAACAAGAAATATTGAATTTTAATTGGCTAGATGACACACTTTTTAAAAAGTGGATGGAAAATCTTGTCCAATAAAATAAGTTGGCATCTAAAGAAACATATGAAGATGAGGTGGATCAAGATGAATTGCAAATAATTAATGCATCAATTAAAGTAGAAGAAGAAAAGGATAAATAATCAAGTGTAGTAACAAATATAAAAGTTCAAATTGATGACTTGGTAGCAAAAGAATCAAGTGTAATTATTGGCTTCTTAGTTTAGGATAATTTGGAGGGAGATCCACAAGTTATATTGAGTTTCCAAGTATTAGAACTAGACACCAAATATGTAGATCAAGCTATCTCATAGTTGAAAAAGAAATGAAAACAAAGAAATACAACACAATTGGCCTCACAAAGGGAATATTCATGATGTAAACATTTAGTTGCACAATTTTTTGTCTTTTATGACAATAACCTTTATTTGTAATATCTTTTTCGCTAAAGGATAGTTTTCATTTTTCTCTAAAGGATATTTTTCATTCTTCTCTTAGCCTAAAGCTTATTGCATCTCATGCTATATAAATGAGATCCCAAGGCTAGAGAAAGGGTCTGAACTCTTATCTAATTTTTAGTTTTTGCTAGGCTTACATTTGGTCTAGTTTTCTTGATGTTCATTTTGTGATGTGTTGTTCTCTGGAAATCTAAGAATATATTAACATTGAAGGATCATGTTGTCTTTTCCAGAATTGTTTTGAGTCTTACATTAGTGTTGTTTGATTTTCAATGAAAATCAATATAAAGGAGAGTTACTACCATATCTGTTTTCTCTAAATCTTGTCTTTTTTGTTATTAGTTGGTTATCTTGAGGTTAAATGGGAAAATCTTATTCAATTTAATGCAACTAGGATAGGTTGTATATCAATTTTTTATTATTTTTAATTCAATAAATTAAGTAAATACTTCAATGAGGTGATGGGATTTCCAGTAAGTAAGAAGGATATGCATAAGAATGAGGTTTAGAGTAAATTGTTGATAATATTGATTGTAATGCAATTAACTAGGTTAGAATAGCTAGGTAGAATATGAATACGAATTGATGAGGCACTGATCATTTATTCAATTTGCATATGAAGAGATCATAGATTTGCATCAAGAAAAGTTTCAAAAATCAAATCAAATTTATTTTATATGAAGAATTTAATTGCTAGTGCAATCTCTGTATGTTGTAGTAAGCTGCTATAACTTTGAATTATCTATAAATCTGAGAAGAATTGTGACCAAATATCTACTATAGGGATAAGTTTTGTAAAAGAATATTAGTGATTGAATGAAATGTGAAGATAATATTAAGTTGTGAACCCTTTTATCCCTTAGGTACACCCACCTTGCTTTTGAAGAACCTTAAGAGTAGAAAATCTATGTGATTTTGTTGAAGTTGGGTCCAGATTTGAATATTTCTTAGTTAAACATAGGAATTAGCTAACCCTTAGAATAAGTTATTCTTTATTATCCTAGTATCAAGTATTTTGTTTGTTGGTAGTTTTGAAACACCAACACTCTACACTATTGGCCTTTATGTCTTCACACACTTGACATAATATAAAATAGCTTATGAAATAATATCCACATAGTTATCTCAACATAACTTAGTAATTATTTCATAACCAAAATAATTCCTAAGGCTATATAACTCTATTTACTACTATGCTCTGTTCTACACTTTAAATACCCACACTGTTAATCTTACTATAACTTGCATCATACCATCTATACACATCTATGCACTAGAAGACATCATCATGACATTATCATGAAGCTTCCTTCAACTATTCTTAATATAACTCTCAACGAGTCATCTGCATGCTTAAGATCTGTACTCTGTGCTGCTACAAATTGTCTAAGACTTAAGACAACTTTGCATCTTTAAATACATAAATGAAATGTTGAATATATGTTTCATAAATGACAACTGTCAAGTTATCTAACTAACCATATTTTTCCAACAATCTACCCCTTTGGCATTGATGGAAACATTTTGGAAAATTGGCTAAATCCTTAAATGATGTCATACACAACAATAACAAATAAAAATAACTACACAAAAATTTCTTTCAAAACATAACAATTTTATTCATGTTTTGATGGATCATTTTTACATTCCTTATCACTCCTTTACATTGATACATACATAAGTTCCCCCTTAAATATACATTTATATCTATACAAATTTTCCTCTACATAATACTTCCCCTTTGACATCAATGGCTAAGGTGCCAAAACTTGTATCTCAAAAACTCGTTGCCTATTGTTGATCAACTCATCATTTTGGATATGCAATCTACAAAATCAATCTTTAGTCTATAAAAATTCTTCTTCTAACTCCCTATGACTATATCTAATATGCTGATTAGTATGCAAATTGCATAAGATGTGACTTCAACTATGCTTAGGTCAATATAGGCAAATTTTTCATAGGAGTTCTTGCTGTAAGACATTCCTCAAATTGCATCTACAAAATTACAAATTTGGGTGGTAGATATTCTCTGAGAATAGAGAATCTTCTAATTACCTTCTCTCTATCAAATTTAATGCCTCTAATAGCATTGTGAATCTTCTCAATCTCATTCTTAGAATCTTCAATTCTGATATCTGGTTGTTGCAATCTTGTAGTGAGTGTCTAAAGCTCACTCATATGACCTTTGATCATTGCACCAAAATCTAGAGTCAAAGCACAAACCTATCACACTCTTTTGTGAAGAAAAAGGCTAAAAATGGTACAGTTGTTTGCCTTTAATGATATAAAATTGGTATTATTATTTAGAATTTGAAAATGAAGTAAACTAATGAAATGTGTAGAAATTGATCAAGTTTAGGATTATAATTTTTAATAATTATTTGGATTAAGAATTGATATATTTTCATAATTTTTATAGATAATTTTAGTTGATGAAAAATGCTAAAAATTAGGGGTCTAGTTCCCACCACAAAACTATATGGAAATAAACTTATTTCCCTTTAATCTTAGACTATGTTATATGTAGCATATATATCTAGAACATTCAAAAATTAAAATTGTCTTTAGACTTATATTTTCACTTTTATAATCATTCAAAGTTTAACTCACCTGAAATCAATAATTTTTATCTCCTACAAAATTTGTCAAAACAAATCTATTCCAACTAGAATAAAAAATATATATTCTAGACGAGGACTCTCTCCTCTAGAACATCATATAATTTTAAAAATTTTATGATATGATTTATTATTTTTTTCACAAAATTGACATCTTTTCAAGTGTTAAAATACGTGGTTGTATAATTTTTTAATTATAATATACTATATCTAATTAAAACATTATAAACTTTATATAAGAATATTCTTAACTTTGGGCTCTATTAAATGGTGTTTATAAGTTACTAAAAATATATAATAAAAAATTGTAAGAGTTCAAGTGAAATGTTAGTTTTCTGAAATGATTATATTTCTCTAGTAACTAGATACAAACTAGTATAAAACATTAATTTAGTAGACATTTCCAATTGGAAAAGTGTGATACCATATATAACTTAGCTAGAATGAATTTATCTAGATCATATCTTTGAACAAAATTGAATTTTAGATAGAAATACTCAAATTCAATCATTTTGATTAGTCAGCCTAAAAGGTGACACTACTTTTTACTTTTAGCCTCTAATAAGTGTAAGAAGTTGTGTACTATCCATACAACTTCTTACCTTCAACAATACACTTTCTTACTTCCTTGATGTTTTGATCAAGTGCCTTCAAATCATTGCACAGATTAGTGTAGACTATATTGAATAGGGCTACACCATGATTTCTTTGTGGTTGCACTTCTATTTTAGTTAAAGTTTTGAAATCTTCGTCAAAGGTTATCACAAACTATTTTTCCTTTTCCTACAAGTCTACATTTGCTATAGTTGTGGAAAATGTCTTCTACATGCACTCAAAGACTTCAGCAAGATTTTTCTCCAAAGAGTTAATAGTTTTATTATTCTTGAATAACTTGCTTAGGGTGCCCATTAGTTCCTTTTGATCTTCATCATTAGATGGGATAGATATTGTTGTTGATTTTCTACCTACTGATACTATTGATGGTACAAAATCCTTTATCTTTTATTCCTCTTCTTTCTTCTCTTTCTCAGTCTCTTTCTTCACATCTTCTACTTTCTTCTTCTTTTCTTCTCAGTCTCTTTCTTCACATCTTCTACTTTCTTCTTCTTTTCTTCTTATGTTTTTCTCTTCTTTCTGTCTTTTATTTCCTCTTTTTTCCCTCTTCTTCTTTACTCTTCTTTTCCTCTTCTTCTTTTCTCTTCTTCATCATCATTAGAACTGGTATAAGTAGTGATATTACTAATATTGCCAACAATATTTGCTCCATACCCTATTTGCTCCATACCCTACAAATGGGTTCTCATTTGAATCCAAATTTATGTGTTTACTATCCACTTGCATGGATTTAGTACCCATAAAAATGTGAGGTGGTGATAGTGCGTGTTGTGTCCCTTTTGCCTCTTCCTCTTCACTAAAAGGTGGTTCTTCCTATACATATATTGGACTGTTAGCCTTTTCTTGCACACTTTCCTTAGGCATTGAGGACATATAGTTTACTATAGCCTCCTCTATTTCCTTCCTAACTTCTTCATAATTGACTTCCTTTAGAATAATTTCTCTTCTTTTTTTCCTTAGGGAGGGCTCAATACCTTTCAAATTTTTATCAAATTCTTCTTTTGATCCAACATCACATAACTTATTTATTGATGTGATTCTCATATTTAGATCTTCTTCTACTACTCTTCTCTTTCTATTAATTAACCTATTATATAGGTCTTCAGGAATTTTATTCTAAATACTTTCAAATCTCTTATTTTTCAAAATCATGTTTCTTATTGTGGCATTCTTAATTGTCTCCTATCCATACTACTATACATGCCATAAAATTTATTTAACTAAACAAAATTGTCATCATTTATAATTTACATGTTCAAATTCCCTACCTTTGGTTTCCATGTCTTCTTGTTTGTAGTTGTCTTAGGATCTTGTTCATCTTCCTCCATAGGTTTATCTTCAACATCATCTTTTGATCTTACAAAACTTCTCACTTGCATGTTTTTTCTTCTCTTACTAGGCCCATTGGTGGTCTTCTTTACTCTTTTCTTTTGAGGTGTAGGTTCATTCTTAACCTTTACCAGTCTTTGTAATTTCCTCTACGCAGTGGGTGCTTCCACCTCTGGTTGCCTCCTTGATTGTTAAAAGTTGGTTATTACTAGTTTCATTTGCATAACTCCTATTTTTTGTCTTGACATACTAGATTCCTTGAGGATGGAATCTATCTCCTTTTATTCTTCTTGCTCCTTTTCCTATGCAGCTCAGATTCTACAATCCTTAGCCTTTCATCATATGTTCCCTATCTAGGACATTTTTTGTTCTACTCAGATTTGGGTATGATTTGTGTATACCCTTATATCAATTTTTTGCTCATATTAGAGCCCATAGGCTCAATGAACTTCACTCTAGATATCACTTCTTCCATGTAGGTGTTGTCAATCTCCACCATGAAGCATAAATCATCCTTATATTTTTTCGTCATAGAGGGAGGTATCCTATACCTCAGTTTCATCTCAAACTAAAAGTTCTTCATTATTCTATCTATATCAATATCTCTAACATCCCCAGGCTTGGATCTATAGTATTGAGTCACTATCTTCATTGTGCACTTACTGCTATAAAATTGATTATTCTAGGAAACTTCTTTCTAACATAAAAGAACAAATGAGTTAGTACGGACTGAAATATAAACATTGTTCTCTTCATATTATTTATCTTTACAATATTATCCAATATTTGAAATCTAATAATGTCATAAAAATTTAATTTCCTTCTCTCAATAGCCAACACATATGCTACATGAAGAAATCTAGCTGATACGAAGTTAACTCTTGATCCATGGTTCAACTTGTACCCTAAGATCTTAGTCAACAATTTAACTCCTTTATCTTGAATAGGATTAACCTTCATATTCCTTTTATCAAATTTGGTTTTTAGATTCATCTCAACCATTTTTTTGATGCTTCTCTCATTAACAAGATTATTACCTTCATTTATTAATCCTATGACCTTGTGAATTGGGTCATTGTCAATGACAATCTATGCATCAACTAAACAAAACATATCATTGTGCATTCTACTCAAAATGATTTGGTTCAACTCATGATTATTGAATTTCATGTATAACATATACTTCACTAAATTCAAATTTTCAAGGTGTGCATATTCAAAATCTAGGGATAAGTCATTATTTCATGTGACTCCTAAGTCCTTATGAATTTCATCATCTCCTATGCTCTCAATCTTACAATGTATATAACTCCTTATATCTTCTACATGTAACACATTTTTTGGAACTTGCAAAAATGTGCCTACTAAATCATCTAATAAAGAAAAATTGGGTGTTGCTT
Source organism: Cupressus sempervirens (assembly GCA_028749045.1). Taxonomy (NCBI): domain Eukaryota; kingdom Viridiplantae; phylum Streptophyta; class Pinopsida; order Cupressales; family Cupressaceae; genus Cupressus; species Cupressus sempervirens. Next base: position 807,966,578 of record CM053789.1, read on the forward strand.
AAACTCATACCTTTCTCTATCACTAAAATCATACACTCTCTGACTAGCCATTTCTCTATAACTATGAAAACTAGATTCAATAATTCATAAAATACCTCAAATTTGTGATATAGGGCTTCTGCAACTTTTGGCTTCACAAACTTTACTTCACACTTTAATATGCACTCAAATCACTCTTCAATTCATTTGAGACACTTTGCATGAACAAATGGTATACTAAATCTTGCTCATGATCCTTAAATCATTTCAAAATGGATTGTGCATTAAATGCATATCTACCACAAACTTAGAATATTGTCTTTTTTTACTAGTGACCTTTTTCTTACAATTCTTGCTTATTGTGATCATTTAGGGACTTGCACACTAAACCATAGTTTCCTCTCTATTTCTTCTACCCTTTGTTAGCTTCACAATCTCTAACTCACTTTCTAATATCAATTCTAATCAACTGATGCTTTTCTATTTCTATAACAGCTTAATTCAGACAGGGTTAGCCATAGACAATTTCTGACTTCAATTTTCCATCAAGTAAATAAAATAATTACTCTTCCAATACTATATGTGAACTCTCTAGAATACAATCCTTCACAAATGATTCTTTAAATTCGTCAACATGTTACTTGACTACTTCTTTTTTACTAGTGTTGCTTCCATTTTTATTCCTTCTATCATTCATGTTGTTATTCCTTCTGTGATTAGGGTTCCTATTAAAGTTCCTTCTATGCATTCTATAGAATCTTGATGTGTGTCTTAAGTTATTGCATAACTGACATACAAGTGCATTTCTCCTCTGATTGCTTCAATTTTGACTTTTAGGTACTATGCAATTTCTTGAAATGTGTCTAGGATTGTTATCTTCGAAAAAAAAAATTTACTTTCTCTCACCATTACCTTTCTCTTCATTATTAGATGTGCTTTGAGATCTACCTCTTCCATTATCTGTAGGGTTAATATTCCTAAACATTCTACTATTCTTATCATTATAAACAAATTTAGGTTTCTTACATTCTACTACCTTATGTTCATAAGCATGAAAATTATAACAATAGAAATTAGTAATAGGTTTAAAAGAGTTACTTGTGAAATCTCTCTTTATATGTCCAACTTCATTACATATGTAGCATCTACCTCTAAATTCATGTCTTACCTCTTTGGATGAATCGTCTTGCTTAGGTTTTTCAACTTGCTCTATTCTTCTAGGTTCATCAAATTTCTCTATCAATTCAATTTTCTCAACTTCATCAGACCACTTAAACTTTTCTTTAGGGATTTCTACTATAGAATTTAGTTTTATCCTAATCTCATCTTTTTTTGTTGACTTCTCTCTAAGAATATATCCAAAGCCTATCTTGTCATAAGAATCCTTTTGATGAAATATCTATTCACCAATTTTATTAGAACTTGTGTGAAAATTCTCTAACTACTATTTTTCTTGTGTCAGTACTCCTTTCATAATGATGTATTTTTCCAACTCTACATGCTCTATTTTAATAGACTCTAATTTAGATTTCACTTGACTACACTGGGATATAAGGTTTGCATTCTCAAATTTTAGATTAGGTTCACTCTTACTGCCACCAGTCTTAAGACTTTAGTTCAAAAATTTTCAACTCATGTTTCAAAATACCATTCTCTTTCTTGACATTTTCTGTATCATCATTATTGCTAGTCTATACAAAAGGTTCTTTGCAAGATTTAAGATCATAAATTTCATCTTTCAGTTTGCCAATGTAAACTTCTACATCTTTATAACTATCTTTCAAGTTATCTCTTTCTTCAATAAGAAGATCAATTTGTTCGAGGGCTTCTTCAAGATTTTTCTTCAATTGTTCTATATTCACTAGGATCTTACTTAAGTTATTTAGCCTCTTCAAAGTAATTACGCTCTGATACCAATTATTAGAAATAGATAATATTGGGAGGGGGAGGGGGGGGGGGTTGAATCATTATTCTACAAACTTTTTCCCACAACTAAATATTGCTAATTAATTTATAATTTGTATATGAAAGTGATGTAGTGCAAGGCACGAGAATCCCCAAAGGAGATGTCCTAGCCCCTAGCAAATAACCACATATTAGAAACACAACAACAATGCAAGATTTGATACCAAATCACATTACTTTATTCATAAAATAACTATTTACATGTAATATTCCCAACTATAAGGCCTTCTAGGTTAAGGCCAAATACAACAACAATTAAAAGAATAGTTATGTAGGATCCCTCAAGATCCAACTCAATCCTAATTGGCCAAGATCTATAACATAATAAAAATCTAGTAGAAATCCTCAAGATCTCAACTTGTTCTGATAAGCCACCAAGCAACCTCCTTGTTTCTAAATTGTAGCCGCTAGCTTTTCTCACAAACTCATAACTCCAACACAATTATGTTGTAAACTGCCTCACATTCAATGCTCTATCCATAGACTCAAAAAAACTCACCCTTCACTACTCCACACTGAACTTAGGATACGCTCCCCTCAAATGAATGGATCACTACATTAATGAATGCCTAAAGAATCCACAAGACCTCTTACTTATACCCAACTAAGCCACAAGTCGGCCTAGCAATTACAAATTAAATAAACCCCATGTATTAAACGAATATTTAAGCTATAATTTGGCTCACAAAAAACATTAAATACAAAATGTTAACCCTTGTATTAACCTACAATTACATGGGATAACCACACAACAATACTTAGGAAAAGCCCCAAGTTTATAATTGTGATTAAATGCACATAGGAGAGACAACCAGGACCACAAATAAATGGTTTTCTTGTCCTTAACCAAAGGTTTTCACTCTAATAAGGAAAAGAAAACCAACCTACACATCATCTACATTTGCATCATTCTGTCAAACACAAAATATCAACCATCGAATCAGCATGCTCACTCCCAAAAATAAACAAAACATAATGCTTCATCAAAAAATCCACATCCACATCAGAAACTAGTGAATCCACACTAGTAGCAACAAATTCCACATCAGTAGCAATATGTAGATCTTCATCAACACATGCTAGACTCACAACATAAGCCATCTCATTTCTCACAACAAGATGCTCTACAATAGACAACTCACAACCAACAACAACCGGATCATCCATGACCAAGTACTCTATAATTTCCATGTTAGACCCAGCCAACTAATCATGAAAACCAACCTCCATCCTAGCATCAACAAGGTTAGGAATATTCTTATTACAACCTCTAGTCACTCTATAGATTTTGTATCAGATTCCACAAACTGATCAACAAAACCAAACTCTTCCACCTTGACCTTGCCATGCCATCTTCTCTCTCAAACAAGTCTTCTAACTAGCCAGAAAACTTTCCTCTATTCAATAGACTCTAACTCCACAAACATCTATGGAATTAATTCCTCATCCTTTCCTTGACTTAATCAGTTGAACTAGCTTCATACTAAGTAGACAACTCCTTAGCTTGATCTATCAAACTAGCTTCAAACCAAGAAGACATCTCAAAAAACCTCCTCTCCACCACATCATAGAGATTCACTATCATCCTAGGGTCTAATCCTCTTGGAGTCATCTCCAAAGATATTTCTAAGCTCTTTACAACAAATCCTTCTCATGCTTCTTGTGATAAAATCAATTTTTTCGCAAGTCAATTCATAACCTACCACCTCACACAAACAATTAGAAACCACATCACAAGTCTAGAAACACAGATTTGCAATACAAAAAATCTCTATGATCATGCCTCAATTAGATCAAACTTCCATCTATGCATTCATCAATGCATCTATAAGCCCTCTACAATTACAAGTCAAAACCATGATCTACCATCTTGGAACCAAGAGATCTGGGACTCTAGAAAGAAAAATCCACTACTAGATCAAGATCTTCATAGATCAACTTCTCTCAACCCAAGTCTTGGTTCAAATGACCTCAACTTCGATGATTGATCTACATACTTATGAACAACCTTCAATTTGATACCACCTAACATAGTGCAAGGCAAGAGAATCCCCAAAGGAGATGTACTAGCACCTAGAAAATAACCACATAGTGGAAACAAAATAAGATTGAAAAATCTAATACCAAATCATAATACTTTATTCATAAAATAACTGTTTACATGCAATACACCCAACTACAAGGCCTTCTAGGTTATGACCAAATACAACAACAATTAGAAGAATAATTCTACAAGATCCCTCAAGATCCAACTTAATCCTAGCTAGCCCAAATCTTTAACATACCGATAATTTGGTAGAAACCCTCAAGATCTCAACTTGTTCTTGCAAGCCACCAAGCAACCTCCTTGTTTCTAAACTACAACCATTAGCTCTTCTCAAAAACTTGTAAATCCACCACAATCTTATTGAAAACTATCTCACATTCAGTGCTCTATCCATAGACATAGGAAAACCCACCCTTTAGCTACTTTATGCAGAACTCAAGATCCACTCCCCTCAAATGAATGGATCACTCCATGAATCAATGCTTAAAGACTCCACATAACCCCTTACTTATACCCAACTAAGCCACAAGTCAGCCTAGAAATTACAAATTAAATAAACTCCATGCATTAAATACATATTTAAGCCACAATTCATCTCACAACAAATATTAAATACAAAATGTTAACCCTCATGTTATCCCACAATTAACACACAATAACCACACAAAAATACTTAGGACAAGCCCCAAGTTTACAAGCATGATTAAATGCATATAGGAGAGACAACAAAGAGAAATAATACATCCACACAAACTCCTAGATTGATTCATGACATGATCCCACACTACATACATTAAATGTACTAAGAACTCTAGTTGGCACCAAGAGACTATTGAGTATCAACAAACTTCCAAACATAATTGAACAACCAATACATGTTGAGCACAGTAGACCATGTTGAACCCCATAGTGTATTTCGAGCTCCCTTTAAACATTGAGCTACTTAGCCAACTGTTAGTACCTGATATGGTCACAGTTTTAAAACTTCAAGTTCATAGTTTTTGAACCACTTCAAACTGAGGTTCAAAGTAATTCAAAGTGGTTCAATGGTTCAGAAGTTCAAGGTGGCTTATTGATTTAGCTTGCAAATTAAGATCTTGGGTTCGAATCATAGATTTGTTAATTTAGAAAAGTTTAAAGCCTAGCCCCAGTTCATGATTCAAGGTCAATACGTAAGTTCAGAGGTCACAATTTGGGAGGCATCCTAGTCAAGGGATAGAATACTTTCATGGTTCAGGTCCAGGCTCAAAATTTTCAACTCCAATGAATCAGAGGAGGTATAGGGATCATTTAATCTAGGTTCAGATGACTTCACAAGAGGTTTCATAGATTCAGAATTAAATTTTGGTGAATTAACATAGATTGGTTTAAAGGTGTCAAAATACAGAAGCTTAGTATGCATAGTTTGAAATATAGAATTGACATGATCAACTAATTCAAATATTCCAATAATGCATATTTAAGTGAAAAGAGCAAGAAATTGGCATTGGGAGGAAGCATTGAAGGTAAAACCTATTCATTGAGATGAAACTGGTCATGTAAGACATGCCTGTAAATTATTTGTCATATACTTGAAAGCCAAACTGACACTCAGGTCACATTTAATCATCTAAAGATGAATTGCTCATTTTTGTATTTGGAGGCACATGTAGTGAATACCAAATATCAGCATCAATTCTTGGCAAAGAATGAAGATATTGGCATCCTCATGTACAATAAGTTGCCAACCCCCTCCAATTCTTTAAAATACATATATATATATATATATATATATATATATATATATTCCATCATTCAAAGCTTGAAAAATCATAGTGCAGAGGCATTGAACATAATGTCAGGAAGAGGTGTTCCAGCTCGACAGCAAGAGATCATGCATGTTTTAAACCGCAATGTTGATTTAAACATTATTATGACACTCATAAATTGAGAGTAGTTCCTCCATGCCACGGTCAATTAAAATATTTGTACAGTGTGAAAGATAAATAATGAAGGGAGTTATGTTGCTAGTAGACCAGTATACATCCGAGCCATTTCAAACTTGTGCCTCCTTATCCAACGTATGAAGAACCTGTGAGCATGTCGACAACCACATGGTAATATAAAGTATAAGACCATCGAGCACATATGGGTTGCAAGAATATGAAGGTATATATATATATATATATATATATATATATATATATATATATATATATATATATATATATATATATATATATATATATATATATATATATATATATATATACTTGAACACAATAAGATGGCTATCCTCATAATCGTAGGTTCAAAAACATAACCCAAGCCCAAGAATATAGATATGGAAGATACCCATGCATTAAGCTAATGAAGATCACCATGGGCAAGCAGTAGGATAAGCTCGGGTGTGTGAAGAGAAAAAGCTTGAGCGGTCTTAGAAGAGTAATCAAACATTGAGATGTAGCTGGTACCCGAGTGCTCCCATCATGAAGAATGAATTGAAGACTGTGAGCCTCCAATTTTATACATTGGAAGAAGCCATCAAGTTTAACAGTTTGACTCGACTGGATCAATGGAAAACTACTTTGTTGTCACATGCAAAAGAATTATTTGAAGACCAAAGAATTGGAAGAGGATGACCTTACATAGAAATTTTTGACTGTGTGATGCATTAGTGCTTTCATTGTAGGTTTTCTCGTAGATCCAATATTCAAGGTTGCATGAGAAATTATGCTCCAATTCATTTATAGGACCAAAGTTAAATTTTAAATGTTGTAGGATTTGACTCTGCTATACAAGTAGCCATTACAGTAATAGCACCCCCTTTTCTAGACATGTTGACAATAATTTGAAGGCAAAAGGACTCTCCTAGAATAGTTATAACAGACAGGCTATGAGCTGTTTGATAGAATACATCATTAGTAACAAATGTCTCTCATTAAAAGAGCCCATTATAAAAGTTCCCCAAGGATTAATAGGAGATGAATATATCACATATTCATTTATGAGAACTCAAATATATTATATATTGTGTCATGACATATTCTCGTATGCCCTAGGTCTCCATCTAGAATAGGAAAGGGTATATATTGTATGACATATGCCATTTTATCGGTTACCTAATGGTATATGATGACAAGTGTGAAGTCGGCTATCCAGAAGAGCATATATTCTACATTATATAATGTCTAGACAGATTCATATTCAGAAAAGAGTAAACTCACCACTATGGCCCATTATTAAACTTTTTATGATACATCTTCCTATTATAAAGTTATATTTATAATTGTGGGGAACATTATATATTAATGATGATAAAGAAAGTTGATAAGGAAAAAGAAAAGGTTATAAAAGCATGAGATTTAAGAGAAGAGAAGAGAAACATGTTTTCAAGAATCAGTTACCAAAACTGAATAGAACCGACAATAGAGAAGATAAAAGGGTCAGAGAAAGATAGTAAAGGAGTTTCATTCTTCCTGCTTCTAACAGTAGACTTTGTGCTCCAAAAGGAAAGGAGATTCTTCAAAGGGTTCTAGTTTTTGGAGTTTGGGCTGGGAGACTTTGGGCTATAGAAAAACAAAGGCTATGAATACAGTGATAGGAGGGAAGATTGGATTTCTCTGAGACTTTGTGCTATAGGAGGTCCCATTCTTTTTCTTGTTCGATTCTAACTTCTTCTAGACTACAGACTTTGAGCTTCAGATAGGGAGGGGATCTTGCAAAATCATTTTTTTTATTTCCTTGGGAAATAGGGAGAGGCAGAGCATGGGCAGATTTTTCTATTTTTGAATTGTGTGTCTGAGATAGAGAAAAGGTTTTGGTGATTGATGTAATATTGTGAAAGAAGTTTCTATTTTTCTTTAAATAATGGTCTGATTGTAATGTGTAAAGGATTCCTTGTGTTCTTTCACAGTTAGGGAAGGGAGGCTAAAGGTTAAACATATTATACTTTGTTGATAATGTATTTTTCCTTCCACTGAATTTGGACTTTGAGTCATTTCCAGTTTTTCCTGAAATTATAGTTTGTTGTCATTGTTTCTTTATTACATTGACATTCCAAACATCTTTCAGAGCTCTGATTTTAATTCTCTCAAGAGAGCGGAGGTTAGGTATTCATTTACATTATGTGATATAGTGTACAACAAATTAACTTTGTGTAATCTGTTGTACTCTGTTTCCTTTCTTTTCAATTCTTAGGTTTCGTGTCTACTCTGTGTTTACAGATAGATGCTTGGTATCCTTTCATGCTTTCCAGTTAAAAGTACCTATAATTAATTCATTGTAAATCTTGCACAGGGAGCTGGACCTGATAAAATTCAGAGGAAGGTTATTAATCTAATAATAACCTATCCAACTATTGCTACTAATTTTTACTTTCATTTGGGCATTCAAGGTTAGATTTGCATGCATTTTCTCGAAGGATAATCTATTCACTAATAAATTTTTGGTGACTCTATTGGGGAAAGAGACGAAGATCATTGCCTAACCTTTATTTCCTTAGTTTTGTGACTATCTCCATGTGTAGGAGATTGGAGACTCTACATTTTGAACCCATTGAATCTTTGATTGTGGGGTTTTAGCTTGTATAATGGCGTTAGTTGCAACTCAACCATGGGGTGCTCAAATTGGACCGTTTGCCTTGGCCCAATATTTAACCTTACCAAAATGGTCATCAGAATTCCTTCCCAAGTTTCATGGAGATAGAACACAAGATCCGGTTGATCATATCAAAGTGTTTATTGTTGCATGTGGTTTCTTGGTGTGCAAGAAGAAAATGTATTTGTCAGATTGTTCATCCAAAGCCTCATGGGAAAAGCCATAGAATGGTTTTAGGATTTGCAAGATGGATGCATTGCAACTTGGGATGATCTTGAGCAAAGATTTCTTGAAAGGTTTCAGCCCACAATCAATTCCGACCAATTATTGGTGAATCTTCTTCAAATTCAGATGAAAGATGATGAATCTATAAGGGAGTTCATTGATAGGTTTAATCAGACTGTTGGTAAAATTCCTCTAGCCAAACAACCAAATGAAATAAATCAGGTATGCTTCTTTATTGTTGCTATGGATGTTGAAGTCAAGTTTTGGTTGCAACACCTTGGAGTGAAAAATTTGGTAAATGTGCAAAAGGAAGCAATCAAGTTAGATGATGCCTTAATTCTTAGTGGTATGAAATCTATAAAGACTTCCCCAACAAAAGAGTACCTTTTTAAACATCAATAGTACATTGATGAAAAGGCTACAAAAAAGAAGCACATTCTAAAAGAAGCCAATCCTACTCCCAAGGTTGCTCATTTTCAAAATCTAACAGTTTTTAATGATGGAGATTTTTAAAAACCTTTGTTGGCTGAAGATGGTGCTTTAAAGATGTCAGGATTCTGCTACGTCCATTTTGAAAATGATGAGGAGGAGCAAAGCAATGCTAAGGAGCTCGTGAATTCAGGTAATAATGTCTTACCACATTCTTTCTTTAGCCTAGAAGCTAGATCTCTCGAATCCACAGGTATAAAATGTTATCTAGTTTCAAATGGTCCAGATGGTAAAGATTTTCATAACAGTATTCAGAAGTTTAGTCTCACTGAGAGAATGAATATGGATGATTCTTTATATTCTAAAAATTGAAGAGTCTGTCATATGTAATGCTGAAGCTATATCATATTCCTCTTTTGAAACTTGTGCTGATCGTAAGGTGTCATATGCTGATGAGGATAAAATTGTTTGGAGTCACCTTAATCCACTTTTCATGTTGATGGGGTTTGATGAGAATACTGTTATCAAAGAAAATCCTCTTTTCTAGTTTCAAGATTCACACTTAAATAATGAAAGTCTATTCAATAGTCCCCAGCCAGGTGAAAACTCTGCTGAAACACCATGTGAAAATCTCACCTATGAAGAAGAAGAAACTATAGCTATGTCTCTACCATCACTTAAGTTGGATCATTTTCCTGATCATACCTTAGGTACCTATTCAAATCAGTTCTAGAATGAAGCATGTATTGAAAACTTCCATTCTCATTCATTTGTGCATAATGTTGTTGATTTGGAATGTAAAAGAAATGTTGAGATATGTGATGACATTCTAAAAAGAGAGAGGGATGGGATTTGTGGTATGAATGATGATAGTTGGTTCCTTGAAAGAAGTGAAGGAGATATATATCTGAGAGCTAATCCTATGCTAAAGGAGGCATATATAACTGAGGTTCGAAGTAGTTCAAAGTGGTTTGATGGTTCAAAAGTTCAAGGTGGCTTATTGGTTCAACTTACAAATTCAAATCCTAGGCTCAAATCACAGATTTGTTAATTCAAAAAAGTTCAAAGCCTAGCCCCAATTCATGATTCAAGGTCAATACATAAGTTCAGAGGTCACAATTTGGGAGGCATCCTAGTCAAGGGATAGAATACTTTCATGGTTCAGGTCTAGGCTCAAAATTTTCAACTCCAATGAATCAGAGCAGAGGTATAGGGATCATTTAATCCAAGTTCAGATGACTTCACAAGAGGTTTCATAGATTCATAATTTAGTGCTGGTGAATTACCATAGATTGGTTTAAAGGTGTCAGAATACAGAAGCTCAGTATGCAAAGTTTGAAATATAGAATTGACATGATCAACTAGTTTAGATATCCCCATAATGCATATTTAAGTGAAAAGAGCAAGAAATTGGCATTGGGAGGAAGCATTGAAGGTACAAGTTATTCATTGAGACAAAACTGGTCATGTAAGACATGCCTATGAATTATTTGTCATATACTTGAAAGCCAAACTAACACTCGGGTCACATTTAATCATCTAAAGATGAATTGCTCATTTTTGTATTTGGAGGCATGTACGGTGAATACCAAATATCAGCATCAATTCTTGGCAAAGAATGAAGATATCGGCATCCTCATGTACAATAAGTTGCCACCCCCCTCCAATTATTATATATATATATATATATATATATATATATATATATATATATATATATATATATATATATATATATATATATATATATATTCCATCATTCAAAGCTCAAAAAATCATAGTGTAGAGGCATTGAAACATAATGTCAAGAAGAAGTGTTCTAGCCCGACAGTAAGAGATTATGCATGTTTTAAACTGCAATGTTGATTTAAACATTATTATGGCACTCACAAATTGAGAGTAGTTCCTCCATGCCATGGTCAACTAATATCCTCACATAGTGTGAAAGATAAATAATGAAGGGAGTTATGTTGCTAGAAGACTAGTATTCATTTGAGCCATTTCAAACTTGTGCCTCCTTATCCAATGTATGAAGAACCTGCGAGCATGTTGGCAGCCGCATGGTAATATAAAGTATAAGACCATCGAGCACATATGGGTTGCAAGAATATGATGGTATATATATATATATATATATATAATACAATAAGATGGCTATCCTCATAACCGTAGGTTCAAAAACACAACTCAAGCCTAGGAATACAAATATGGAAGATACCTGTGCATTAAGCTAATGAAGATCATCGTGGGCAAGGAGTAGGATAAGCTTGGGTGTGTGAAGAGAAAAATCCCGAGTGGTTTTAGAAGAGTAATCAAACATTGAGATGCAGCCAGTACCCGAGAGCTCCCATCATGGAGAATGAAGTGAAGACTATGAGCCTCTAGTTTTATACATTGGAAGAAGCCATCAAGTTTGACAGTTTGACTTGACTAGATCAATGGAAAACTACTTTGTTGTCACATGCAAAAGAATTATTTGAAGACCAAAGAATTGGAAGAGGATGACCTTACATAGAAAGTTTTGACTGTGTGATGCATTAGTGCTTTCATTGTAGGTTTTCCCATAGATCCAATATTCAAGGTCGCATGAGAAATTATGCTCCAATTCATTTATAGGACCGAAGTCAGATTTTAAATGTCATGGGATTTGACTCTTCTACACAAGTAGCAATTACAGTAATAGCACCCCCTTTTCCAGGCATGTTGACAATAATTTTAAGGCAAAAGGACTCTCCCAAAATAGTTATAACAGACAGGCTGTGAGCTGTTTGATATAATACATCATTAGTAACAAATGTTTCTCATTAAAAGAGCCCATTATAAAAGTTCCCTAAGGATTCATAGGAGATGAATATATCACATATTCATTTATGAGAACTCAAATATATTATATATTGTGTCATGGCATATTCTCATATGCCCCAGGTCTCCATCCAGAATAGGAAAGGGTATATATTGTATGACATATGCCATTTGATTGGTTACCTAATGGTATATGATGACACGTGTGAAGCTGGCTATCCAGAAGAGCATATATTCTACATTATATAATGTCTAAATAGATTCATATTCAAAAAAGAGTAAACTCACCACTATGGCCCATTATTAAACTTTTTACAATACATCTTCCTATTATAAAGTTATATTTATAATTATGGGGAACATTATATATTACTGATGATAAAGAAAGTTGATTGGGAAAATAAAAATTTATAAAAGCATGAGATTTAAGAGAAGAGAAGAGAAACAAGTTTTCAAGAATCAGTTACCAAAACTAAACAGAACTGACAACAGAGAAGATAAAAGGGCCAGAGAAAGACAGAAAAGGGGTTGCATTCTTCCTGCTTCTGATGGTAGACTTTGTGCTCCAGAAGGAAAGGAGATTCTTCAAAGGGTTCCAATTTTTGGAGTTTGGGCTGGGAGACTTTAGCTACAGTAGAACAGAGGCTGTGAATACAGTGATAGGAGGGAAGATTGGATTTCTTTGAGACTTTGTGCTATAGGAGGTCTCATTCTTTTTCCTATTCGATTCTGACTTCTTCCAGACTGCAGACTTTGAGCTTTAGATAGGGAGGAGATCTTGCAAAATCATTTTTTTTATTTCCTTGGGAGACAGGGAGAGGCAGAGCATGGGTAGATTTTTCTGTTTCTAAATTGTGTGTCTGAGATAGAGAAAAGGTTTTGGTGATTGATGTAATATTGTGAAAGAAGTTTCTTTTTTTCTTTAAATAATGGTCTAATTATAATGTGTAAAGGAGTCCTTATTTTCTTTTACAGTCAGGGAAGGGAGGCTGAAGGTTAAATATATTATACTTTGTTGATAATGTATTTTTCCTTCCACTAAATTTGGACTTTGAGTCATTTCCAATTTTTCCTGAAATTACAGTTTGTTGTCATTGTTTCTTTATTATGTTGATGTTCCAAACATCTTTCAAAGCTCTAATTTTAATTCTCTCAAGAGAACAGAGGTTAGGTATTCATTTACATTATGTGATATAGTGCACAACAAATTAACTTTGTGTAATGTTTTGTATTCTATTTCCTTTCTTTTCAATTCTTAGGTTTTGCGTCTACTTTGTGTTTACGGATAGATCCTTTTTTATCTTTCATGCTTTCTAGTTAAAACTACCTATAATTAATTCATTATAAATCTTGCACGAGGAGTTGTACCCGATAAAATTTAGAGGAAGGTTGTTAATCTAATAATAACCTATCCAACTATTGGTGCTAATTTGTCCTTTCATTTGGGCATTCGGGGTCACATTTGCATGCATTTTCTCAAAGGACAATCTGTTCACTAACACCAAAAATAAACCCAAACGAAACTAAGCACCGCTCCTTATTTGACCGAGTACCAACCCAAGCACCCTCCAAAGAAACTACTAAGCCTCCTCCCATGAACTCCAAAGTAGTTATTGAGAAAATCCAAGATGCTTCTACATCAATAGGTAAACCAACAATGTTGAATAGTAAATAAAACCATGCACATAGAGAACCCATAAGACCATTATTTTTTAACTAGGGAAGGCTTGGCCAAGGGAAAACCCTGGTGGTGGTGATACCCACTAGATGATTCACCAAACAATAGGATCATGTTAAGGATAGGAGTCTATGAGGTACATATAGTGTCTTAAGTCCTTGTTATACTCCTCAATCCTATTAGGAGTTTTTATAACCCTTTTAGGAGTTGGTAGAACAAGTATAATGTTTGCAAGAAGAGCCCAATGCCCTAACATGCAATTATACAATTCAATTCCATCACAAGATAGGTATACATACAATACTTGCTTTGCTACTATAAATCATAGTTTCTCTAATCTTACATCAGATTTTGCATCACATAAGGCTCATATATAATTCTCACAATAGTTCCCATATCACATCTAATCACACAACTTCCCCAATATATGTGCAAGATAAGATCTTTACTTATACCTGGCACAATCAAAAAACTCTACACTATCAGCCTTCATGTCTTCACATGCTTGACATAATATAAAATAACTTATTGAATACTATCCACTTAGTTGTCTCAACACAACTTATTAATTATTTCAAAACCAAAATAATTCCTATAGTCATATAACTCTGTTTACTGTTATGCTCTATTATGCATTCTTAAGTAGTTGCACTATTAATCTCACTATAACTTGTGTTGTACTATCCGTACATGTCTGTGTACAAGAACACATCATCATGATGCTATCATGAAGTTTCCCTCAACTTCACATAAGCTAACTCTTAATGAGTCATCCACATATTTAAGATCTATACTCTATGCTATTGCAAATTGTCTAACACTTAGACAATTTTCCATCTTTAAATGCATAAATGAAATGCTGAATATATGTTGCCATAAATAAAAACCATCATGTCATCTAACTGTCCATATTTTCAACATTCTCTAGGTGCTTTTTTAATTTCATTTGATCAAATCCTCTTCATCAATCAAACAAATGATAGTACTCAAAATCAACTAAGCAGTTGTCTTACCAATAAGTAGTAGGTCTGACATCAATGACAAAATAATGATTGAAACACATTTTCATACTTGTATCAATCTATTTTCAACTATCTCCCTCTTTCACATTAATGAAAAGCCAATAAAATTGGTACAACCAACAATATTTCCAAAAAGAAAATAATTCCTTGTATTAAAATCTCTCCCTCTATTAGCAACTTTCATCTTCTGTATAGGTTACAAAATTTTTTTTTGATCAACAAAAAATCAACTCATCCTTATGACTCCGTCTTGATCACTTTCTCTCCTTATTACTCCTTATATCTTTCTTAGTATATTCTCCCTCTTACTAGGTAGATGTGTGTCTTGTAATCATCAGGTACTCTATCTCCCTCTTAGTAGATATTTCCTTTGTATTCTTTCCTTTTACTATAAAATATCTCCCTCTTTGACAAAAATTCAAAATACTTGTCATCTTATCATGTAGATATGAAAATGTATAGTTTGTCTCTCTATCACCTATCTTGTGACTAATTTGCACCTCCAACTCTTTGATTACTTTAGGTAGCTCATAAAGTAAGATCCATTGTATCAATGTGTAACATATGTCAATCATCTTAGTTGATACAGGGCACTTCTCATGCTTCATAAATAGCCTTGGATAGGGGTATCACCCCTAGTTTACCTCTTAGATACTCATGAGCATCCTTGGGTAATTCTTTTGTGAAGGCATTAGCTATTTTCTCTTAAGTATTCACATATTCCATCTTCACCTCTTTCAAGTAATGGAACTTGATTGAAAAATTCTTAGTCTTTGTATGCATCACATGATTCTTTGATATATTTATAGCACTTGTATTATCATAATAAAGTACCATGGGTTGAGTTATTTCCTCCTTCATAACTTCAGAGTAGCTATTTGATCCATACAATGTTTGTATAATTTATTGTAGAAACAACATATTCAACTTTGACAATAGATTGATATATGTAGTTTTTTTTCTTGCTAGTCCATGTAACCATCCTTCTTCCTAAGAAAAATTCTCCTCCACTCGTGCTCTTTTTATCATCAATATTTCTAGTCCAATCAGCACTAGTGCAGGCTCTCAACTCAAATTTCTCATTTTTCTTGTAGTATAGACCATAGTCTTGTATTCCTTTCAGATATCTCATTATTCTCTTGACAACCATCAAATGATAATTCCCTGGGATTAGTAGAGAATCTTGTAACAATCTCTATAGATATTGCAATATTAGGTCTCCTATGTACTTTATATTGAAACTTTCCAATCGTAGACCTATATAATGTTTGATTCACCTAAGCTCAATCATTATTTTTTGACAATTTATGTATTGTCACCATAGGTGTGCTTACTAGCTTGAAATCTTCCAAACCAAAAGTTTTTAGTATCTCCTTTACATATTTTGACTAAGTGATGTATATACCATATACCATATTTCATTTGATGTACTTGCAAACCCACAAAGAACTTGATTTCTCCAAACATAGACATCTCACATTCTTTCTTTATTTCATTTGTAAAAGCTTAAATAAAGTATCCTGACCTCCAAATATGATATCATCAACAAAAAATTTAGATAGTAAAATACCTTTTCCTTTTGATGTCTTCAAGTACAAATTACTATTATCATCAATCTTCTCAAATCTAATCTTTAAAAGATAATTGTGAAGCATTTCATACTATGCTCTTGGTGCTTGCTTCAAACCATATAAAGATTTGTGTACTCTACATACCATGTTTTTGTCATTAGCATCAACAAATCCTTCTATCCATTGTATATAAACCTCATCTTTCAATATGCCATTCAAAAATGCAGATTTAACATCCATTTGATAAACTTTGAAACCTTTATATGCAGATTAAGCGAGTAGAGTTCTTACTCCTTCCAATCTTGCAATATGAGCGAATGTTTCTCCATAGTCTATCTCTTCTTCTTGTGCATAACCCTTGCAAAATAATCTTACCTTATTCCTTGTGAATTTACCATTTTCATCTAACTTGTTTCTATATACCCACTTGGTGCCAATTACATTTTTATCTTTTGGTCTAGGAATTAAAGTCCATGTCTTATTCTTTTCAATCTGTTCAATCTCTTCTTTCATGGCATTACTCCAAGCCACATCTTCTATGGAATCTTTCACTATTTTAGGTTCATGTATGCTAAGAAAACATGTATCACTTCTCAACCTATTCCTTGTCATTAGTTTTGGATTTTTATATCTAATAATTTGTGCAGCAGGGTGATGTATTTTGACATACTTTAACAATCTTAGTTATGCCTTGTTTTCCTCATTTGGTCTCTCAACTTTTGAATCACTATACATACTTCTCTATTAGGTAATTCAACATCTATTTCATGTACACTAATCTTAAAATTAGAATGTGCCTCACCTTCATTCTATAACTTGACACTTGTCATGCCCTAAATTTAACAAGGCAAAACATAACCAACAATTTTTTTCTTTTTTTCTTTATTTTTAAAAAGATTTTAATTTTTTTTTTAAGGTGAACTAGAAGTAATGTGTATCAATCTTTATTTGTTTGATTATTCTATCGAACTAGCTAGGTAATGTTATCATATCAAAATTCACATCCTATCCTTGAAGCAAGTCATTTCTGATGAGATTGTGAAACACAATTTCTACATTGATGTGGTTATAATGTTTTCGTAGTTGTTTTGGTGAAGATGTTTTATAACTAGGTTTTTAAATTGTTTATCATTAATTATTTTTCCAAATTCCATGATGTGTTACGATTTACCAATTCTTCCTAATTTTCAAGAAAATACCATTTAATGAAAATAAATAAGGTAATATGAAGATTCAATTATAAATTTGACTCAAAGCTTATTCTTCCAATTAATAAATTTATGTGTTATGACTAGAACACTACTTAATTACCAATTACTTAACTATTACTTAATGAATGTTCCTATCAATCCACTAATAACTATGTATAAAATAGTTACTTTATAATTACTAAATATATACTATAGTTTGAAGTCTATTCACTACAAACCAATTAAGCTATGTTTGGTTTAAAATACTAAATTCCTACCAACTGCCTTTATCCCATTCACTACTATCAATAGATCTCACTGCCCTAACATTCTATTAATCCTATTTACTAAGAGCTTTCCTTATTATCCCCAAATTAATGTCATGCATTCCTGAACCATCCTACTAATTCCATTTACTAACATACCTTATTAATTAATTATCACCTATTACTAACTAAATGCCTAGTTCCAAAAGCATGGTCTCTCCTTCCTAGATGTGATGGGTTGTAATAGGTCAAAATTTTACATCTTGCAAGATTTCCAACTTTCTAAGTACCTAGGAAAAGATGGCAGCTCATGCCAGTAAAACGTCATAATCATTGCTATTCATCTAATGGCAAGACAAGGTCACCTAGTGGGGACCACAACCTCCTTTCCCCCATTTGAATATGGTGATTTATTTGTTACAAAAAGGGAACAACTAAATTAGGTAGGATTCACCAATTTTATTTTATTTTAAATTTGTTTTATAAAATATACTTGTACTTTGGGTTTGTTTCAAGTGTTAAGTATTATATTCTAGGTAGGGTTTTTTTATTGAATTCTAATGTGAGTGGACATAATTTTTCCTTTAAATGATTATTTATTTTAATTTTCTTCTAAACCCCCTAAATAGGGTGATTATTTTAATGGTATCTTATAAGGGAGATTCTAGGTATATTCCTCCCTATTATTATATTGCTCTATAATACGCATGGATTAATTTACACATTCTCATACATTTTCCAAAGAATCAAAAGAGAAGCTATAGGAAGTTTTCTCCCTAATTTTAATAAATTTCTCTTCTTTCCTTTTCTTTTTGGGTGATCATATATTGTTGAGTTGCCAATGTTCTGATTTGACTACGCTATTAATTTTACTTTGCAAGTTTATTATCACTGAGGTATCTATCACATCTAAGGACCTAATTGAACTTGAAAAAAAAAGAATAATTCTCTATACATTTGAAATAAACTATCTAATATAATACATTCTTTTCATTGTACCTAAAACATGATATATGCTCTTATTTTTCAATCACCTATGTTTTCAAATTGAACCAACTATATCAATGAGGATCTACAACAACCCATGAAATGTTTTCGACAATTTATTTATAGACCAACATAAAAGAATGTCTCATTGTTGGAAATGATTGAAATGATCATAAGAAAAGTTGTTGGAATGATATATAGAAAAAATGGTAAAGAATGTTCTCAATCATTGTTTTGTCATTGATGTCAAACTTGCTACTTGCAGGAATGACAATTGCTTTAATGATCCAAATACTATCAATTAGTTGATTATCAAGGAGGAGGCAATCAATAAGATGTAACTAGAACACCTAGAGAAAGGTTGAAGTTATGATGTTATAATGAAGTACAAGGATCAACTAAGCCATTGATAAAAAAGTGTGTTGATGACATACTATAAGACACAGAGAATTGGGGCACTAAAACATATCAAAGATGTAAGGTTTTAGCTAAGACATTTGTAAAGCTCAACTAAGTTCATTAGAGAGAAGGAGCCAAGCAAGCTAGTATGTGCCGAGAAAATTCCTAGTAAGTGCTGAGTAAACTTCAAGTGCCGAGCAAGTTCAAGTGCCAAGTGATATCGAGTGCCGAGCAGAGATAGGTGCCGAGCAAGTTCAAGTGCCGAGTAAACTTCAAGTGCTGAGCAAGTTCAAGTGCCGAGTAAACTTCAAGTGCCGACCAAGTTCAAGTGTCGACTAAACTTCAAGTGCCAAGAAAGTTTAAGTGCCGAGTGATATCGAGTGCCGAGTAGAGATAGGTGCCGAGTAACACAGAGATGCTGAGCACCAGTAAAAAAAATGGTGCCGAGTAACACAAAGATGTCGAGCACCAATAAAACTAATAGTGTTGAGTAACACAGAGATGCCAAACACCAGTAAATCAATAATGCTGAGTTGCTGCATTATTTTGAAAATCAAAGATTCGCCAGATTTAAGCCAACAAGGTTGTTATCTAGAAGTTTGTGAATTAAAATGGAAGATAAGAATGATGAGCTAGTGGCACAGAACACCATGTAAAATATTTTTAAGAATACAACTAATGAAGTTTGAAGATAAGAACAAGATATGAGGTACATACATTATATCCTACCTAATCCATTCAAAACCCTAAAATTGGAACGGGAAAAATGAGCGGCAAAGGCAAATCAAATTTCTATTTAAGGAGTCATAAGTTAATAAAAGAGAGAGAGAGAGAGAGAGGCTATCAAGCATGAAAGCATGAAATGCTGAAGGAGGTGCTAAGGAGATAAGAGAGCATAGAGACTCTAATTCAGTAAGAAGACCCCTGATATGGATGCATTGGTACAATGAGTTAGAAGACTCAAGCAGACGAAGCTTGAGAAGAAGTCAAGCAGTCAGAGCTGAAGTGTTTGAAGCCAAGCACTAGGATTGAACTAAAAGTGTGATCTAAAATCTGCAAAGTATGTTGTAAGTTATATCAGATCAAAAGATCATTATCATTACTTTCTAGCAATTGTAATAGTAAAGTTTAAATCCTATGGACTTAGGTTGGTTTAATAGCCATGAGATAAATCCTTTAACAGGGTGACATTCCAAGTGAATGTTCTAAAGTCCTTTAACCAGGCCCATTCCTAACAATTTGGTGAAATCCTCTAACAAGGTCACATTTAACAGTGTGTTGTAAGCCTTTAACAGGGCAGGCTTTTAATAGGGCATCACTTTAGAAGAGTGAGAATCAAGTAGCATGTTACTAGTGGTTTTTTTCAAATTGAGTTTCCACATAAATCATTGTGTCATGTGTTGATCTTGCATGTTTTGTCTTTGTATGTTGATTTACTATAACTTGCTAATATGGTTGATTTAAAAGTTTGGATGGATGAAAAGTGTATGGATTCATAAAAAGTAGTGAAAAAGTATTAATAGGGCATTTGGACCTTGAATAACTGATTCACCCCCCCCCCGTCTTAGTTATTCTAAAGAATTCTAACAATTGGTATTAGAGCCTAGTTGCTGACTCATTTTAAAGGAACTATAAGCAGAAAAGATCAAAATGCCTAAGAGAGAAGTTCCCAAGCTCAATAAAGACAAATTTGTTGCATGGAAAAGCTTGATGAAGCTACATCTTGGATCCATAGGATATTATGCTCAAAATTCAATTGTCACTAAACATGTAGATCCAACAAGTGC
The DNA here is from genome assembly GCA_028749045.1 of Cupressus sempervirens. Lineage (NCBI taxonomy): Eukaryota > Viridiplantae > Streptophyta > Pinopsida > Cupressales > Cupressaceae > Cupressus > Cupressus sempervirens. The sequence goes on from CM053789.1 coordinate 807,987,503, forward strand.
TCCTACTGCAGAAGATATGAAAAACAAGCAAGAACACAATTAGACAATGCTGAAAATTGCCTCTGCACTCAACTATGCTGAATTTGATGATATCAAAGGATGTGATACTGAATTCAAAATATGGAAAGCCCTATCAGACATCTATGGAGGAGATTAGAATGTATAAAGAGCAAAAAGAGAAAGTCTCAGAGGAAAGTTTGATGACATGAAAATGGAGGAAAATGAGAACATTGCTCAGTATGGTGCAAGAATAAAAGATGTGGTAAGTGCAATAAGATGCTTGAATGGTAAATTGGATGAAGATACTATTAATAGTAAGTTCTTAAGAACCTTGCTTCCTATCTATGCTATTAGAGTATCAACAATACAAGAGCTATGATGTATACCAGGAAACAATCTAAGTTTTGAAGGAATGATAGGTAGACTCACTGCATTTGAGTTATCTAATTTTGACAACTACAAACCAAAGAATGTTGAATCTACCTTTAAGGCCAAGTTATCACTGAAAGATGCTGAATAGGTGAAATCAAAGAAAGGAAGAAAAATGAAGTATGTATCTAGTGATAGTAGCACTGATGAGGAAGATGTAGAACAATTGGAAGCATTGCTTGCTAGAAGATTTCACAGAGGTAAAGGAAAATTCAAAGGTAAGATGCCTATCATTTGTTTCAATTGCAATGAAGTAGGTCATATTGCTGCCAGGTGTCCACAAAAAAAGGATTACAAGGAAGGCAACAAAAACAAATTCCAAAGAGATGATGACAAGTGAGATTACAAAGAAAAAGGTAAGAAGTGTTACATTGTTGAAGAAAATTCTGATGATAATGATGATGAAGTTGTTTATGTAGCCATGAAGGATCAATCTAATGAAGAAGAGCCCATAGCATTGGTAACATATATGAACAAGAATGACAGGTGGATCATAGACAGTGGATGCTCACATCACATGATAGGAGACAAAAGTAAGTTTGTTAACTTTACTTAGTATGATGGAAATAGTGTTAGATTTGGTAATGATGCTCCATGTCAAATAAAAGGAAAAGGTTCCATTAAGCTCATAGAACAAATTTCATGTGATAATGCATACTATGTTGAAGGATTAAACTACAATTTGCTAAGTGTCCCACAGTTAGGCAATATAGGATGCAAAATAGAATTTGGAAACAAAACTGCAAAAATCTATGATACTAATGGTAAACTGATAGGAAAAGGAGATCAAACAAGGAGTAATTTGTTTTACCTTAATATGGATGATGTTTCTTGTTTTATTGTAAAATTTGATGATGAATGGTTGTGGTATAGAAGATTATGTCATGTAAACTTTGACAATTTGGTCAACATCAGTAAAATGAAGAAAGTCAGAGGTTTACCAAAATTGAAGAAGCCTAATAATATCATGTGCAAACAATGTCAGCTAAGAAAGATGACTAAGTCAAGTCTCAAAAGCAAAAACTATACAATCAAAATACATCAAAGAGATTCTTAAAACATTCGGATTAGAGGAGTCCAAACTGGTCAACACACCAATCGCAACAGGAAATAAGATGTCCAAAAATGATGAATCAAACAATGTACAGATCCATGATTGGAAAACTACAATATGTTGTACATAGTAGACCAAACATAGCATTAGCAGTTGGAATAGTGGCCAGATTCTCTGCTAATCGTAAAGAAAATCATCTCATAGCAGTAAAAAGGATAATGAGATATCTTAAAGGAACTAATAACTTTGGTCTATACTACAAAAAGAATGAAAAATTTGAGCTCAATGCATATACAGATGCAGATTGGGGAGGCAACATTGATGATAGAAAAAACACAAGTGGAGGTGCATTATTTCTAGGCAAAAGGCTAGTTACCTGGACTAGTAAGAAACAAACATGCACATCTCAGTCCACTGCAAAGTCAGAATATGTGGCAGTAGCAGTCAATTGCACATTGTGTGGCTCACACATCTATTAGAAGGAATGAAAGAAGATGTAAAAAAACCTGTGATATTGTATTGTGATAACACAAGTGCTATAAACATATCTAAAAATCCAATAATGCATGCAAAAACCAAGCACATTGCAATCAAGTATCATTATGTTAGAGAACTGGTAGAAGACAAACAAGTAAAGTTGGAATACATTCACACAACGAAACAAACTACAGACATCTTCACCAAACCGTTGCCAAAGGATGCTTATGAATATCTTAGAGGCAATTTGGGGGTAATACCCCTAACTCAAGCAGTTTAAAGCAACAAAGAAACTACCCTGCATCACCAGCAATGAATCATTGAAATATCAGAAGAGTGACACAGAGGATGACAATAGGAGCAAAAACTCCAAATCAATCACAAGCATGGTGACAAAGGGAGAAAACAACAAGAAGCCAAAGCTCATATTTTGCATAATAAAGATGCTACATCTTTGGCATTTATGTCAAAGAGGGAGAAATGTGTAGAAACCTGATCAATATATATGAAAGAGGGAGATATATGAGATCAGTAGTAAAAGATGTAGCAGCAAAGAAATATAGTAGACAACGTATACAATCTTGGTGGTAACTAAGTTGATCAATTGATCAGTTTGATTTTCCATCAATGCCAAAGAGGGAGATTGTTGGAAATGATTGAAATGATCATAAGAAAAGTTGTTGGAATGATATATGGAAGAAATGGTAAAGAATGTTCTCAATCATTGTTTTGTCATTGATGTCAAACTTGCTACTTGCAGGAATGACAATTGCTTTAGTGATCCAAATACTATCAATTAGTTGATTATCAAGGAGGAGGCAATCAATAAGATGTAACTAGAACACCTAGAGAAAGGTTGAAGTTATGATGTTGTAATGAAGTACAAGGATCAGTTAAGCCATTGATGAAAAAGTGTGTTGACGACATATTATAAGACACAGAGAATTGGCACACTGAAACATATCAAAGATGTAAGGTTTTAGCTAAGACATTTGTAAAGCTCAACTAAGTTCATTAGAGAGAAGAAGCCAAGCAAGCTAGTATGTGTCGAGCAAATTCTTAGTAAGTGTCGAGTAAACTTCAAGTGTCGAGCAAGTTCAAGTACCGAGTGATATCGAGTGTCGAGTAGAGATAGGTGCCGAGCAAGTTCAAGTGCCAAATAAACTTCAACTGTCGAGCAAGTTCAAGTGCCAAGTAAACTTCAAGTGCTGAGAAAGTTAAAGTGCTGAGTAAACTTCAAGTGTTGAGCAAGTTCAAGTGTCGAGTGATATCGAGTGTTGAGCAGAGATAGGTGCTGAGTAACACAGAGATGCCAAGCACCAATAAAACCAATGGTGCCGAGTAACACAGAGATACCAAGCACCAGTAAAACCAATAGTGCCGAGTAACACAGAGATGTCAAACACTAGTAAATCAATAATGCCGAGTTGCTACATTATTTTGAAAATTAAAGATTCGCCAGATTTAAGCCGACAAGGTTGTTATCTAGGAGTTTGTGAATTAAAATGGAAGATAAGAATGATGAGCTGGTGGCACAAAACACCATGTAAAACATTTTTAAGAATACAACTGACGAAGTTTGAAGATAAGAACAAGATATGAGGTAGATACATTATATCCTACCTAATCCATTCAAAATCCTAAAATTGGAAAGGGAGAAATGAGCGGAAAAGGAAAATCAGATTTCTATTTAAGGAGTCATAAGTTAATAAAAGAGAGAGAGAGAGAGAGAGAGAGAGAGAGAGAGAGAGAGAGAGAGAGAGGCAGTCAAGCATGAAAGCATGAAATGCTGAAGGAGGTACTAATGAGATAAGAGAGCATAAAGACTCTGTTTCAGTAAGAAGACCCCTGATATGGATGCATTGGTACAATGAGTTAGAAGACTCAAGGAGACGAAGCTTGAGAAGAAGTCAAGCAGTCAAAGCTAAAGTGTTTGAAGCCAAGCATTAGGATTGAACTGAAAGTGTGATCTAAAATCTGCAAAGTATGTTGTAAGTTATATCAGATTAAAAGATCATTATTGTTACTTTCTAGCAATTATAACAGTAAAGTTTAAATCTTATGGACTTAGGTTGGTTTAATAGCCATGAGATAAATCCTTTAATAGGGTGACATTCCAAGTGAATGTTCTAAAGTCCTTTAACCAGGCTCATTCCTAACAGTTTGGTGAAATCCTCTAACAAGGTCACATTTAACAGTGTGTTGTAAGCCTTTAACAGGGCAGGGTTTTAACAGGGCATCACTTCAAAAGAGTGAGAATCAAGTAGCATGTTACTGGTGGTTTTTTCCCAAATTGGGTTTCCACATAAATCATTGTGTCATGTGTTGATCTTGCATGTTTTATCTTTGCATGTTGATTTACTATAACTTGCTAATATGGTTGATTTAAAAGTTTGGATGGATGAAAAGTGTATGGATTCATAAAAAGCAGTGAAAAAGTATTAATAGGGCATTTGGACCATGAATAATTGATTCACCCCCCCCTCTAAGTTATTCTAAAGAATTCTAACAATTCACTTAACTTCTCAATATTACATAAAGATACATAATGTGAAACTTACAATGAATATTTCCTTGCAAGCAAGATATATGAAATTTCTCAATCTTCCTTCCACAATTTCAAATAATAAATAGTGATAAACCAATCCATTTTTATATTACAATGAAATTAAAAAGAAGACTTGATATCACATCACACTTGAGATGACATGGAACATTGGTCTCTCTCTCTCTACACACTTGATTTTTCAACTTTGTCAATGGTGAAACTCGAATATCTTCACAGAATCCATCTTCAAAAAACCTACAACACAATACAAAACTTAGAACCATGGAGGCTCACCTTCCATCCTAGGCTTCTATGAAGCCACGCACAATGTAAGGGGAAACAAGACCCAATTGGGATACACACATACAACATATGATAATGCATGAGGAACTTACAAGATAACACATAATACTCCCTTCCAAGGTTTACACTATGATTCACCATTGGAACCATTGAACATAGGGTGAAGATGTGCTCTCAAAAAGGAGAATTTTCATTAACATCATCAAATTTCCACAATCCATTTGTAAATAAGAAGTTTTCTAGATTTGATTGTGTATGTTTTTTTACCATCAACATTTCAAATCATACTACATGATCCATCCTTAGGATGTGAGAGAGATGGATCATCCTGATGATGGATCATGTAGTATGATCTGAAACATTGATGGTAGAAAAACATACACAATTAAATCCAAAAAAATTCTTATTTGAGAATTTTCATATGAAACATACCTACAATAAATAATTTTCATGCCTTTCGGGGCTTTCAAAAAACAAAAAATTCCATGCCCTTTTGGGGCTTTCAAAAATATATGCCCATACTCCATAATCATCCTTTCTAAACCATCATTTCCCTTATCACCACCCAAAGAAAGATATGAATGGATATGGCATACAATGGAGTGCATACTCCAAGATTCTCAACTATATTTCAAGCCCAGCTAAGCCCTCCACCCTAGACTTCTCTTCCCTTCCAAAGGGTGAGCAAAGCCCTCACACCCACAACAAAACTTGACATTAAGATCAAAACCAAAAGGAATAAAGAAATTTCATGAACATAATACACATTTATACCACTACAACTCAATAAAAAGATTCACAATGGCATAACACAATACCAAAATCTACCATCCAAAGATTCACAATACAATGCAAGATCCCATAAAAAATGCTCAATGCTTGTAGATTTACTATGAAATACTAAAAGGAATAACATGTACATGGTTTGAAACAACAACCTTGGTCCAAGCTAAGACAATGATATTTTTTGTAGAGATCCCTCAGTCCTTCTCCAAAACCCTAACTATCTATAAACTTTGAGAGTGGGTGAACACCCCACTAGTTTGTCCAAGACTCTCTCATAAGGTCTTCTTACTAACTATTTTATCAAAGACACTAACCCACTACCTCTTACAAACTTGTCTCCTCTAAATTTTCTATATTTGATTTAGTGGGGACATAGAAGAGCACACATGTGACAAGCCCATTTTCAAATTGGTGGAAAAATGCATTAATAAAGGGCCTCCCTAGGCTATCTAGTCACTATCATGGTCAAAATTAGGTCTCTAACATGTTAAACTATCACATGGAAAAATCATTTTCACATAAAAGACACTTTGGGACCACCTAATGACCCTTCAAAATCCTAGCCAAGTTCAAATTCAAATTTCCTTTGATTGTGACCCATCTTACCCCTTGTCAAGTGGATTTACTTACTCATTAGAAAGGTAATTAGTTTTAGGGTAAAATGCTACCTTGACCAAAACCCTACATGACATGTCATTACACACAAAATCCACGAGTATCAAGTAACACATACAAACACATTCCACATCATGATGACATGCCCTGAATGTATCCTTATGATTAAACATTTCCACGTACAATCAAGCTTACACTTACAAAGCAAAATAATTTCACAACATGGCTTTTGAATCTTCCAAATTTTCACCTTGGTTAAATTATATTCACATAGGTTTGGATCTTGTTTTCCCCAAAATTTCCATGGTTCCACTTCCTACACATCAAACTTGAGCATCAATAGTCCAAGGAGGTCATATAAATATATATCATAAATGCAAATAATTTCAAATGTTACATAATCTTATTAACATAATTCAATCAAATTTCCTTTCCTAATCATTTCAAATAAATCATCCAAAATGTAAAAATTTTAGAATCTACATATTATAAACCATCATAATCACATCAACATTTATCCACATATCACATTAAATCATAATCATCATTATCAAATTAACATTTTGTCTACATATCTCGTTACATCATAAATCATCAAGGTCAAATCAAAATTTATCCACATATCAAATTAAATCATAATCATCATATCATAATCTAATTCTATTATGTCATAAAGTTGCATCTATTTGTGTTTGATTCTCCCATTCACAATATCAGGTTCATAGTATATATCATAGATGTAGGACACTACTATAACTGTCAAAAATAAATAGTTAAAATAATTCATTGTCCTACTAAGTCTTGAGTAATATCAAAATATCCAAACCCTAAATATCAAAAGCAACATTAGTAATGAACAAAATCATTAATTATATCATTTAGATCTTAATGTACAAACATAAGTGTAGATCATCAAAATGTAGATATTAAAATAACATAACCCCATGGTCTTGAAAGTATATCAAAACATCAAATTAGAAGTATCATAATGAAAATATGTCATGTATATTATGACAGATTGGGTGAGGCCTCACAATAGCTAATTGTAGCTTAGTTCCTAAATGTCTAGTGACTCAACAATCACTGAAACTTGATGTTGATTTTCAACTTGATTTACAACATCTTCATTAGTAGGCATACCTTCATAAAAGTATACAAATGAGTTTTATTCCTCTAGTTCCTTTATAGGTTTAGCCTCATGTACTTCCATAAATTCATCAAATTTCACATTTTCTCTTTCTACAACTTTGTTAGTGTTAGTATTTAAACACTTATAAGCTTTATCTCTTACGGAATAGCCAAGGAATATACCTTATTCACTTTTGCATCTAATTTACCATTCCTAAAATCTTTAAGAATGTAACACTTGCATGTAAATACCTTAAAATATTTTACACTAGGTGAGTATCTATACCATAGTTCAAAATGTGTTGAATGAGTACCTTTCTTGACTTGCACATAGTTCAAGGTATATATAGCTATACTTACAACCTCTCTCTGGTATTTCAAAGAAACATTTTTCTCCATCATGAGTGTCTTAGCATAGTCTATTATAGATGTGTTGGTCCTTTTAACAATTCCATTTTGTGGAGGGGTTCTAGGAGAAAAATGTCTATATTTTGATTCCTCTTGCATTATAGAAAATCTAAAACTCATTTGATGTAAATTCTACTCCTTTATTGGATCTCAAGCATTTCAAAATTTTACTCATTTCCTTCTCAACGCTTGCTAAGTACCGCTTAAACATTTGGAAAGCATCAAATTTTTATTTCATAAACATAACTATCATCATCCTAGAATAGTCATCAACAAATAACATAATGTACTTATCACCTTTGTAGCTTTGCACATTAATTGTCGCACACAAGTCACTATGAACAATTTATAGAATTCCTTTAGAGGTATGAGTCTTACTCAAAAAACTAGAGTTTGTCATTTTTCCTAATTGATATTGTTTGTAAATTATTTTTTAGGTTTCTGCAACTTAGGAAAACCTCTGACTCTTCTCATGTTACTGATACTAATGAAGTTATCAAAATTAACATGACATAACCTCTTGTGCCATAAAAATACATCATCAAATTCTACATCTAGACAAGTAGCATCATCCATGTCAAGATAGAATAGATTAACTCTAGTTTGATGACCTTTTCTTATTAGTTTTCCATTAGTATCATATATATTAGAAATCTTGTTCTCAAACTCAACTTTACAATCTGAACTAATCAATTGCGACACACTCAACAAATTATAGTTAAGTCCTTCAATATAATCAAAATTGTCACGTAAAATCTTTTGTGTGAGTTTGATAGAACCTTTTCTTTTTATCAGATAGGGTGCATCATTACCAAACCTTACATTATTTCCATCATAATAATTCAAGGTAATGAACTTACTTTTATCCCCAATCATGTGATGTGAACACCCACTATCAATGATCCATCTTTCATTCTTGTTTACACAAGACACTAGTGCAGTTGCCTCACCCTAATTAGAATCATCTTTCATTGCAACATACACCACTTCATCATCATGATCATGTAATCCATCTTTGGTTTCCTCTTTAGAAATGTAGCAAGACTTCTTTCCTTTGTCTTTGTAATCTTTGTTGTCTTCAACTCTTATATTCTCATATTTGTCTCCACCTCTATAGTTGTTCTTCTCTAGACATCTAGCAACAATATGATCAACCTCATTACAATTAAAATACATGATAGGTAACTTACCTTTGAATTTTCCTTTACCTCTATGTAATCTCATTTCTAGTAGTGCTACAAGTTGTTCTAAATCCTCCTCATCTGTAGCACTATTGACACCAGAAACATATTTTACCTTTTTCTTCTTCTTTTTCTCATTAGGTTCCTTCAATGATAGCTTGGTTTTGAAAGAAGATTCAACATTATTAGATTTGAAGTTGTCAAAATTAGATAGCTCAAAATTAGTGAGCCTACTTGCCAGACCTTCAGGAGTCATATTAGAACCTGGTATACATTCTTGTATTGCAAAAACTCTAATAGCATAGATGGGAAATAGTTTTCATAAAACTTTACTGAATAAAATATCATCATTTATCTTACTACTAGATCCTTTAATAGAATTAACATCATCTTTTATCCTAGGGAAATCTTCAGCAACATTCTCACCTTTTTAAATTTTCATATCATCAAACTTACCTCTAAGACTTTCAAATTTGGCTCTCAATATATTTGCATCACGTCTATAGATGGTGTGAAGAGCATCCCACATTTTATTTGCACTATCACAACCCTTGATGTCATCAAACTCAACACAATTTAGGGTAGAGGTAATCTCCAACATTGCCTAATTGTATTCAATCTTCTTTTTTAGATCTTTAGAAGTTAGGGCTCTGACAAGATCAAAATTATTAGTGGTGATGGTGGATTGTGCATGATCTCCAAGACCTTTAGGTGTAGCTTCATCAAACTTTTCCATGCAAGAAAGTTATCTCTATTAAGCTTGGGTACCTCTCTTTTTGACATCTTCATCTTTTTTCTTCTAGTACCTTCAAACTATTCCTCTTAAGCAAATGGCTTTGATGCCAATTGTTGGAATTCATTAGAATAATTGACGGGGGGGGGGAAGGGTGAATCAATTATTGAAGGTCCAAATGTAAAAATAAAACTTTTCATATCTTACTGAACCCATATCCATAAAACATATTCAACATGCATAAATCCATTAGACCACATATTCACTTAAACTTGTAGGTTACTGTCAAATCAACTTTGGAGAAATGTAAGCATGAAAAATAATAGATTCAATAACACATTTGAAAAAATGATTTTACATGGAAACCCAATTTAGGAAAAACCACTAGTAACATGTTACTCATTCTCAGTCTTCTAAAGTGATGTCCTATGAAAGCTCAACCCGATTAAAGGTTACAATGCACATTGTTATATGTGACCTAGTTAGAGGATTTCAATCACCTTGTCAGGAGTGAGATTTGTTAGAGGACTTTAGATCATTCACTTATAATGTCACCTGGTTAAAGGATTTAAAAATGACTATTAGGTCAATCTTAATCCAAAGGATTTATTCTAAACTAGTACAATGATTAGATAGTAACAGTAAGGCTTGATTTGATAACAACTTATAACTCACTTAAAAATTATAGATCATTGTTTCAGTCCTCTATTCTACTTGGATTTCAAACACTTCAACTCTAATAGCTTGTTCACCCTTCAAGTATCCATTCCCTTAAGCTTTCTTTCTTTGCTTGCCAATAGTAGCCTCTTTTATTCGATTACTATATTGCGTAATACCTTAGACCTCTTGTCTAAGTTAGGTTCTCCAACATTGATAACCTTTTCTTCTAACCAAACATATCTATAAATAGAAAATCATGATCTTTACCAATCAACCTCTATTGTCCATTTTAGGGTTAGGTAGAATTAGGTAGGAATTGATGAATCTACCCATCTTTTTTTTTAGTCCTTTTTAGAAACTTATCCTTCAATCCTCTTTGAATTTGCCTCAAAATAGTTTATAACCATGAATTTTGTGCCACCATCTCATCATAGTTATTTTACACACACTTCAAAAAATTTAATAAAATAAAATAGTCTACTCAAATTCATCAAATCCATGATTTAACATGAATATTGGCACTTGACATCAATATGTTGTCACTCAACTTCCATAATATTCTTCCACTTGCCATCAACTAGATCACTTAGCAAACATTAAAGTTTATTAGTGCTTGGAATCAGCTTAACTTTACTTGGCTTACACTATATCACTTAACATACACTAAAATTTGACTTTGCTTGACTCCAACTAATTTTCTACTCTATTTACAATAACTTTTCTCAATACCTACTGTCCACTCGATCAAACATGGTAGATTCAATTCTTCTTACTTGTTCTTCTAGACTTAGTCAGTCTATCCAACCTTTACAATATTAAGCAGATAATCAATGCATTATATTATCATTGTATTAACTGAACTTTGTACTCCTTTTTTATACCATAACTCAACCTTTTCTCTAGGTACTTTTGTTATCTCATTTGATCAATTCCTCTTCATCAATCAAACACATGATAGTACTTAAAATCATCTAAGTAGTTTTCTTACCAAAAAGTAATAGGTTTGACATAAGTGACAAAATAATGATTGAAACACATTGCCATACTTGTATCAATCTATTTTCAACAAGTACAAAGTGGCTGCATGCTCTTCCTTATGATTTTCTTTAAACTAGTATACATGTAATATATGGAAACACATATTCATTCCAATAAATGATAGAAAATATTAAATAAAAACATGGAATATTTCTTGCTAATGGTACTTGGCTACAAGAACTTACCCATTAAAATCTTAAAGAAAATAAATATTGTTAGAAATATATAATACTAAGAGGGGGTGGAGAGGTGAGTCGATATTCTACAAAATTTTAGCCACAACTAAATATTGTTAATTACTTTATAACATGCATATGAAAGTAAAAAAATAATGTTGAACAATAAATATGAACATCCAAAAAGATAACTCATAACACCATTATTTGTTAACTAGGGATACACTGGCCAAGGGAAAACCTTGGTGGGGATGGGGATTATACCCACAAGATGATCAACTAAAAAAAAGAATCCTATTAAGGATATTGACCCTAGTAGGAGTTTATAAAATGCATATAGTGTCTTGAGTCCTTATTAGAGGATTAGGGCTCATTAAAAGCTTCCACCCTATTAGGAGCTGGTAGATCAAATACAATGTATGCAAGAAGATCCTACTGTAATACCCCAGAATTGGTTCATTGCTATGACAAACAATTTTGATCTATTTTGATCAACCCTAAAGTCTTTTTTAATTAGGAAATTCTCATTCTAATTTTCACTACTTGAATTAATTTTCAAATGAAGAAAACCCTAATCTGCGTTAATCATATGACTTAATTGTCAAATGAAGAAAACTCATTTTTATTAAATTAAATAACCTTTTAATTTCTTCTCTTCAGCTCAAGAATGAGAATTCCAAGTGATCTATCTCTTGGATTGGAATTGGATTGATCCACTTATTCTAATACTTAGGTGAATTTTAGTTAACTCTCTATCACACTTGGGTTCTGAGTTAGTTGACTTCACCTAAATTGGGAATTTTCAATCTTGACTAGATCTCATCTTCAATCCTGACCATTGATCTAAGTTGATCTCAACCATTGATTGATTTTGGGAATTCTATATAAGAGGCTTTTAATTCCTCATTACAAACATTGGAATTTAAATTGCATCAAATTACCATTGAATTGCATACTCATTTTGATTGATATTCTCATAGTTGTCATTACTTAGTATTAAATATCATATAGATTAAACATGCACTCATATAGCTTAATTTTTTCTTATCTATTATTAGAATAAATTACATTCTCATCTAGATTAATTGCATTATCATTTAGCTACATAAATCCTTCATACTAAAATTTTTGGTTGCTTGCTTCTTAGTTTGAGAGCAAAGGAAAAATGCTTCTAGTTAGAAGGCAACAGGTCATGTTGATTAGATTCCTCTGATGAACAATTCAATGTTCATTCTAGGATGATATCTTAGGTAAAGGCTATGTTGAAGTGTATGTGAGGATTAGAGGCCCCAAATTTTGCACATACATTTTTGGTACCCACCATGGGGTTGAGAAAAATAATTTTTTTGGCCTCATTTACTTTATTTTCTAACATTTTAATGATTCTATTGTACCCTTACATATATATTTCTAGATTTTTGCATGGAAAATATCATTTTCATGTGAAGGTTTGAGGATTTTGTCTTTCTCTTAGTACTTCCTCACATGAAAAAGTACCCCATTGGATAGTTTCTTGTATGGTACCTCATTTTCTTGCACAAGTCAGTGCAAGAGTTTGTGTGAAATCTTGTAACAACATACGTAAAATGTAGATTTCTAGAATTTGGTTTATCATTTCAGTTGGCTAATGCATTTTCTTTGAAGCACTTCCTTCTGAATGTCTAATTTTTCTGTAGAATAACTATGGTTTACAAGGCAATTGGTTAAGATTCCTTGTATACAAACATTTCAAACATGAACTGACTATGTGTCTGTAGGACGTTGTCAAAGATATGCATATCGAAGATTAATTTTAAACCTACATAAACATTGTGTCTTTTTCCTACTTTCCACACTATTATAATTAGGGCCTATGAACTTCATAGGGCGGAAGATAGGGGAATAGGGGAATATGCTCTTTACCACTTGGAGGTCATGGCCAAGGGTAAATTAAAATCTATAAGTCTTTAAAAGATGGCATTTGAGGGAGGCAAGCAAGTTAGTGGTTCTCTAGTATGAGTCCTCTTCTATGAAGGGATGATCTAATTTATTTTTAGGGAATTAGAATCTTGAGAAAGGGATAAGTCTAGATCGATTAAGCTAACTCAATGATTAACATGTTTTGTATGTTTGGGTGAGGTGATGAGGTAGAGGAGTATGCTCTTTCCCCTTGAGGGAAATTAGAAACTTGGACCCTTAGATCCAGACCACCAATCTGAGTCAACCCTTAGAGGGCCTACAAAATTGATCCAACCTCTAGGAACCACCCAAGTGAGAACACTTCTTTTGTCAAAGATTCCAACTCACTATAATAAAGAAGCTTTGTAGAGTAAAAGACTCCAAAGCTGTACTAATTTCCTCTTCTTCATTCCTGATATTGCATACCAAGAAGAGGTTCTATCTATTGTCCTAGTTGGTGCTAGCCATAGTCTTTCTAGAAAAGTGTGTGCACTCTTAGATACTAGTCCACTTGCAAAGCCACCAAGGATTAATACAAACAGAAGCCAAGTAAAAACTTTTAGTTAGTTGCTACCTAGTTCACCTTTGAAAGGGGGCATAATCTTTGTGCAAGGAGGGGGAAGAATCTCTCCTATAGAACTCACCATAGGAATGCTACTAGGCATTGGAAGGTGGTATACACACTTGAACCCTACCAAAAGGGTGTTTATTCAGTATATATGTTATTGAGCCCTTTGAATACACCAAAAACATGGGTGCCCTCTAGTGGGGTGACACAGTTGTGTGAGGTGCACACATGCGCATAGGTTGTGGGAAAAAAGCTTTGCTTTCTCTATAAGTTTTGGTTGTAGGGATAAAGCATGTCTTTTATCGAGTCTTAAACATGTCCAAACCTATCTAAACAAATTGAAAGTCAAGACACCCCCATCCCTCTAAGTTGCTTTGTCCTTAGTTGGATTGTATTTGACTACTACTTGCTTCTCGTGTCTCTTTGAAAACACTTGTCTGGTTCAAAACCAAATGTTGTTTAAAAACTTGAAAATCAACCTTGCTATCTATTTTAAATCTATCAAATAAACCAATAACATATATAGAATAGTCTAAAACCTTCAAAGTCTCTTTAAAATCTAGTTTTAGTTGTTAGTTTGGTCTTCTTTTTCACACCCAATTTTGCTATATTTTGTGTGAGTTCCTCTTGACTCTACATGTCTTTGTACAAGTAGGCATTTCTTCACATGACCCTATCAAGGTCTTCACACATCCTAGTGTGAATCTCTACATGAGATCTTGCAACTTTGTTCTTTTTTCATAATCCTATTTCACTTGTTAGTGTAGCACTTCCTCACGTGGCTCTATGTAATTCCTCGTGCAAGATTCTAGGTTCAAAATTGTTATTCTAAGTCTTTGTTTGCTTCCTGGTACTTCCTCACATGATTCCCAAAGAATTTTTGTGTTGGATCTTGAATTGAAACTATTAATCTAGTTTGTCAGAGCTATTTATGCTCTCAGTCTAGTCTGTACCTACAACTTGTTGCCTCTTTTTTTGTTTGCAAATAGTCCTAAATAGTGGCAGCTTGCTTGGCTGATGACTTGTGATCTACACTTAAACTAGTCTTGTCCTTCAGTGATATTGTTCTTTTCCTTTAGTTCTTTTTATACTCTATGTCACAATAGTCATAATCTTTGGTGGTTCTAGCCCTTACTCAAACTACTTGTACCTTAGTATACAACACTCTTTTCTTGCTTTTTGAGACTATGTTCTAGTGTGATTCTTGTCTAGTGTTTTGTTTCTTATCCTTGTGTATGACTATGGAAAAAAGAAGTGGAAACATGTTTTATCCCATTAGACTTAGACAAGGTAGAGGTTTCCTTCCAGTTTGTACATGGTCTACGTCCAGTTCATCTAGTGAGGAATCTTCATGATCTCCTTCACTTGTTAGATCACCTCAAGTTTAGAGAACATTCTTTATAAACTTGTGACAAACTAGGAACCCCTTGTATCAAGAGGATCTTGAAACTAGCAAAGGTCCTACATCTCCAAACAATACATCTAAAATCTTTTTCAAAGGACCTTTCCAATCAAAACATACTAAAACTGAACACATTCCTACAATGGCTTATCACAAACCCAAACACAGTGAACATAGTAGAAACCAAGACCAACCTAGGAATGAGAAATAGAAAGACCGTTTCACTTATGAAGATAAGGAAGAGGTGGAAATACTTCTTGAACATATAGAAAAGTGTCACAAAGACAAAAACTTTTGAAAGGTCATGGAAATCTAACTTAATGAAGAGAAAAAAAAATACTTTCTCAAACATGCCCAAGAGGGAGCTAAGCTACCTCATCATTTTAATGTGGACACTATCATGACGCTTGAAGAGGAAACTAAAACTTCCAAGCTCAAAAAACAACTAAAAATCATGGAAGACCAACTAGCCCAAATGATTCATAATAAAGACATGCCTACAAAAACATACACCTTAGAGGCTCTTTGTCCATTCCTATTTGACAAGAGTATAGATATGCCTCCTTTTTTGAGAGGAGTGTAGTTATTTAATAATGAAAAATACTTTGGAACTACTAATCCCCAAAGATCATTTGTGGGAATTCATTGCCTTGTCTATGGAATTTATGCATAATCAGACATATCTCATACATCTATTCCCAAGAAGTCTCTATGGTTAGGATATGGAGTGGTTTTCAAACTTTCCTCTTGGCAACAAAATGTTTGATGAAATTTCCAACTTGCTTGTCCAATAGTATTCTTAGAACATTCAACACCCTATTAACATCTAAGATTTGTGTAATCTTAAATAGAGAGTTGGAGAACCTTTCCTCACATTCCTTTAGAGATGCAGACAACTTTATACTAAATATTCATCCAAGATTCCTAAAATAGAAAAGCTTGACATCTTCACTGATAATCTCCCACTTGATATCATCTATAGAGTCCAATTTCAAGGTCCATGCACCTTTGAAGATATGGTCACACAAGCTATCTGCATAGAGGAATTCATGGTCAAGAAGGGTGAGCTTCCCTTTCAAAAGGACACAAAACAAGGATACACCTCTAATAAGGACAAACCCAAGTATGAGAACAAGAATTGAGAGGTTGTACTTGATGTAGTTGTTGACAACATCACTCTTAAATCTACTAATACAACATTTAATCTCATAGATAATCTCAAAGCAACCAAGAATGTTGACAAATCTCCTTTTGACAATAAGGCATCTAGAAACAAATTGAGGAACTCTTGTGCCACACACCCAAAAGAAGAGTATACACCTCTTGGTAAACCTTTGGATATGGTCTATAAGACCTTGCTACAAAAAAAGCTCATTTCTCCATTGGATAACTCTCACCCTTACAATCCACAACCATGGCTACCATGGTGGAACAAAACCACATTCTGTGAATACCACCAAAACAAGGGTCACAAAACTAGCAATTGCATAAACTTGTGTCACAAAGTCCAAGACTTTATTGAGGATGGTGACATTGTGGTGGATGGATGTAATAAGAATTCAGATCATAAGGGTTTCATGGATCCCTTCCCATCTTATGAAAAGGAGAGAGCTCAAAACCAAAACCTAACAACAAGGTCAACTATACATACTCTAATGATGACAATGTTATCAATATGGTTGAACCTATGGATTTTGTGTACTGTGATGTTATTACCATCGAAGGAAAGAAAGATAACAATAAACCCAAGACACCATTTTTTTTAAGGGGCCTTACTTCTCACACATTGGAAAATGAATCTTCATAATCTTTTGTGAACACTATTACATGTTCTTTTACAAAGTTGGTACTCAAAGGCCTTGTGCCTTCTACTCCTGATCTTGAACAACATAAAGATAAAACCCACATTGGTCCATCTAGAAAAGGTACAAAACTCATGATAAATTTAGTGGCTACCAACTATAATATTCTTGATTAGTTACAATGAAAAAATCCTTAAATCATGATCTTTGAGCTACTTAAAATCTTGCCTACTTATAGACATATTCTTGAAAAAGTCCTCACTGAGGAAAATGTCCCTCAATATATTGATCTTGAGTGATTCCAATCTATGGTAGGTCATTTGACCTCACCTTAATATATGTCCTTCTCTAAAGAGGATGACAATTCATTGAGTCACCTGCACAATCAACCTCTACACACTAAGGTCATGATACATCAGAAATGTGTCTGTCAGGTGCTCATCAATAATGGATTTGGGCTAAACATTATATTTGCTACTCTTCTTAGGCAATTATACTACTCTAAGGAGTCTATTGATCCTCATCACAAGATCACTATCAAAGTGTATAGAAAAGTTAAGCAAAAGTCTCTAGGTCTTATGGTGTTGCCTCTGTGCATTGGTCCTATAGAAAGGGATGCCACTTGTTAGCTCCTTGATATTCCATTGGCTTAAAATATTCTACTAGGAAGACCATGGATACATGAGATGCATGTTGTACCATCCACTTATCATCAATGTGTAAATTCCCATTTCATGGCTCCAAAGTAACTATCCCTACAAGTACTAGCTATACTTGTAGCATGTTGAAAGCTACTAAAAACTTTGTACTTGCTAATAGGTAATCTTTTGATTATCATGATGACAAGCTGAAGCAAATTAAATAGTCACTCCAACTAAAAGAAACTAGAATTAGTGAATACCACATAGAACTAGTGTTGTTAGTAAAATCTTTTCATGAGTCTCCTTGTCATTATGGGAGATTATCTCAAGTGAAGAAGCTATTTGTGTTGAAAACTCAAGCCAAGTATAATCATACTTTTGTCAAGGCTACAATCCCCTTAGAGGATGAAAGTGAAAATAGAGCCATTTTTGCATGGCTCTACTAAGAGGAGACTCCAACTTTCCTTAGTGAATAGACTCATGAGATCACTCTTGAGAAATACGGCCCTAGTCTTAGACTCATGAAATGCTTTGGCTATAAGGGAACCAGTCCTATTGGATGCAACAACAATGGTCTAATTGATCCTGTTAAAATAATAGCTTGAAGAAATAGAGATACATTTGGTCTAAGCTTTAAGAAGATTCCCTTCCATTTAGGGATTATCAAATTCATACTAGAACCTGAGAGTTCATCTAAAAGTGAGTCACAAACTAAGTTTTATGATTAGGAAGATAATATTGATGATGAGGATCCCTATCCTTATCCTATTCCTCATGATCTTGCTAAATTATTTGTTGAGCTTGATGACTTTGTGCCACATGTTAGCACTATATATGGTACTAGTTATTCTTCTAAAGACACTAATAATTCACATCATACTCATTCAAAATAGGGAGAGTCTAGTCAGGCTTTATGCATTGAGTACTTGTGTAAAAATCTAGATGATGAAGGAGAGTATGTCTCTATCACTATTGGAGAATTCTATAGTTTATTGCCATGTAGAATTGATTCTAAGGAATATGAATTTGACTCTCTCTTAGAAGCAAATATAGATAAAGATTTAGATCAAGTTTATGTGTATGAAAAGCAACTTGAAGTAGGTGACACATCTAAGATTAGGTTGGATGAGTCTGATCCAACTAGTGTCCACAAGTCTTCGGTTGATAATGTTAGTACTCAAAGGCATTCAAACAAGCCTATGGATGAAGTTGCTCTAGGTATCAAATTTCTTGTCCAAGCATTTAATGATCATACCATGAATGCAATTGAAACTACCACTACTCTTTCACTCACATATCCCAAGCTAATAGACTAGAATTCCAATATATCTAGTGAAGTCCCTACATTCTAGAATGACTATGGTCTTATTTGCTACTTAAATATTATTAAACTAGTAATGTCTTCCACCAATGAAAAAAGTGTCAATATTACTAAAGATGACATCAAATATCTCAGTCATATAATCAAAAAGAAAAAAATAGAATGTTTGATGGTGAAAACCACATCATGGTAGTGTCAGAACCTTAAAAAAGTAAAAATAAAAGATATATCCAAGGGTGAAAACCTCTCTGAGGCATCTACATATGAGATATTTGATGCACTTCCTAGTCATTTTTAGGAAATATCATTAGTGTTTATAGAGCCAACACAACCAATCAACTTGGGAATAGAAGAACATCCTCACATGATACATCTTGCACAGTCAATGTCTCTAGAGAAAAAAGAGGAGTTCATTGCTTTCTTCTAAGAGAAAAAGATAAACCTTGCATGGACATATTCAGACATGCTAGGGTTAGATCCTATCCTCATTATGCATCACCTGTCTATCACACTAGGCATTAAACTAGTCAAATTGAAACTTAGGAAAATGCTTCCCCATGTTGCATTGCTTATCAAAGCTAAATTGGAGAATCTTCTGTAGATTGGTTTCATCCACGCTAATGATTATTTTGAATGGATATCAAAAATCATTGCAGACTCCAAGCACAACAAATTTATCAAAGTTTGTACTAACTTTCATGATCTAAACTTAGCATTTCCTAAGGATGATTTTCCACTTCCTAACTTTGATATGATAGCAGACATGACAATAGCATATGAGATGTACTCACTCATGGACATATTTTTTGATTATAATCAGATCAAAATTGAACCAAACATTTAGGAAAAGACTATTTTTACTTGTGCATGGGAAACCTTCTATTAGAACCTAATTCCATTTGGCTTGAAAAATGTTGGTGCTACATATTAGAGAGTTGTCACTACACTTTTCCATAATATGATGCATAAGACCATGGAGGACTACGTGGATGATACCTTGGTTAAAAGCACAAAACACAATACTCACCTTCAAGATGTGGGACCTATCCTAGATCACATGGAAAAATTCAATCTAAGGCTTAATCCCAAGAAATGTGCATTTGGTGTAACATTAGGGAAACTATTGGGATACATTTTATCTACCCAAGGAATTGAGGTCAATCCAGAGAAAGTTCAAGAAATTATAGATATGCCTCCACTCTATAATATTAGTTAGATGAGAGGCTTACAAGGAAGACTTCAACCTATCCATAGATTCATTTCACAACTAGTAGATAGATCACAACCTTTTACCAGGACTCTACATAAAGGTGTGAAATATAAATGGAGTTAGGATTATGAGCAATGCTTGACACAGATAAAAAAATATCTTTCTAATCCACCAATCTTGATGTCTCCTATCTATGGGAAGTCTCTGATTTTGTACATCTCAGTAATAGAGACATCTCTGGGTAACTTATTAGCTCAAGCAGACCATAATAACAAGGAAATGGATATTTATTATCTGAGTCACATGCTGATCTCCTATAAGATGAATTATAGTATCATTGAGAAAGCTTTCTTTGTAGTCACCTTTACTTCCCAAAATTTGAGACACTACATGCTTGCTCACACTACATGATTAGTGGCTAAAATTGATCCACTAAAGTACTTACTTAGTAAGGTAGCTCTAAAAAGGAGGATAGCTAAGTGGGTCATGGTACTGAGCAAGTTCAACATCTAGTATGTTGAATGAAAGGATATCAAGGGACAAGCAATTGTTGATTAGCTAGTAGATACACCAATGTACAGTATTCTCCCAATGAACATTGATTTTCTTGATGACTCAATTCTGTCACTCACACACCAAACTTGGTGGTGTTCTATGATGGTTCCTTCACACAACAGGAATCTAATGTTGGATTACTCTTCATTACACCATAGAGATATTCACTTCCTAAGGCATACAAGATTTTGTTTTCTTGTACCAATAAAATTGTAGAATATGAGGCTCTGATAAATGGCATGAGAATTATAGTAGAATGGAGAGTAAATCAATTGAACATTTTTGGGGACTCTTAGCTCATAATCAACTAGGTCAATGATGTATATCAAAAAAAGTATGGGAAATTGATCCCTCACAAATTCATTGGTTGATGACATGAAGCAACACTTTTCTCATATAACTTTTTAGCAAATTCCTCAATTAGACAACCAAGCAACTGATCCCATGGCTATTCTAGCATCTTTGCTATAGATGCCAGAGAATGATCTTTGACACAAGTTCCTAGTGGAAATGTTACTCTATCCCACCTATGATACCCCTGAATCTAGGATGACCTAT
Organism: Cupressus sempervirens; assembly: GCA_028749045.1. Taxonomy (NCBI): domain Eukaryota; kingdom Viridiplantae; phylum Streptophyta; class Pinopsida; order Cupressales; family Cupressaceae; genus Cupressus; species Cupressus sempervirens. The sequence continues at coordinate 808,009,034 of CM053789.1, forward strand.
TCTATTGTAGGAAAAGATTCATCTCACTACCACCACATACACTCCTATCTGCATGACCAAACCATTTTGGATGGTCATACCTGAAATGAAAAATGTCACCTTATCTATAATTCTTCATGGTATGTCATTATTGCTAACAAATTTTTTATGAGAGGTCTCAATAGAAAACTCCTTAGGTGTCAAGAATCTAAAGAGTCCAAATGTACATTAATCGATGGCCATGAGGGTATTTATAGATCTCACTCAAATGGCTTGACACTAGCTCATAAAATTATTAGAGCTGGTTACTATTAGTCAAATATGAACAAAGAGGCAATCAAATATGCCAAGTCCTACAAACAATGTCAGGTCCATGGGAATCTGATCCATGCTCCAACTAGGGAGCTAATTCTATCTATTACATTATGACCATTCCAACAATGGGCCTTTGATCTTGTGGGTTAAATTCAGCCATCTTCTTCTAATGGACATAATTCATTATTACAGCTACAATCTACTTCACAAAGTGGGTTGAGGTAGTCCCTTTCTCAATAGCAAATAGAAAAATGGTAGCTCTATTCATATTGAATTACATCATATGCAAGTATGGTGTACCTTCCTCCATTATTACTAACAATGTAGGACAATTTGAAAACAAGGACCTTAAGGAGTTATGCCAAAAGTTCAGAATCATGTAGCATTGGTCTTCTATCTATTAGCCCCAAGGTAATGGCCAAGTAGAGGCATCCAACAAGGTGATCCTTAAGATCTCGCATCACATAATTATTTAATTTGGAAGGGACTGGCACCTTCAGATTAATCCTACTTTATGGGCATATAGGAAAAGTATTAGAACTCCTATGAGTACAACGTCCTTTGCTTTGGTCTATGGAGCGAATGTTGTGCTTCCAATTGAGGTTGAGATTCCTACTCTAAGAATCTCCATGAAGGGCCTCATTACTGATGAAGATTATAGAATATCTCAGCTTCAAGAGTTAGTATTATTAGATGAACGTTGACAAGTGGCATGTGATCATCTTCAAGCTTATCAGCAGCATATGTCCATAAGTTACAAGAAGAAAGTTAAGCCACATGAATTCTAGCTAGATGATCTCATTCTGAGAGAAAACCCTAAGAAATAACAACAAAGGGTCCAAAAAGGGAATTTTGGACCCAACTAGCTTGGTCCTTACATAGTCACTATAGTGTATAGATTTGGTGCTTATCTACTTTCTATAGATGAGGGAGAGGTGCTCAAGGAACCTATCAACACTCTTTACCTGAAGTGGTTCTATAGCTGATCTAATTTTAGAAGCTCTCTGTATATATCTAAGTGTCCTAAAAAAATTCTAAAAATTGCAAAAATTCCTAAAAGAATCATTACCTTGGTGAAAACCTAACAATAGGCACCTTGGTAATACCAAAAAAATTGAAAAAATAAAAAATACAAAAAAAATTGAAAAGCAAAAAAAGTGCCATTGATGAAAACTTGGCAAATAGGTGTCATGGTAGGAAAATAAGAATATCTACTAAGAAGGTGAAAACCTAGTAAATAGGCACCTCTTTTTCCTAATGCTATATCTTACAGTGCATTTTTAGGCTCATGTAGAGTTGCTTTCTTGCTTTAGTTTGTTTCTTTTGCTCATGTATCCATGGATTGAGTCTTGTCATATCTTAGGGGAAACACCCTACAATATCATAGAATCTCTTTTGTGATAGTCACCAATTGTTCTAATTGCATTTTTCTACTATTGCTAATGTCACCTAGAGATTCCTCTGATGGAAAATCTCTCTCATGTCAGTCACTAGTTATTCCAATTGTGTCTATCTACTATCGCTAGTGTCACTTAGAGATTTGTCTCATGGTAGATCTCTCTCGCATCAATCACTAGTATTTCTAACTAGCTTTGTATACTATCACTAGTGTCACTAAGAGACTCCTCTTATGAAACATCTCTCACATTAGTCACTAGTTTTTCTAACTGCATTTGTCTACTAGCACTAATGTGACTTAGAAAATCCTCTCATGAAAGATCTCTCTCATGTTAGTCACCAGTCATCCTGACTACATCTATCCACTATCGATCGGTTCTACTTAGGTTCTTCTTATTGAAGATTCCTTTTGACTTTAGTCACCAGTCATCCTAACTACATCTATCTACTATTGTCCTCCTATTGAAGAGATTTCTTTCATACATGTTCTAAACAATGACACTTGACATCAATCCTATAATACAAAAACACTGGACTCAAAAATGATGAATTTTTTTGGATGTATTGAGTTTTTCTTTGTTTTTTTTGCTTCACTCTATCATGTCTCCTTGAGTAACTCGGTGATGTCCTTTTCAACTAGAGAAGCAAGGACTGGGGGCATGATCTTTTCTTTTCTTTCTATTTCTAGTTTAGTTCCAAATAATCTAAAGCATCCATATAAGAGGGGTATCCACTATAAGAGCCTCCATCTCATATTGGATGGCCGTGTGTACCTCAAATCCTTTTATATGGATAAATTAGTAAGTTTGGTTCTTATCCTTGCTTGTTAGAGTGAATTCTTCATGCTATATTAAATATTGATACTCGTCATACTAAGTGCATGTACAGGTCACTGCAAGTACATATAGCACACTTCTATCTTAGGTTATGAATGCAAGGGTTGTTGTGGATAGAATAATTAATGATTTCTTAGCATAAGAAGGATCTCTCATGTTTCTAGTGTGTCTACATGTAGGAAACATTCTAGTCATCCTAGCATTTTTGCTCTGGTGCTTATGTCAACTTGCTACATTAAAAGGGACAAATATTCTAGTCATTCTGGCTTCTTCTGCCTTGAATGCTTACATCTAATCCTAAAAAAACTAGAACATATGTCTTATTCATACTCCTATGATTGCAATGTTAGTGAGAATTGTATGACATATGGGGTTTCACTATATGCTCACTGATGATAATTATCAAAGCTTGGTAATCGAACCTAAAGTTGCATCTAGCATAGGGTTGCATTGCATAAGCACATGGTTCAATCATTAGTTTACTTACATACTTTTGACAAGGAATTATTAGCCTCTTTAAAGTATCATTCTTTGGTTCATTCTCTCACTCATCAATGGGTACTCGTCACTATCAACAAAAACATGGAACACTACGTGAGATGTCAGTTCATTCATATTTTGCATTTCATATTATAATCTCATCATTTCATCCCATAATAACTACAGTCATACATCACATCATATTTTCATTTCATAATCATAGCATAAAACACATCTCATGTACACCAAATTAAAAGATATGCAATGACACATGCACATGGTACTTGACTCAAAATCTTGACTATATATTGGTATCAAAAAAAATACATTAGTGCAAAAAAATGGATGCTACTCAAGTACTATCGATAAAAAATGATACAAAATGGTGCTAGAATATCAATGGATACATAGCCAGGTCAAAATTTGGAGAAATATCAATCTAGCTCTCTCCTGCTTCCTCACCTCCTAGGGGAAGAAGTGGAGGAGGAGGCATATCTTTTCTAGTAGCTAGCTATGCACCTCTTGACTCTTGTGCATATTGCAAAAATTGAGGCACCTTCTCTGCCTCATCTAGGATAATTGCCACATAGGCTGCAAAGTAATATGTAGCTCTCACTAACTGTAGCCAGATCTCATTCTACTATTGCTTAGCCCTCTGCTCAATTCTTTGGGTCACTAACTCTAGTTGACCCCATAAGTCATGGATCTCTTGATCTTGCTCTACTATCTATGTATCCCACACTGCCACTTGTATCTATAGGTCCCCTAGTTACCACTATGTGGTTCGAATCCTCTCTCTAGCTCTCCTTAGAGCATCTTGTGTCTATGATAAGAGGCCAACTCCAGCAGTAGGCTAATCTAACATATCCCATTGCCCTACTTAGTGGGCTAGTACTCCTCTGTATGAGGTATCTATCATCACCTCTCACTAGTCCTACTACCTGTGACACCTAGATTTACTACCATCTGCTAAGGTGGGATCTGTATCTACTATATCCTATGCCTCACCTATTGAGGTGCCTGTTGGGGTACCTGCTAAGGTGCTTGCTATGGAGCATGAGGTGCCTACACTGGCTATCTTAGTGCTTCCATCCACCCTCAATTTGTGAAGTGTGGGAAGGGATGGCTAAAAAAATACACCTAGTAGGTTGCCATCATCCCTACATCTACCACCACTGGCAAGTAGTCCTACTGTGTTAGAACATAGTTGATGACATCTATCATGGACCTCCCAGGTTCTAGTCTCTATGACCATCCTCACCCCACATCTCTTAGCACACACGTATAGGAGCAGTACTCCTATGAAATATCCTATGGTTGCCCATGCTGGTGCCATACATGAGTGAGTGGGATTCACTCCACTATCTACATTGATCAACTTATTAGTGGACATGATACAAACATATGGCTATACTCCTAGGGTGCATCATCCTATTCCTTGGTCTCTCTCCAAGGCCACCATACTACAAACACCAAGTCATCAAGATAGGCCATCCACTACTCAGTCTTACCTAGAGCTACCTGGGTAAGCTAGCATCTATACCTCATAATATAAGGCTCTATAGGTTGCCTCTCATCCTCAAAATGGGTTGTGTAACTAGCATATGCTCCCATGAGTAGATCTAAAGCACATACACCCTAGTGGTCATGCTCTTCCACTCATGATATACTATTTTGTACGTCTCATGGTACATGTGTGTGAGCATGCACTATCCCTACCATTATATATCTAGGGTATCCAACATCCTCTATAGCATCTTTCCCCAACCGCACTCCAATCCATGTTGGCCTCTATCAGGCATCAAGAAGCAACTAATGAATATCACCAAAATTGATGCTAATCTATGCATCTGCCTATAAGTATGTACAAGTTCATCCCATGAGATCACTCAACCTATAATCAAGTCCTTTTGAAATATGGCTCATAGTGTTTCTATACCAACTTGGGGAACTATATCATACACCACTCAAAGGATCCTGTATATGTAGTCAGTAGGCTATGATTCACCAGCACCGTTGGAATTAGACATAGATGTGATAATCCCAATCTATCTATGTGTGCCATATCGATGACATCAAGGCTCTGCAACAAAGCTCCATATGGTGGATAATGGGATTGAAATCCAATATCATCAAAGATAACCTACATACATGAGAAAATACAACATACAAATGGTTAGTCTTCACTTGGCAAATAAATACAACAAAAACAAAAATGCAAATTTTCAACAAAACATCACATTTTCAACTTTTAATTTTGTAATTAACACCAAATTCTCACATGAAAATACACTTTCTTGTGTGAGATTTAACATCTTCACATGAGAACTAAAGTCTTCACACAAGGAATGATTAAAGTATGAGTGAAAAAGACCCAAAAATTAGGGCTCTCTACACAAAAAGTGGGTATCTCCCTCACGAGAAACCTCTCTACCCTATGCAAAGAAATACCAAGCTAATGGATCTTTGTGTGATGAAAGATTGGCTTTGCATGAAGAACGAGATCTCCACACAAGAACTGACAGTAAAAAATTCAAAAACCCTAAAAACTTGCTAAAAATTTATCATAAAGCATGAAAAATCAAATACAGGGCAAGGTCATCAACTACTTTTTGGAGGTCCATAGTTTGCTAGCCAACTATGTCATCGGGAGCACTCAAAATTATGAGAAGACATAGGGACCATCATTTTGAGCTCAAAGCTCTCCTATTTAGTAAATACAAAAGTGCAAATGATTTGAAAATGACCCTTTGGGCCCTTATATAGGTTTTGACCTAATTTTTTAAAAAGTTCTCTGATTTGTGTAAAAATCACCCCTTAGCTGATTTGACTACTCTAAATCCATTTTTGGGATCAAATTCAAAATCTAACACATTTAAACAACTCAAAATCACATTTTAAAATTTTGGGACTAATATGATTAAATGCTTGTGCCATCCATTTTTCTAATACATTATGAATCTTGGAATCTTTTCCAATCACATTTCCTACAATTTTTTCAAAAATTCTATAAAAATTCAACTATGGTCAAATTTTGTAACCTTTGGTCAAACTTGGTCTTCTGGACCTCAAAATAACTTCAAATTGACTCTAAATTTTCTTTTGATCATTTTGATCTCTTCTATGATATTTTCAATGATAGATTTCTTATGTATCTCTTGCTATACTACTTTACATCATATTTCTAGTGTGTCATCTTTTGATTTCACTCACAAGGGGTAGGATGATTACATCATTGAACTTGAATCTCTAATCAATTTGAATCTTCATTGCTCAGTGCATCTTGGTCCCATCTTATGTCCTCATCACTAGGGGCATCTCATAAATTGGGTCATCTTGCTCCCCTCTATCTAGCATCTTTTTCATCTATCTTATCTTTTCATCTATTGATCACACATTAGAAAAGTCATTATCAAAGTTTGATGAATAGGTATCGGGACATTCTAGATCCTAAATCCTGAAGATATAGCCTCATTCTAGGGATGATTCTATGACTCTTGATTAGATCTTTTTATCTTTTATCACCTCACTATCTAGGTGTTCTATCTAGATCCCTTAAGATTAAACTCTATTATGGAGATAATCTTTAAAAGCTTGTCAATCTCAGTATCTAGGTGTTCTATCTAGATCCCTTAAGATTAAGATTTTTTCTAGAGATAATGTTTAAAATCTTGTAAATCTAGGTATCTAGGTGTTTTATCTAGATCCCCTAAGGTTAACCTCCATTCTAGAGATAATCTTTAAAATCTTATCAATTGGTCTCTGTGTTATCAATTTTGGAACCAATCTTATCAGCTCTAGGTATCTAGGTGTTCTATCTGGATCCTCTAAGGTTAAGCCTTATTCTAGAGATGACCTCTAAAAGCTTATCAATTGGTCTATACATCATCAAATGGTAGAACCAATCTCATTTCTTGATTTGTGCATCATGCTTTCCAATTTTCTTTGAATGGAACATGTTATTTGCATATTTAGTCAAAGAGGGGCACAATGTAATACACCAAAATTGGCTCATTGCCATAACAACCAATTATGGTCTATTTTGATCAACCCTAAAGTCCTATTTCATTAGGCAATTCTCATTCTAATTTTTGTTACTTGACTTAATTGTCAAATGCAGAAAACCATAATCTTCATTAATCATATTACTTATTTAATTCCGAAAATATTGACTTAGATTAGCTACATTAAACCTATTGATTAGATTTAATCTAATATAAAGTTCTTATACTTAAATTATATTAAATTATCTCCTAAGGCTAATGTACAAAGGAATTAAATTTATTTAATTTAATATTGCTTTCATTTTAATTATTGAATGTGATTATCCAATTAATGGAAATATGCATTTATGAGGTCATATCTCATTTTTGTTAAATTAAATAAACTCTTGATTTCTTCTCTTTAGTTCAAGAATGGGAATTCCAAGTGATCTATCTCTCAAATTGGAATTGGCTTAATCCACTTATTCTAACACTCAAGTTTATTTTAGTTAACTCTCTATCACACTCAGGTTCTAAGTAGTTAGTCTCACCTATATTGGGAATTTTCCATGCTAACTAGATCTCATCTTCAATCCTGACTATTGATTTGAGTTAATCTCAACCATTGATTAATTTTGGGAATTCTATATAAGAGGCTTGCAATTCCTCATTACAGAGGTTGGAATTTGAATTGTATCAAATTACTGTCAAATTGCATACTCATTTTGATTGATATTCTCATAGTTGTCATTACTTAGAATTAAATATCATATAGGTTAAAAATGTACTCATATAGCTTAATTTGTTTTTATCTATTATTAGAATTAATTGCATTCTCATCTAGATTAATTGTATTACCATTTAGCTACATAAATCCTTCATACTAAAAGGTCTGGTTGCCTACTTCTTAGTCTAAAGCAAAGGAAAAATCCTTCTAAGTAGAAGGCAATAGATCATGCTTATTAGATTACTCTGATAAACAATTTAATGTTCATTCCAAGATGATCTCTTAGGTAAAGACTATGTTGAATTGTATGTGAGGATTAGAGGCCCCCAATTTCACATATACACCTACTACCCTAACATGCAATATACATATAAGCTTCTTCACAAGAGTAGATATACATACAATACTATCTTACTACTAGATCTCTCACTTGCTCTGATCTTACATCAATTTTTGCATGACATAAGGTTCACATATCATTTAAGCTTTCTTCACACATAGTTTACATCACATTCACACTCCACACTATCAAAGATATAATCTTTACTTATATCTCACAAATTATTAACTCTCTACTTAGTTGGCCTTGATTCTTTTACACATTTGACTAGATATAAAATAACTTTGGGTAAACATATGGGATGTTGGACCAACATGATTAAGTAATTATTTTATTTCCAAAATAATTCCTTAACCTGTTCACTCTAATTAGCTATCATGCTCTGTTCTACTCTATTGGTTACCTAAACTAGTAATTTAACCGCAACATGTTCCATATTGTTTGTACCCATATGTGCACTGACATACATCATCATGACACTATCACCTATTGATCTTTAACTACACATGTCCAAACTCAAACTCCGTCATTTGTACATATTTTATCTGTCTCTTCACTATTGCGACCTATCTAACACTTAGACAATTTTCTAACTTTGATTACATAAATAAAATGCTAAATATATGTCTTCATAAATCACAACATTCAGGCATCTATCTAGCTATGTTTCCAACAATCTCCCCCTTTGGCATTGATGGAAACATTTGGGAAAATTGGCTAAGTCCCAAAATGATGTCATACAAAACAAAGTAAATAAAAAAATTAATTACACATAAATTTTTATTCATGTTTCAATGGATCATTACATTCCTTATCACTCCTTTTCATAGGTAAGCTCCCCCTTACATATACATACATTTCTTTTAAAAACATATACATAGACAATTTTCCTTACATATACTTCTCCCCCTTTGACATCAATGACAAAGGTGTCAAAATTTGTATACAAAGATATATTGTCTTTCTCTGATCAACTTGATATTCTAGCTATACAATATGCAAAACCAAGTTTCAGTCTCTCAAGATCTTTCTAGTTCTCCTTGACTATGTGACATATACTAATGAATGCACAAAGTGCATATGATGCAACTTCAACCATGCTCAATTTAGTATAGAAAAATTTATCATAGGAGGCCTTAGTCGCAAGACACTCCTCTAATCATCTCTTCAAATTATTGATTTTGGGTGACAAAACTTCTCTAAGGGTAGAGAATTTTTTGATTAAATGCCTCTAATAACATTGTGAATCTTCTCCACAATTCCAAAAATTTCAATGTTTTCCTTTGATAGCTACAATCTGGTAGTGAGTGTTTAAAGATCACTCACTTGGCCTTTGATCTAATTATCAAAATTTGACAGGTAATTGTATGCCATTACACATTGTCCATACAAATTCTTACCTTCATCTATGCTCTTCCTTAACTCTTTAATGCATATATCCAATGTATTTAGTTCATTTCTAACATTTGTGCATACTGTATCAAACAATGATGCATCATTCTTTTCTTGTACTTGTACTAAAGCAATTTTAGACAAGGTTGTGAATTCTTCATCAAAAGATTTCACCAATTCTTTCACCTTTGTTTGTAATTATGGATTTTTAAGAGTTGTGTGGACTATCTTCTGCATACTCTCCAAGACTTCTATCAACTTTCTTTCCAAGGAATTCATTGATTTGTTCTTTTCAAGTAATTTTCTCAAGGAGCTCATTAGCTCCTTCTGATCATCATCATCATCATTAGATATTGTTACTATTATTGGAGTTTCTATTAGTGCAACTACTTTTAGTTCTATACTCTTCTTTTCTTCCTCTTTTTTTCTCTCCTTCTCTCCTTCTCTCTTACTTTCTTCCTCAAATTTCTCTCTTTCTTTTTATAATCTCTTCTCATGTCAAACTCTTGTTGCTTCTTTCTCATTTCTATTTTCATCTTCTTCCTTTCTCTCTTCTTGTTTCTTTCTTTTTACTTCTTTGTTTCTTTCTTCTTCCTCTATCTTTCTCTTTTCTAAATTTTTCTTTTATTCTTCATCATCTTTATCATCTGAACTTGAGTAAGTAGTGATATTTCCAACAATTTTAGTTCCATAAGCTATAAATGGATTTTCTTTGGCATCAACTATTATATGCATACTATCCACTTGCATGGATTTAATACCAATAACTATGTGGGGATGTGAATAGGTTTGCTGCACATCTTCAACTTCTTGTTCACCATCTGAAGGAGTGGTGGCCTCCAAATATAAACTAGACTTGTAGTTTCAAGCTATGCACTCTCCTTGGTGACTTTAGGCATGAAAGTCATATATTTTACTATGGCTAATTTTATTTCCTTCGTGACTTCTTCATAGTTTCCTCCCATAAGAAGAATTTCTCTTCTTTTATTCCTTATCAATTGTTAAATATCTTTCAAAATTGTATCCATGTGTTTCTTTATGCAAAATTCACACAATTTGTTAATCATATTCTCTCTCAATTTAGTGTCTCTATCTACTACTCTTTTCTTCCTATTTAGCAATCTATTGTAGAAATATTTTGCAATCTTATTTTGGATGCTATCAAATCTCTTATTCCTCATAGTCATGTTCCTTACAATAGCATTTTCTAGTTGTCTCCTATCCATGTTATTTTACAAACTATAATACTTATTCAATTGAACATAATTGTCATTATCTATAATCTGCACATTTATATTTTTTGCCTTAGGTTTCCAAGTTTTCTTACCAACTGGTGTCCTTCCTTCTCCAACTACCTATTCAACTAGATTCTCTTTACTTTCTTCATTGGATTCCTTAGAATCACTAATTTGTAGTGTCTTTCTTCTCTTTCTAGGTACACTAGTGTTTTTCTTGACCCTTTTCTTAGAGGACAATGTTGGTTCTTGCTTAATCTTCACCAATCTCTTTGATTTCCTCTATGTCACTACTATATCATCTTCTATTTTCCTCTTTTACTCACTATGTTGTACCCTAACTCATTAAACATACACAATTGTTGTATATGGTATATTAGGTATCTATGAAGTAGGCTCTACTATTTTCAATCCTTTAGATTACATTACAACAACAATAGGTGTGGCTTCAAATCCCTCACTTTTCCCACTAACTTTCATCTCCAATGCTATGCCTTTGATCTCATTAAATTCTTCTCTTGTCATACTAGATTCCTTAGGAATGGATTATATCTTCTTCTCCACATTCTTTTTAATTTCTTTACTATGAAGCTTATAATGAACTCCCCTTATCTTCTCTTCATAGGTACCCCATCTTGGAAATTTAGTATCCCTTTCTAACTATAAAATAATCTTCTTGTATCCTTCAATGATTTCATCACTCATTTTATATCCCATGGGCTCAACAAAATTTACCTTAGGTTCTAATTCCTCCATACATTTAGTATTAGTTTCTACCATGAAACATACCTCAACTTTATATTTCTACACCTTAGAGGGAGGGATTTTGTATCTCAACTTCATCTCATATTGGAAGCTTTTCATAATTTTATCAATGTTACTTTCTCTGGTATTCTCTAGTTTGTCCCTATAACATTGTGTAACCATATTCATTGAAAATTCATTACTATGTTTTTTTTTCATACTACGGAACTGCTTGGTTTCATATAGAAATAAGTGTGTTAACAAAGATTCAAATCTAAAAATTGCATTCTTAGACTTCTTCAACTTCATAATGTTGTCCAAAAATTGCACTCTAAAAATCTCACACATATTTACTTTCTTCTTCTTAAATGTCATTACATAGGATGCATACACAAATCCTACTAGCATAGAGTTCAGTGTAGAACTATGATTCAATTTATATCCTATATTTTTTCTCAACACTTTGACTCCTTTGTCCTGGATCTACTCAACTTTCATATTCCTTCCATCAATCTTAATATACAATTATGTTTGAACTGTCTTTCTCATATTCCTATCATTCAATGTATTACAACCTTCATTTCTTAAACATGAGACTTTATGTATTAGGTCATTGTCAATTACAATAGGCACATCACCTACCAAAAACATTTCATCATGAACTTGATTTAGGATAATTCTAGTCCACTCATGATTATCAAATTCCATGTAGAAAATATACTTAATCAGATTCAACTAATTCAGGTATGCTTAAGTGTAATTTTAGGGTTAGGTCTCCATTACACATAACTCCTAAATCATTGTGAATATCTTCATCTCCTACACTCTCAAATTTATAATGAATGTAACTTTCAATGTGTTCTATGTGAAGTACATTTTGTGGGATTTGATAAAATTATCCTAATGGATCATCTATGAGAGAAACAAAAGGGTGTTTCTTAAATTTTTATCTAGGTATCTCACTTACATCACACACTAACTGGCTTGCCATACTACTAACTATGATACTAGAAATTCCAATGTAAATCTTCATAGAATGGATTTAATATTGTGATTTATGGCTTCTACAACTGCACACTCAAATGCTTCACTTCACACTTGAATTTGTTGTCAAATTTCTCACTAATTTTCTCCAAATCTTCACAATATAAAATTGTATTCAATATCTTACTCATAATCCTTAAATCAATTCAAATTTAACTCTACATTAAATGTGCATATGCTTCATTTTCAAAAGTTGTCATTGAGTGCTAGTTAACTTGTTTTCTTCCATATGTCTTCCTACGATCATCAAAACTCTTGCATTTGACCATAGCTTCCCCTGTCTTTCATATACCTTATACTAACTATGCAACTTCTAATTTATAATCTATAATTAGTTCTGATTAACTAACACTCTACCTCTTTTGGAATTTCTTAATTTAGATAGGATGAGTTAAAAACAATTTTTGACTTCAATTTCCCTTTAGGTGCACCAAAATACTAACACTCTAATTTGGAATCTATAATCAGTTCTAATTAACTAACACTCTACCTCTTCTAGAAATGCTTAATTTAGATATGATGAGTCATAAACAATTTCTGACTTCAATTTCCCTTTAGGTCCACCAAAATAATGCTCCTCCAAAGCTATATGAGAACTTTATGGATTAATATCTTTTACAAGTTATTCCTTGAACTCATCAACATGATCTTTGATTTCGTCTTTTTTTATTGTTGTTTCTACCATTATTATTCCTTCTGTAATTAGGGTTCTTGTTGAAGTTGCTTCTATCCAAAGTTGTTGCATAACTAACATATAGGTGCATTCCTTCTCTTATTGGTTCCATTATGACTTCTAGGTGCTCTGTAGTTCCTCACAATATGTCTAGGATTATTACACTTGTAACATACAAACTATTTCTTTTCACCATTGGATCTCTATCCATCATTAGATATTCTTTGTGATCTTCTTGTTTCATTACCTATCTGTTTAGTATTCCTAAACATTATACTATTCTTATTAATACTATCACACTTATGTTTCTTATAATATATTACCTTATGTCCATAACCATGACAATAATAAAAATATAAATTAGTAATAGGTTTAAAAGACTTACCTGTACAATCTATTTTCATATGACCAACTTTATTGCATATGAAACATCTACCTCTAAATTGATGTCTAACTTCCTTAGATGATTCAACTTTCTTAGGTTCATTCACTTGCTCTATTTTCTTTGGTTCATTATGTTTCACAAATAAATCAACTAGTTTAATCTCTTTAGATACTTTAGTAGTTGTGCTTGATTCAATCTTACTCGGATCAATTTCTTTAGGGAACACAACAACTGGATCTAGTTCTTTTCTAATTTCAACTTTCTTGGCTGATTTCTCTACAATAAGATATCCAAGGCTTGTCTTGTCATAAGAGGGTCTATGGTAAAATATTTTCTCATTAATTTTCTCACTACTGGTGTCATGTCCCCTTTTCAAATAATTAAAAATAATAATCGTTGCTAAGGCAAGTAGGCCCAAAAAGGTGAAGTTTCAAAAAAATAGGCTAATCTTTGGAAATCAATGGACTAATAAATGAAAATTATTATTTAAATATGTTTTATTAACCCCTCTTGGACGTGAGTTAGGGTTATACCCTATTTTAAGAGATTTGGAGGCATTTTGGGCTCATTCAAGAACTTGATTTTTGCTCATTGCTTTGTTGTTCTTCAGAGGCTTCCAAACCTATAGAGAAGGAGACCCAAAGATGGGATTTTTTAGTTTCTAGGAAGGCTAAGGATGGTATTTTAAATCCATTCCATGTGCAAGCTCATGCAAATTTTTCCCTTGTGCTGAACAATGCAACTTTGTGGGTTTTCGGGTGTGTTTTTGTAAGAGTTTGGTGTTTCTGGTTGAGTATTTCTTATCAGTTTGGGTTTCTTCTATATTTTAGACATTTAGATGTTAAAATAGAGATTAATATATGTATTTGGTTGTGATTATACTTTTGTGATAGATTATTAATATTTTTGTGGTGTTTTTGGGTTATTTTGTGTTAATTTTGGGAGCCTGATGAGCATTGTTTTTGTCCTCCATTTGGGAGCTATTGTGTAAATGCTATAAGATCTAAAAATGAAATTTCTATAAAAATGTCCACTTTCAAAATTATTAATAATATGTGAAGCTGTCAAGTTTTTAGCACTATTTTGGGCATACTCGATTTGGGTTTTATTGAGAAATTGGTGGATTTTTGAAATATTGTTTGTTTGATTTTAAAAAAATTTATTAGAGGCTTTAAATATCAAATAAAATTAAAAAGGGTACATTTGCGTGGTATCAAAGCTATGATCTTGCCAGCCTGAGGGTTTGTAGAAGTCTGCATGCAACTAAGTGAAAGAGAAAAGAGATATTTGTAGCCAGAAAAGAATAAAAAAAATTTGATCAAACCTCCAGTTGAAAGTAAAAGTAAAAAATCCAAGGAAGGAAAAAGTATGGCTGATCTAGATGAGATGGCAAAGAAATTCTTCCAAGACATCCAAAATACTCAGAAGCAAGCAGTGGATAGTTTGGTAGAAACTAGAGAGGCTTTGCGAATATTGATAGAAAAATTGCAAGGAGTTGCATCTATTAATGAGAAAGGGAGCACTTTAGAGAAGCCAAGAAATATGAAACTCACACCCTCTAAATCAGTAAAAACTATTTTTCTGCCTGTAGATGAGCCACTAGTGCCAAATCCAACCCTTAATCTCATGGAAGAGGTTACAAGTAACCTGACTGCATTAAGAGCTATTTACAATGGCTTAGATGATGACTTTCGCAGTTCAGTTCCTTTTAGAGAATATGTGGATATGATGAACACTTTGATGCCCAAGAAAGAGTACAAGAGGGAGCATGACATAAGTGGAAGAGAGCTCAAAAATCAAATAAGTAAGTTTATAAAACCTACTTTAGATGGAACAAATAAAATTTCAGCTAGAGCATGGCTACAAAAATTACAAACCTTCTTCACACTTAACCCCATGAAGGAGAGTGATGTTGTTCAATTTGCAAGTCTACACTTGGAAGATGCAGCCTATGATTGGTGGTATCATGGAATGACTACTCAAGGTCATGATCAGGTAACTAAATTTGATGATTTTGGTCAAAGAGTGATAGATAGATTTGACCTCAAGGATGATGAACAATATTTTAAAGAACTTTCAATGTTGAAGAAAACCAAATCAGTTAATGAGTATATAGAAAATTTTCAAAAATTGGCTATTATGGTACCTCATATGAGGGAAAAGAGGATTGTTTATCATTTTCTTGATGGTTTGGAAGATTCTATTAAGGGTTTGGTTAAGGCTTTCTCACCCTCAACCTTATAGGAAGCTATCAAAAGAAGCTTGCAACTTTAAACTTGCATGCCTATGAGACCAGTTACTAATCAAAAACTCCCAAATCTTTGGCAACATAAGGGAAATTTTTAGAAAAGGACTTTTCCAACACTACCACCAAAAGATGTGATAGATGTGGCAAAAAAGAAGGTAGATGAAGAGACTAGGAGTGAATTACGAAGGAAAAAGCTTTGTTTCACTTGTAGAGAACCATGGGTTCCAAGACATAGATGTTTGGGGAAAGGTCAAGTGCACTATATTTAAGTTGCTTCAGAATCTAATTTAGATGAGCATGAAGAATTTCATGACACTAAGGAGGAGGAAGAAGAAGAGAAAGAAAAAGAAATCAACAAGGATGGTACTTTAGTAGCATTATCAGGAGTCCCAAGATACCATCCCTTTAGAATTTGAGGGGTACTAGTAGGGCAAAGGTTGACAGTTCTTTTTGATAGTGGGGCAACTCACAATTTTATTGATGAGGGATTTGTCATGAAAAGAGGGCTTAAAGCAGAAGATTTTGAGGGATTCAATGTTACTATAGCTGATGGATTCACTATGCCTTTCACATGGGTGGTGAAACAACTCAAGATGACCTTAGGAGATTATGAGTTATGTCATGACTTCTATGTTGTTGGCATTGGGGAGACAGATCTTGTATTCGGTGTTCAATGGTTGCACTCTATGTGAGGCTATTACATGAACCATCAAACTATGGAGTTTAAATTTATTTCCAATGGGAAAGAAGTCTTATTGAGAGGCTTATCGAATGGGGCACCTAAGGATATCTCTATAAAGAGGATGGAGAGAAATTTTTGAAGAGGACAAGTAGCATGGGCAGAAGGAGCAATAATCCATCCAACAAGCTCTCCAAAGAATCAAGGTACTTTCCATTCTGAAATTCAAAATATTCTTGATAAGCATAGTATAGTTTTCAATAACTTGCCTCTAGGACTACCACCATAGAGGTTTTGAGCATGTTATAGAGTTAGAACAGGGTGCCAAACCAATTCTAACAACCCCATACTGCCATCCAAGAGGTTATAAGGAAGAACTTGAAAAAACTATTAAGGAACTCCTGAACATGGCATTCATAAGGCCTAGCTCTAGTCCATTTGCATCATCCGTGGTACTTGTCAAGAAAAAGGATGGTACAATGAGAATGTGTATAGACTATAGGGCTCTAAACAAGAAGACCATAAAAAATAGGTATCCCATACCATGCATAGATGAACTCATTGATGAGTTACATGGTGCTATATACTTCTCAAAAAATTTAATTAAGATCAGGGCACCATCAAATCTGAATGCGGAGAGAAGATGTGGGAACGAATGCTTTCAGATGTCACTATGGGCACTTTGAATTTCTTGTTATGCCACTTGGCTTCACTAATTCACCTACAACATTCTAATCTTGTATGAATAAGGTATTCAGCCAACATCTTCAAAAATTTGTTTTGGTATTTTTTGATGATATCTTGATTTAGAGTAAAACATGGGAAGAGCATCTAAAGCACATAGACACTATTTTGAGAATCTCGAAGCAACAATCCTTCTATGCTAAGCTATCTAAATGTGAGTTTGGTTTGATAGAGATCCTATATTTGGGACATATTATAAGTTATAAAGGAGTACAGGTTGATCAACAAAAAATCTAGGCAATTTTGGATTGGCCTCCACCCACTAATCTTACATAGTTGAGAGGGTTCTTCGGGTTGTGTAGCTACTATAGGAGATTTACCAAGGGATTTTCTCAGCTTGCTGCCCCCTTGACTGATTTGACCAAAAAATGAGCTTTTGTTTGGATAGAAGAGGCACAAAAAACATTTGATAAGCTTAAGGAGGTAATGAGTTCATGCCCTGTGCTTATAGTTCCAGATTTCTCTTTACCTTTTGTTGTTGAATATGATGTTTCTAGAGAAGGTATAGGGGCTGTCCTAACTAAAAGGGGACATCCAATAGCATTTTAGAGTAGAAAACTAAATCAATAAGAGAAAGGTTACCCCATCTATGATAAGGAAATGTTTTCAATCATGCATGCACTTCATAATTTTAGACAATATTTGGTATGTGGGAGATTCATTATAAAGACAAACCATAATAGCATCAAGTTCTTCTTGAACCAAAGGGATTTGAATGACTGTCAACAAAAATGGGTAAGAAAATTGCAAGCTTGTGATTTTGATATTGAATACATGAAAGGAAAGAATAATGTGGTTTCTAATGCTCTCTCAAGAAAGCCCACTCTATGTTCCTTAACATCTATCTCTGCTGATTGGAAAGTCTCCATAATTTTAGAGTATGCTAAAGATTCCTTTGCCACCAAGATTTTGGATAAGTTAGTGGATGATAATAGGTACAAGGTTGTTGATGAATTGATTTATTACAAGAATAGGATCTTCTTAGTGCTAGGATAAAAAACTAAGGAGAGGATATTGAGGGCCTTTCATGACACACCTTTGGCTGGTCGTCAAGGAAACTTCAAGACATACAGGCAAATTTGAGAGCAGTTTTCATGGAAGGGTATGAAGGAGGATGTCCTTAAACACATTAAGGAATGTATGGTATGCCAACAAAGAAAGAGTGAGTAAAATTTTCTTGCAAGGTTGTTGCAGCCACTTCCTATTCCTATACAAAAATGGGAAAGTATTTCCATGGACTTCATCACTGGTTTGCCCAAGGTTCAAGGTAAGGATTGCATATATGTGGTAGTAGATAGACTAAATAAGTATGCACTGATTTCAAGGCATCACAAGTGGCCAAATTGTTCTTCAAGAAAATTTTTAGATTACGTGGCTTGCCCAAAAACATTGTTAGTGACCGGGATAGTAGATTCCTTAGCTCTTTTTGGAAGGAGCTCTTTCATTTGGTAGGAAATGAACTCAATCCCAGTACTAGCTATCATTCTCAAACAGATGGACAAATAGAGATAGTTAATAAATGGATAGAGAGATATTTAAGGAACTATGTTTCAAATCAACAACATGCTTGGGTGAAATGGTTGCAGCTAAGGGAGTATTGCTACGATACATCTCATCACATGTCTATTGGTATGCCTCCTTTCCATGCTCTTTATGGTTATGATGCCCTTTCTTTTTTTGATCTAGAACTTTTAGATAGTAGAGTACCTATAGCAAGTGATTTCATCAAGCAAAGCTAAGACATAATAAGGTCCCTCAAGAATAATCTACAACATGCACAGAACTAACAGAAGTTGTATGCTGATAGGAAAAGGACCAAAAGATCTTTTGAGGTGGGAGATTTGGTATTTGTCAGGTTGTAGCCATATAAGCAAATCACCTTGAAGAGGAGTGGGGCAGAGAAACTCAAGCCAAGGTTCTATGGGCCTTATAAGATCACCAAGAAGCTAGGAGAGGTAGCTTATGAATTGGAGCTCCCACCAAATAGAAAAATACATAATATTTTCCATGTATCTTTCCTAAAGAAAGTTTTAGGCCAAAAAACCATAGTATCTACAGAATTTCCACCTCTTGATGATGAAGGGAAATTAGTTTTGATACTAGAAGAGATTTTGCATACAAGAGAGAAAAGATTAAGAAATAGGAGCATCATAAAGAATTTGGTCAAATGGAAAGGATTAAAATTGGAGGATGCAACTTGGGAAGGAGAACACATTCTTGAGAATTCCACCTTTCATTTCTTGAGGACAAGAAATATTTGGGAGGAGAGGATTTGTCATGTCCCCTTTTCAAATAATTAAAAATAAAAATATTTGCTAAGGTAGGCAGGCCCAAAAATGTGAAGTTTCAGCAAAAGGGGCTAATATTTAGAAACCAATGGACTAATAAATGAAAATTATTATTTGAATATGTCTTATTAATCCCTCTTGGATGTGAGTTAGGGTTATGCCCTCTTTTAAGGGATTTGGAGGCATTTTGGGCTCATTCTAGAACTTGATTTTTGCTCATTGTTTTGTTGTTCTTCAGAGGCTGCCAAACCTATGGAGAATGAGACCCAAGGACAAAATTTTTCAGGTTTATAGAAAGGATAAGGATGGATTTTAAAGCCATTCCATGTGCAAGCTCATGCAGAGTTTGCCCTTGTGCTGAACAGAGCAAATTTGTGGGTTTTTAGGTGTGTTTTTGTAAGAGTTTGGTGTTTCCGATTGAGTATTTCATATCAGTTTGGGTTGCTACTGTATTTCAGACATTTAGATGTTAAAAGTTTAATATATATGTATTTGGTCATGATTATACTTTTGTGATAGATTATTAGTGTTTTTGTGGTGTTTCCAGGCTATTTTGTGTTAATTTCAAGAGCCCGATGAGCATTGTTTTTGTCCTCCATTTGGGAGCTATTGTGTAAATGCTATATAGATATGGAAATGTCATTTTTTAGACCATTATGCTGGTGAAATTTCTATAAAAATGTCCACTTTCAGGTTTATTAATAATATGTGAAGCTATCAAGTTTTTGGCACTATTTCGGCCATACCCAGTTTGGGTTTTATTGAGAAATTGGTGGATCTTTGAAATATTTGTTGTTTGATTTTAAAAAATCTGATTAGAGGCTTTAAATATCAAATAAAATCAGAAAGGGGACATCTCAGTGGAACTATGATCTTGCTAGCCTGAGGGTTTGTAGAAGTTTGCGTGCAACTAAGTGAAAGAGAAAAGAGATATTTGCAACAAGAAAAGAATAAAGAAATTTTGATCAAACCTCCAGTTGAAAGTAAAAGTACAAAATCCAAGGAAAGAAAAAGTATGGCTGATCCAGATGAGATGGCGAAGAAATTCTTCCAAGACATCAAAAATACTCAAAAGCAAATAGTGGATAGTTTTGTAGAAACTAGAGAGGCTTTGCGAATATTGATAGAAAAATTGCAAGGAGTTGCATCTATTAATGAGAAAGGGAGCACTTCAGAGGAGCAAAGAAATCTGAAACTCACACTCACTAAATCAACAAAAACTATTTTTTTGCTTGTAAATGAGCCACCAATGCCAAATCTAGCCCTTAATCCCATGGAAGAGGTTACAGATAACTTGATTGCATTAAGAGCTACTTATAATGGCTTAGATGGTGACTTTTATAGTTCGATTCCTTTTAGAGAATATGTGGGTATGATAAACACTTTGATGCCCAAGAAAGAGTATAGGAGGGAGGATAACATAAGTGGAAGAGAGCTCAAAAATAAAATAAGTAAGTTTACATCACCTACTTTTGATGGAACAAATAAAATTTCAGCTAGAGCATGGCTACAAAAATTATAGACCTTCTTCACACTTAACCCCATGAAGGAGAGTGATATTGTTCAATTTGCAAGTCTACACTTGGAAGATGCAGCCTATGATTGGTGGTATCATGGAATGACTACTCAAGGTCATGATTAGGTAACTACATTTGATGATTTAAGTCAAAGAGTGATAGACAGATTTTACCTCAAGGATGATGAACAATATTTTAAAGAACTGTCAAAGTTGAAGCAAACCAAATCAGTTAATGAGTATATAGAAGAGTTTCAAAAAGTGGCTATTATGGTACCTGATATGAGTGAAAAGAGGATTGTTTATCTTTGTCTTGATGGTTTGGAAAATTATGTTAAGGTTTTGGTTAAGGCTTTCTCACCCTCAACCTTACAGGAAGCTATCAAAAGAAGCTTGCAACTTGAAACTTGCATGCCTATGAGACTAGTCACTAATCAAAAACCCCCAAATCATTGGCAACATAAGGGAAATTTTCAAAAAAAGACATTTCCAACACTACCACAAAAATATGTGATAAATGTGTCAAAAAAGAAGTTAGATGAAGAGACTAGGAGTGAATTACAAAGGAAAAATATTTGTTTCACTTGTAGAGAACCGTGGGTTCCAGGACACAGATGTCTGGGGAAAGGTCAAGTGCACTATATTGAGGTTTCTTCAGAATCTGATTCAGATGAGCATGAGGAATTTCATGACACTAAGGAGGAGGAAGAAGAAGAGAAAGAAAAAATAATCAACAAGGATGGCACTTTAACAACATTATCAGGAGTCCCAATATACCATCCCTTTCGAATTCGAGGGGTACTAGGAGGGAAAAGGTTGACAGTTCTTCTTAATAGTGGGGCAACTCACAATTTTATTGATGAGGGATTTGTCATAAAAAAAGGGCTTAAAGTAGAATATTTTGAGGGATTCAATGTTAGTGTAGCTGATGGATTCACTATGCCTTGCACACGGGTGGTGAAACAACTCAAGAAGACCTTAGGAGATTATGAGTTATGTGATGACTTCTATGTTGTTTGCATTGGGGAGATAGATCTTGTATTGGGTGTTCAATGGTTCCACTCTATTGGAGGCTATTATATGAACCATCAAACTATGGAGTTTAAATTTCATTCCAATGGGAAAGAAGTTTTATTGAGAGGCTTATCGAATGGGGCACCCAAGGTGGTCTCTGCAGAGAGGATGGAGAGTAATTTTTGAAGAGGACAAGTAGCATGGGTAGAAGGAGTCATAATCCATCCAACAAGCTCTCCAAAAAATCAAGGTAATTTGCATTTTGAAATTCAAAATATTATTGATAAGCATAGTAAGGTTTTCAATGACTTGCCTCCAAGATTACCACCAGATAGAGGTTTTGAGCATGTTATAGAGTTAGAACAGGGTGCTAAACCAGTTATAACAACCAGATACCACCATCCAAGAGGTTATAAGGAAGAAATTGAAAAAAATATTAAGGAACTCCTGGACATGGGATTCATAAGGCCTAGCTCTAGTCCATTTGCATCATTTGTGGTACTTGTCAAGAAAAAGGATGGTACAATGAGAATGTGTATAGACTATAGTGCTCTAAACAAGAAGATCATAAAAAATAGGTATCCCGTACCATGCATAGATGAACTCATTGATGAGTTACATGGTGTTGTATACTTCTCAAAAATTTACTTAAGATCAGGGTACCATCAAATCCGAATGAGTGAAGATGTGGGAAAGAATGCTTTTAGATGTCACTATGGGAACTTTGAATTTTTTGTTATGCCATTTGGCTTCACTAATACATCTGCAACATTCCAATCTTTTATGAATAAGGTATTCAACCAGCATCTTCAAAAATTTGTTTTGGTATTTTTTGATGATATCTTGATTTAGAGTAAAACATGGGAAAAGCATCTAAAGCACATAGACACTATTTTAAGAATCTTGAAGAAGCAATCCTTCTATGCTAAGCTATCTAAATGCAAGTTTAGTTTTCCAAAGATCCTATATTTGGGACATATTATAAGTTCTAAAGTAGTATAGGTTGATCAACAAAAAATCCAAGCAATTTTGGATTGGCCTCCACCCACTAATCTTACATAGTTGAGAGGGTTCTTTGGGTTGTGTAGCTACAATAGGATATTTTCCAAGGGATTTTCTCAGCTTGCTACCCCCTTGACTGATTTGACAAAGAAAGGAGCTTTTTTTTGGACAAAAGAGGCACAAAAAACATTTGATACGCTTAAGGAGGTAATGAGTTCATGCCCTGTGCTTGCAGTTCCAGATTTCTCTTTACTTTTTGTTGTTGAATGTGATGTATCTAGAGAAGGTATAGGGGTTTTCATAAATGAAAGGGGACATCCAATAGCATTTGAGAGTAGAAAACTAAATCAATAAGAGAAAGGTTACTCCATCTATGATAAGGAAATGTTGGCAATCATGCATGCACTTCATAAGTTTACACAATATTTTGTATGTGGGAGATTCATTGTAAATAAAGACAATAATAGCCTCAAGTTCTTCTTGAACCAAAGTGATTTGAATGATTGTCAACAAAAATGGGTAAGAAAATTGCAAGCTTATGATTTTGATATTGAATACATGAAAGGAAAGAATGATGTGGTTGCTGATGCTCTCTCAAGAAAGCCCACTCTATGTTCCTTAACATCTATCTCTACTGATTGGAAAGTCTCCATAATTTTAGAGTATGCTAAAGATTCCTTTGCCACAAAGATTTTGGATAATTTAGTGGATGATTATAGGTACAATGTTGTTGATGAATTGATTTATTACAAGAATAGGATCTTCTTAGTGCCAGGATAAAAAACTAAGTAGAGGATATTGAGTGCCTTTCATGACACACCTTTGGCCAGTCATCAGGGATACTTCAAGACATACAGGAAAATTTGAGAGCAGTTTTCATGGAAGGGTATGAAGGAGGATGTCCTTAAACACATTAAGGATTGTGTGGTGTGCCAACAAAGCAAGAGTGAACAAAATTTTCCTGCAGGGTTGTTGCAGCCACTTCCTATTCCTGAACAAAAATGGGAAAGTATTTCCATGGACTTCATCACTGGGTTGCCCAAGGTTCAAGGTAAGGATTGCATATATGTGGTAGTAGATAGACTAACTAAGTATGCACATTTCTTTCCTATCGCATCTGATTTCAAGGCATCACAAGTGGCCGAATTGTTCTTGAAGGAAATTTTTAGATTACATGGCTTGCCTAGAAACATTGTTAGTGACCGTGACAATATATTCCTCAACTCTTTTTGGAAGGAGCTCTTTCATTTGGTAGGAACTGAACTCACTCCCAGTACTAGCTAGCATCCTCAAATAGATGAAAAAATAGAGATAGTTAATAAATGGATAGAGGGATATTATAGGAACTATGTTTCAAATCAACAACATACTTGGGTGAAATGGTTGCACCTAGGGGAGTATTGTTACAATACATCTCATCACATGTCTATTAGTATGCCTCATTTTCATGATCTTTATGGTTATGATGCCCTTTCCTTTGTTGATCTAGTACTTTTAGATAGTAGAGTACCTGTAGCAAGTGATTTCATCAAGCAAAGCCAAGACATAATAAGATCCCTTAAGGATAATCTACAACATGCACAAAACCAATAGATGTTGTATGTTGATAGGAAAAGGATCAAGAGATCTTTTGAGGTGGGAGATTTGGTATTTTTCAAGTTGCAGCCATATAAGCAAAGCACTTTGAAGAGGAGTGGGGTAGAGAAACTCAAGCCAAGGTTCTATGGGTCTTATAAGATCACCAAGAAGGTAGGAGAGGTAGCTTATGAATTGGAGCTCCCACCAAATAGCAAAATACATAATGTTTTCCATGTATCTTGTCTAAAGAAGATTCTAGGCTAGAAAACCATAGTATCTATAGAATTATCATCTCTTGATGATGAAAGGAAATTAGTTTTGATACCAGAAGAGATTTTGGTTACAAGAGAGAAAAGATTGAGAAATAGGAGCATCATAGAGCATTTGGTCAAATGGAAAGGATCACCACTGAAGGATGCAACTTGGAAAGGAGCACATATTCTTGAGTATTCCAACCTTCATTTCTTGAGGACAAGCAATATTTGGGAGGAGAAGATTTTTCATGTCCCCTTTTCAAATAATTAAAAATAATAATCTTTGCTAAGGCAGGCAAGCCCAAAAAGGTGAAGTTTTGGAAAAAGGGGCTAATCTTTGGAAACCAATGGACTAATAAATGGAAATTATTATTTAAATATGTTTTATTAATCCCACTTGGATGTGAGTTAGTGTTATGCCCTCTTTTAAGGGATTTGGAAGCATTTTGGGCTCATTCCATAACTTGATTTTTTCTCATTGCTTTGTTGTTCTTTAGATGCTGCCAAACCTGTGGAGAAGGAGACCCAAGGGTGGGAGTTCATAGGTTTTCAAGAAGGATAATGATGGGAGTTTAAAGCCATTCCATGTGCAAGCTCATGCAGAGTTTTCTCTTGTGCTGAACAGTGCAAATTTGTGGATTTTAGGGTGTGTTTTTATAAGAGTTTGGTGTTTGCGGTTGAGTATTTCATATCAGTTTGGTTTGCTGCTATATTTCATACATTTATATGTTAAAATAGATCTAAATATATGTATTTGGTTATGATTATACTTTTGTGATAGATTATTAGTGTTTTTGTGGTGTTTCCAGGCTATTTTGTGTTAATTTCGAGAGCCCGATGAGCATTGTTTTTGTCCTCCATTTGGGAGCTGTTGTGTAAATTATATATAGATTTGGAAATGTAATTTTTTAGGCCATTATGCTATTGAAATTTTTGTAAAAATTTACACTTTCAGATTTATTAATAGTATGTGAAGCGGTGAAGTTTTTGGCACTATTTCGAGCATACCCGATTTGGGTTTTATTGAGAAATTGGTTGATCTTTGAAATATTGGTTGTTTGATTTTAAAAAATATGATTAGAGGATTTAAATATCAAATAAAATTAGAAAGGGGACATCTCAATTGGAATAAAGCTTTTCTAGCTGTTGTTTAGCTTGTGTCAATTATACTTTCACAATAGTGTTGTAATTTACTAACTCGACATGTTCTATTTTAATAGAGTCTAATTCAAATGTTACTTGACTTAACTGGGATCTAAGATCTTTATTTTTAGATTTTAGATTAGGTTTAATTTTTCTATCATCTATCTTAAGACTTAACTTAAGTTCAACAATTTTCAACTCATGCTTCAAGATCTCATTTTCTTTCTTGAGAATTCCTACTTCATCATTGTCATTAATCTTTTGATTTGATTCTTTTTAGATTTTAGATCATCAATCTTGTCTTTCAATTTCTCAATGTAAACTTTTTCATCATCAAACCTATCCTTTAGGTTATCTCTTTCTTCAAAAAGAAGATCAATTTTCTCAAGAGCTTCTTCAAGGTTTCTCTTATACTATTCTATATCCATAGGGATCTTAATCAAGATGTTAATCCTCTTGAAAGAAACTATGTTCTAATACCAATTGTTATAAACAAATAATACTAAGAGGGGGAGGGGGGGTGAATCAATATTCTACCTACTTTTTCCCACAATAGAATATTGTTAATTACTTTATAACTTGCATATGAAAGTAAACCAACAATGTTGAACAATAAATATAACCATACACAAAGAGAACTTATAACACCATTATTTATTAACTAGGGAAACCTGTCATGTCCCCTTTTCAAATAATTAAAAAAATAATAATCTTTGCTAAGGCAGGCAGGCCCAAGAAAGTGAAGTTTCGGAAAAAGGGGGTTAATCTTTGGAAACCGTTGGACTAATAAATGAAAATTATTATTAAAATAAGTTTTATTAACCTCTCTTGGACGTGAGTTACAGTTATGCCCTCTTTTAAGGGGTTTGGAGGCATTTTGGGCTCATTCCAGACTTGATTTTCGCTCATTCTTTGTTATTCTTCAGAGGCTGCCAAACCTGTGGAGAAGGAGACCCAAGAACGGGAGTTTGCAGGTTTCCAGGGAGACCCAAGAACGGGAGTTTGCAGGTTTCTAGGAAGGCTAAGGACGGGAGTTTGAAGCCATTCCATGTGCATGCTCATACAGAGTTTGCCTTTGTGCTGAACAGTGTAGATTTGTGGATTTTTGGGTGTGTTTTTTGCATGAGTTTGGTGTTTTCAGTTGAGCATTTCATATCAGTTTTGGTTGCTGCTGTATTTAAGACTTTAAGCTATTAAAATAGAGCTGAATATATGTATTGGGATGTGATTAATCTTCTAAGATAGTTTATGGGTGTTTTTGTGGTCTTTCCGGGCATTTTGTGTTAATTTCGGGAGCCCGATGAGCATTGTTTTTGTCCTCCATTTGGGAACTATTGTGTGCATGTTATACAGATCTGGAAATGACATTTTATAGGCTGTTATGCTGCTCAATTTTTTGTAAAAATGTCTACTTTCAGATTTATTAATAACAGGTGAAGCTGTGAAGCTTTTTGGCACTATTTTCGACATACCCGATTTGGGGTTTCTTGAGAAATTGGGTGGATCTTTGTGATAGCAGTTGTTTGATTTTGAAAATCTGTTTAGAGGTGTGAAATACCATATCAAATCAGAAAAGGGGACATTACAGTGGTATCAGAGCCATGATCTTGCCAGCCTGAGGGTTTGTAGAAGTTTGCAGGTCAGTTTTGACAACTACCCAGATCTTGCATTTCAGTTTTGAGAACTACCCAAATCTTGCATGTCATAATTTATGATTGCATGTTGCTTCTAATCAGTTGCATGTCCAAATCTATGGTTTCATGCTACTTCTAATCATTTGTATGTTAGTTCTTGGTGAATTTGGTGGTTGTAGAAGTTTGCATGTCAGTTTTGACAACTACCCAGATCTTGCATGTCAGTTTTGACAACTACCCAGATCTTGCATGTCATAATTTGGTGGTTGCATGTTGCTTCTAATCAGTTGCATGTCCAAATCTATGGTTGCATGCTACTTCTAATCATTTTCATGTTAGTTCTTGGTGTTTGAAGAAGTTATATCCTATTGGGGTTACACTCTACTTTATCCAGAATGGACAGGTATAGTACAGAGTCTCAGAGGAAACAATCTTGGACAACTGATAGCCAGAGTCAAAACAGTAGAAAGGATGGTTATTTAGACATTCGAGATAAACTTATGAAAATAAGCCATGACATGTCTAAACAGTTGGTTGAGCACCACCGCATAAATGACATGTTATCTGACCCAGCTAAGGTGGATAAGTTGACTGGATTTCTATTTGGCAGATTTTCTCACAGGACAGATGACACAATTCCCAAGAACTTGCATGAGGAGTTTGAGAAACTAGCTGATAGCCAGGTAGAGGTCTCAGATTCTACTCTGCCACAGGAGGTGGTGGGAAAGGATATCACACAGATTGATAGTAACAGTCAACTTGATACTCAAATTGAGACAATTGTTTACAGGTCATCAAAGGGTGATGCCACAGGTATTCAAGATGGTATAGTTACAACAGGCAGTGACTACAGTGTAGTGGGTTCAGATGATGATTATGAGGATGTTGTTGTGCAGGATGGTGAGATACCTGGTAGAGATGAGCAGACATTGAGCATTCATGACTTTGCTGAGAAAGAGTACCAGGCGCAGTTAGATGCTTCATCACATGAGGTTGAGGCAGGTAGTACTTCACATGATTTATCCCGCCAGCTGAAGGTGAGTGAAGATAGTATTGTGACTTCATTACCTCATCATGATAGGTATGTGGAGTTAGTTGGTATTGGTCATATTACTCAGGTGAGGAGTTTGCTTGAGTTACCAGTTGATTCTAGTTTATGGATATGGACTCGAGATTGTTATATTGGTGTTTGGGATTCAGTTGACTGGAGATCTTTAACACTTTTTGGTAGCAGTGTTTGTTTGGGTGCTATCATGGATTTGATTAGCAGATTACACGGTGTTGTCTTTTCTTGTGCCAGTATCTTGTCTGATGTTGGTATTAGTTTTTATACACCGGTGTTGGGCTTTGTTCATATATCCAGTCGACCATACTTGCTGGAATGTGTTGATGATATTTCATATTTGGCAGTGTGTATAGATGAGTCCCAGGATCATATTGGCATTGATGACATCCAGGAGGATGCAGTGGGCAGTTTTGAAGACTTAGTTTCCTTGGGTATAGAGGAGTTGGACAGCAATGCTAATGTTTTTGATACTCCGTATGTTGATATGAGCTTTAGATTTGATTCACAGGATATGGATGGTAATACTCTAGAGACTAGTAACTTTGAGGACACTCCTTCAGACAGTGCATCAGAGGAGGTTTGTAGGAGACAGTCAAGCCAGTACCATCATGTGTCTAATCAGTTGAGAGTTAGTGACCAAGACATTGCTATCACTTGCCAACATTTCGATGCTGCTCGTCAGTTGTTAGCATTTTATGGATGGGGTTCTCCTACTAGTGATGAGCAGGGAGGAAGTTATCTTTCCTTGACAGAGATCCACTCTTTATGGGAGGCTATTCGGATTTTGAGACAGAATTATATGCGGTTGGTAGCTGACAGATATTATCTTATGGAGTGGGGTAGTAAAGCATATGATGCATTGTTGGCCAAGGAAGATGAGGTGAGTGAGCTTACTGAGCAGCTTGAGGTGACTTCTGAGATTCTTGAGAGTACACAGTTGGCTTTCAAGGAGTCACAGTTTCATTTGGCTAAGGTGACCATGGAGTTAGAGTGACTACAGTCTTTATCTAATTCTATACAGTCACAAGCTATGGTGTTTGATGATTCAAGGATGTCCATGGCTGAGATTGTCAGAGACAGTGGAGATGGGGATGCATCCATCCTTGATACTAACATTGGCATATCAGGTTCATTCCCACTAGAGTCAGGTTTAGTTGAGTTGGGTATTGTAGCAAATTATTGTATGCTTGACAGGGTGGTAGCCTCTAGTACTGAAGGCACAGAGACTAGAGATGTATCAAAGGTCATGTGTGATGTTGGGGAGTCGACAGTTGGCATGGTTCCTGCTAGTAATACTACTCCTTTGGTGATATCTTTGGAGGTAGTAGTCAGTTCCAACATGGTTGATGATCAATTGCAGTTAGTTTCATCTGGATTACAGTTTGAGCCACTGACTGAGATTGGCGCATTCTATCAGCATTACACTGTGAGGTACGCTCATCAATTTACCTTTGATGACCATGTTGATGAGATTATGACACAGAAATGTACTTTGTTTCCTAGTGCTTATCATCAGTTATGGAATAGTTTGATGCCTCGAGATGAGAGTTGTGATGGGCACGACATGGCGACAGGTTCTGTAGTTGATAGCTTGATAATACATGACTTAGAGCAGGAGTTTTGGAGTGATGCTTCAGCAAGTGTTGTTATTGATTCTACTCCTTTGGCTATGACATCTCCTGACTTAGCTAGTGATCAGTCACAGTGGGTTGTATCACTTGTTCATGGTGAGCTATTGACTGAGGTTGGTTTTTTTAATCAACATTATATTGCAGGGTATGTACATCAGTTAACAATTGATCCTTATGCTGAGGAGTTGATGGCAGGAAAATTTGGTTTGGGTTCCATTTCTTGTTGTTTATCTTGTGATGGCTTTTCACCATCAAGGGTGCATGGGAGTTATGGTTATGAGATAGTGGCCAATGATCTACAGAGTTGTGTTGACTGCAGGAGTTGTACAGTGTGTGGATTCTCCATACTTGGTATAGTTTCATTTGAGAGCATTCACCATTGTTGCAGAGTTGGATTGTACATTCCATATAGGCCAGTGGAATGCATTGATGGTATTTACTATGTTGGTAGTCCACTTTACTTGGGTTTTGATATTCTAAGAGTTTGTGTCTCATGGGTTTTTGACTATGGTAATGGTGATTTTGGAGTTTGGTTGAGCTATAATTGCCAGTTTGATTATGGATTCCTCTTGGTCATATTGCAGAGGATCTTGCAGGAGTCTGTGTTAATTGGTAGTAGTATAGTTCATGACTACATTTGGGATCCAGGAGGATTGATTGGTTTATTGTTTAGCCATTGCTTGAGGACAAGCAATGTTTGGGAGGGGAGGACTTGTCATGTCCCCTTTTCAAATAATTAAAAAAATAATAATCTTTGCTAAGGCAGGCAGGCCCAAGAAAGTGAAGTTTCGGAAAAAGGGGGTTAATCTTTGGAAACCGTTGGACTAATAAATGAAAATTATTATTAAAATAAGTTTTATTAACCTCTCTTGGACGTGAGTTACAGTTATGCCCTCTTTTAAGGGGTTTGGAGGCATTTTGGGCTCATTCCAGACTTGATTTTCGCTCATTCTTTGTTATTCTTCAGAGGCTGCCAAACCTGTGGAGAAGGAGACCCAAGAACGGGAGTTTGCAGGTTTCCAGGGAGACCCAAGAATGGGAGTTTGCAGGTTTCCAGGAAGGCTAAGGATGGGAGTTTGAAGCCATTCCATGTGCATGCTCATACAGAGTTTGCCTTTGTGCTGAACAGTGTAGATTTGTGGATTTTTGGGTGTGTTTTTTGCATGAGTTTGGTGTTTTCAGTTGAGCATTTCATATCAGTTTTGGTTGCTGCTGTATTTCATACTTTAAGCTATTAAAATAGAGCTGAATATATGTATTGGGACGTGATTAATCTTCTGAGATAGTTTATGGGTGTTTTTGTGGTCTTTCCGGGCATTTTGTGTTAATTTCGGGAGCCCGATGAGCATTGTTTTTGTCCTCCATTTGGGAACTATTGTGTGCATGTTATACAGATCTGGAAATGACATTTTATAGGCTGTTATGCTGCTCAAATTTTTGTAAAAATGTCTACTTTCAGATTTATTAATAACAGGTGAAGCTGTGAAGCTTTTTGGCACTATTTTCGACATACCCGATTTGGGGTTTCTTGAGAAATTGGGTGGATCTTTGTGATAGCAGTTGTTTGATTTTGAAAATCTGTTTAGAGGTGTGAAATACCATATCAAATCAGAAAAGGGGACATTACAAAACCCCAGCCAAGGGAAAACCCTAGTGGGGGTGATACCCACAAGATGATCCATTAAACAAAAGAATCATGTTAAGGAATATGACCTTGTTAGGAGTCTATGAAATACATATAGTGTCTCAAGTCCTTGTTAGAGGACTAGGCATTGTTAAAACCCTTAACCCTATTACGAGTTTCTTGAACCCTGCTAGTGTTGACAATTGGATATATATGATATGTAAATATTTTCATTAATGGAAACACATGGTGTACATTATTGTATCAAACCTCAAAAATAAAGATACTTAGCTTTTTGTTACTCAAAAAATTATCTAAGTATGAAAATGGTATAAAACAATATATTATTTTGAATACAATTTGTTGTTGATGTCATACTATGACTAGCAAGGTTACATGGAAGAAGAATGAAGAGATTTAAACATGTGGTTAACGTTGCTTGTAGGAATATTAACTTTGACACTTGTTATTCAAGTTCTAGTAAATGTAGTGTATTTATCAAATAGGAACAAAGAACAATATTTGAAGTATAACTTGTATATATGATGTAATTTTTGAGAGAGAAGTTATATGGAAATAGTATACATGTTGATGATGATGTGTATAACCATGAACATTAGTACTAATAATAAAAAAAAAAGATATTTAAGATTTAGTAGTATAACTATGTGTAGAATAGCAGAATGAAAGGTAAAGGAATTATTTTAATTGTAAAATAATTACTTGATCAATTAGGGATGACATCCTAGATATTTACCCTAAGTTAGAAATTTAATTTTGGTCCTAGCTAATTGAGAATCAATTTTTGAAAAGGCATGGTATTTATGCAATGAAATCTTGCAAGGTTATTTGGAAGTTATGTATGAAACTTATGAATGCGAAGTTTTGTATCATATGTAAAAAGAAAGTTTTCGATAACTTGATTTTGTGATGCTACATTGAGCTAAGGTTAGAGATTAGCTAGAAAGAAGTTACAACATCTATACTTCTATATTTGAGGAACTTGAAATTACTTTTTTGGATAGTGAGCTCTTCTTCCAATTGAAAGTGCATATTTGGGTAGTGAGCTCTTCTTGCATACATTATACCAAAACTCCTAATAGGGATTCAAATTCTTTTAACATGGACTCTTATGTTCTAAATGTGTTTATAGAATCCTAACAAGTTCAATCCTATAACAAGGAATATATAAATCATTATATCTTTGTGGGCATCATTCCTACTAAATTTTTCCCTTGGCTAGGGTTTCCCTAGTTAACAAAATATGGTGTTATGAGTTCTCTTTAAGCATTGTTACTCTTACTATTCAACATTACTTGTTTACTTTCTTATGTATGGTTCAAAGTAATAAATAATATCTCGTTGGTAACAAAATTTTGTATAATACTAATTCACCACCCCCACCACTTAGTATTCCCTATTTCTAACAATTGGTATTAGAGCACAATTACTCAAAAGAGGCTTAACTACTTGAGTAAGATCCCTATGGACATGGAAAAGTTGATGAAGAACCTTGAAGAGACACTTGAACAAATTAATCCCCTTGCTAAAGGAAGAGATAATTTGAGAAAGATATATGAAGACTCTAAAGTGTATATTAGACAACTAAAGGACAAGATTGAACATCTCAAATCCAAGCCTAAATCTACCAAATTTGAAATTGGTGATGATGAATATTGAAAGCTAAAAATAGAGTACAAGATCTTGAAGCATGAATTGAAGATTACCAATCTAAATTCAAGTTTGAAAAATAATCCTAGAAAAATTGAATCTGATTTGAAGACTAAAATTCAGATCTTAGAGCCAATCTAGAAAAGAGGACATCCAAACTTGAAGCACTACAAGTAGATCATGAAGAACTTCAAAAGTAAAACACTATTGTGAAAGGTGAACTAACTTAGATAAAGTGACATCTTGAAAAGATTTATTCTAGTAGAGAAAATATTGATGAACATATGTCAGTACAAAGACCTACCTATGACAATACTAGTCTTGGTTACCTATTTAACATGCCTGCAAAGAAACTGTAAAGTGGATCTGATCTGAAAGAAAAAGATAAATATGATGATAAGATTGAATCCAATCAATCATTTGATAAATATAAAGAAGTTGGAAAAGACAAGGAAACTAAAAAATTTAATGAGCCTAAGCAAGTTGAATCTCCTAAAGAAACTAGGTATGAATTTAGAGGTAAGTGTTTTTCGTGTAATGAAATAGGTCATATAAAAAGAGATTGTACAAATAAGTCATTTAATCCTGTTAAAAAATGTTACTATCATAATTTTCATTGTATTAGTCATAAAGAAATTGATTATAAGAAACTTAGACATGATAATGATAAAAGGAATAGTAGAATGTTTCGAAATTACTAACCCTACAAATAAAAGAAGATCTAATGAGAGAAGATCAAGAGAAAGAAGACCTTATGAAGAAAGAAAGCAGATTGTGTGCTATAAGTGTAACAACTTTGGATAGATAGCCCAAAATTATCAAGCACCTATTGATCAATAGAATCCTAGAAGTAGAACCCCAGTATGTCTATTATGCAACAACTTTGGACATATAGCGAAGTATTGTGAAATGGATAGAAGGAACAATGGAAAAAACTTAAGAAACAAAAGGAATAATGGTAGAAACTTTATAAATCACAATAGGAATCATGAAAGGAAATTTAGAACTAACAAAGATAATGAATATCAAAGAAATGTGGTTAGTGAACTTTGAGAAGAACTTTACGAGACATTTTTAAAGGGATTAACTATTGGATATGAGGAAAAGTTAGATGATGCAGAAAAAGTAAGATTAAAGTCAATAATTGAGTTTGATTCAACTAAGTTAAATTAAGCTTGTTCACAAAACCAAAATTTAAAGCTTCATTTAGAGATCAAACTTGGACTAGCGAGGTTGGCAACAGATGTATCTAGATGATTTTATATTATAGCTAAGATCGCTTGAAATTTGGAGCTTATGAAAACAAGTTATGAAGGAAATAAGAGTTATTGTTATAATAGAGAAAGTTTATTCTATGATAGAAGATGAAATCTATGTTTTCATAGAAAATTTTGTGGATCATTTTCTTGATGAAAGGAAGCTATGGTGAACCTTAGGTATCATTTGAAGATCAGACAGAAGATATTGAGTAGATATTTGTTTTCATAATGAAATTAATAGCCTTTTTTATTTAGAAAAGTATTCAAGTTGGATAAATAAATGTAGTACAAACTAAATTACTTCCACATTGCAATCATCTCAGAATCGTAGCACCCAAATGCAATTTGTCAAAGCAATTTTGAGAAAAACCCTACTTCAGAAAAGGTATTTTATCATTTTATGCATAGAATTTCTTTGATAAATTTCTACTTGGTGACATCATGGCTCTGATAGTAGTTCACAATTTTGAGAATATTGAGAGACCCAAATTAAAGGTTGTCTCTATGAAATGCTTAGAAGGGATCCTTAATTTGACTCTATCAATAACTCCAAATAACTTAGTTTACTTGGAAGACATAGGAAGTTATTTGTCTAGCAAGTTTGAAACTATTGGAGGTGAACTTATGAACAGGGATATGGAAATATTTTCCAACCATGATATGAATATAAAGCCTAATTCTAAACATCTAAAATATTTAGACCTATTTAGATATTACTTCTATTGTGAACTTGAGAATGAAGAATGGAATCAAATTATATTAAGAAGAATTCATAATATAGTTGACATATTTGTCAACCCAATTCATGAGGTTACTAGTCTTACCAAACAAGGCAATGTTCCCATTGGTGAGAAATTAGTCAAGAAAAAGGTTGAACTTGATACTAAAGAAATTCATAATGGGAAGGAAATGGTAATCAACACCATTAGCCAACATGATGTGATATTCTTGAGTAGAATCATTGCATCTTCTATTTGTGCAAGTTCTAAGAATGATGAGTTGTTAACACACTCTATCTATGCAACCTACAAGATTTGTATTGAGAAAGAACAAGTAAATTTGAGTGAGATTTTGAGAGTAAAACTCCTTCAGAATCTAGAGAAGATTAAGCAAACCTAGAATGGTGTATTCATATTTTAGTCACTAATCAATCATATTTCCTTTCATGTACTTTAAAGATTCCCATTTTTATCACTTACAAAGATCATGCACAATGAAAGATGTACTTTGGATAAGATAAAAAATGTATTCGTAAGGCATCTTGTAGATAAAATCTTGGATAGTTGCAATTTTATTATGAGAACATTCCTAAATGAAATGAAATAAAGATTTAGAATTACACCAACAATTCTTAATAGATTTAAGGATGGCATATGCTTTATTGTCGATATAGACCTAACTTATGTTGAAGTAGTAGAATGAAGGGACACATTTCTTGAACCCTTAGGTTTTGAATTAATAGATGATGTAGCTATTGGTTACATTGATCTGTTGTTGAACTCTAGAAAGGACAAAGCCTCATACAGATTTGGAACATATGAAGAGATAACCCGATTAGCTTACCAGACATCCTTAGAAAAAGTATCTCATAAGAAGGTTGAGACTATGATGAAGAAAACATTGATTAAGGCTAGTATGATATAAAGAGAATCATAAACAATTAGACATACAATCTCTAGACTGAAAAAAAATTGGTAAAAAGGTGTGATGTATGTGCCACCGCTATCAGTTGGTCAAGCAGTTGGTGTATCCATTGTAGCAACTCTTATAGGGAAAAGCATCCCATGTGCTATTGTATTAGCTGACCAACCTAGTGAACCCAAAAGAAAGTCTAAAAGGCTAGTAGAACTTCAGACTCATAAGTTAAAAAGATTCAATAAACAAGCTACTAGACCTAAGAAAAGGAAGAAAACAATGTTGACAATTGAAGATTCTAGCAAGGAAGAAGAAGAGAAACAAGAGTCAAATAGCCTAAAAAGGTTATTTCTTCTAAATAGCCAGTAGGTAAAACAAGGCAACCTTGGAAACTAAAGATATAAAAGATTAACATAGCTATTTTTAATGAGGGGAACTTTGTGCAAATAAAAAAGATTTATGATTTATATAATGATATTGAGAGAGAGCAGATTAATATCTCTACTATAAGATATATAATTCTTAACAATTTGAAGCTAGAAGATATTGAAGGCATTAAGAATCATAAAGTCTATAACATACTTCTAGCAAAGAAGGCACCAGTTTGTGAAGAAGGCATGAAACTTTGGAAACCCATGGTAAGAACTATGTGCAAGATTGATGATGAAGAAGAAATTAGGAAATTGATGAAAAAATTAGCACCTTACTTATGAAGTAAGATGGGGTCATTTTTGTTTATGGGAGGTGAGAAGATTATCATAAGAAGTGGGATAGTTTTAGCCATCAAGAAGATGATGTTTGAGTTAAAGGCAACACCTACCATTGTAGAAAACACTTTAAAAGTTTCAGTAAGTGGTGATACAATGAAAATTTATCAAACAAATATTACTATTAATATTGAAGCTAATCCTTTTGTAAGTTTTAATAAGCTCAAGTCCCATTCTAAAAACATTCAAGATCAATTAAAATTGATAGAAGAGGAGAAAAGGATATAGAAGATGTTCAAAGAAAAAGGTTGAAGAAGCCAAGTTGAAGTTTCTTGAGGAGGAAATGAAGTAGAAATAAGAAAAGAAGTGCAGAGAAGAGGAAGAAGAGAAGAAGCTAGAAGAAGAAAAGAAAGAAAAGGAAGGGAAGGAAAAAAATGAGAAGGGAGAAGAAGAGAGAAAATCAAGGGAGACAACAAAGAAGGAAAAAGAGGAAGATCAGACTAAAGCACCTAGCTCATCCACTCCACTATCTCTTGCCAATGTTGCAAGTGATGATGATGATCAATCTGACTTGATCTCATCTTTGACCAAGTTGATTGAGAAGAAAAAGAAAATCAAGAGTCTACAAAGGACATTAATGGAGGTAACTGATAGATTGCATAGCACTATGGTAATCAAACATACAGAAGAAAACCCCAAACAAAGAGCCAAAGTAGTAGTAAAATCTATTAATGATGAATTTACAAATTTGTTAAGTGTTAAGGCTCAAATTTCACATGATGCTAATCTTTTAATCATTGTTTGTCAAAACATAAAGAATGATTTGCTGAGTCTTGATACTTATACTAAGGAACTCCAAATATGTCAACAAGATGGAAAGGTACTATACATAACATGTACTTTATCTCACAAGTTCACTAATGGTTTGGATAATAAGATTGAAGGGAAGCTGAGTGAGCTAGAAGCTTTGACAGGTCAGCTACACTAACCCTCTAGTAGAGTTAACGATTTTGAAGGACAAGTTGTCGCTGTTCACACCGACATTAGGAAACCACAACTTGAAAAAGTTCAAATTCTAGGAAGATTATCAAATTTTAGAGAATCTATAGCTCTAAGAATATCAGACATTGAGAGACAATTGGAGGAATGAGTTAAAACAAAGGACACTTATTCCAATTTATATATTTTGACCTTAATGCACTTGAGTTGTATCATATGCCTTGTGTGAAATTCTCACTATTTCCAAAATAGTCAAGGAAACATAGGAGAAAGGTATGGATAGTTTAAAAGAAAATTTTGATCATCATATAAAAATGATATTAGTTTGACATAATGATACAAAAATTTTGATAGGTTTTGAAAGTGATAGTAGTTAGACAAAACCTTTTGACAATTTTTTCGACATTCTGACCTTTGTCATTGATGTCAAAGAGAGAGAAGTTGTATGAGAAAATTGTAAGTTATGCATTTTTTATTTATATGAAAATAGGAAACATTTGTAATAAATGAAGATGGAGCATTTGTAATAGATGGTAATTATAGTAATGTTGTAAGTTTTGGTAAAGGTTTGATACTTAGCCAATTTTCCCTACTTTGTTGCCATCAATGCTAAAGGGGGAGATTTTTGACAATTGGATATATGTAGATATGTAAATGTTGTCACCAATTGTAACAAATGATGTAAATGCTTGTGGAAAACCTCAGAAATAAGGATACCTAGCTTTTTGGTACTCAAAAAATTGTCTGAGTATGAAAATGGTTTACAACAGTGGATTGTTTTTTATACAACTTGTTGCTAATCTCATACTATGATTAGCAAGGTTAGATGGAGGAAGAATGAAATTATTTGAACATGTGACTAATGTTGCTTGTAGGAATATTTTTTGGTTTCACAATTGAGTGTCAACACACTTAACCAATTTCTAAGTTGATTGTCAAGTATGATATAGATGCCGAGTCAGAGATTCAACAAGTGCCAAGTGAACTTTAGGTATCGAGCAAGTATCAAGTGCTAACTGATAAGTAATGCCAAGTCACTATAGGTGCCAAGCAAAGTATAGATGAAAATTGAAATAGAATTTCTATAGGAACTGAGGGAGACAAAATTCCTATATGGATCAAGCATCATCAATCAGTAAGTGCCGAGTAACATAGAATCAGAATATGAGTTTGTGTCTTCACAAACTTAAATGTAAACCATTTTTGAGACAACATAAGATGAATCTAAAAGGATCTAAAAGATAATATCAAATATTTTGCATTTCCTATATAATTAGTATGTAACCAATAAGAAAAATGGAGAAAGCATGCAACCAATAAAAAAAGTATAAAGTTTTGAGTGAGAAAAGAAGAATGAATATTAATCATAGATTCATACCTAAACCTAATTCTTTAAAGCCTTTAAATGGAGGATGAAAATCCATAATTCGTGTGAAAGTGTAAGAGAGGTATATGGAATGCATAAGTGAGAGTTATATGGGAGAATGCTAGCAAAGTTTAGAGGGGTGTAAATATTTAGAGAAGGAAGAGTTGTATTAAAAAATTTAGTTGGTTAGAACAAATCATCAACACTTTGAGCAGAGACATATCAAATCAGGAAGGATCAGAACAGACTGAGTAAAACAAGGATCTTGAATCATCAATTGAAGATTGTAAGTCATTAGGTCAACACATTCTAATACTTTCTAGCCATTATATTAGGAATGAAAATCCTATGTAGATAGGTTGGTCTAATAGTCATGTTGTAAGCCTTTCAACAAGGTGTTAAATCATTTAATAAGGTAGCATTCCAACTGAGTGTTTGTAAATCCTTTAACTAGGTCACTTTTAACAGGTGTAAAGCCTTTAATAGGGCAGACCATTGGAAGTGGTCAAACTTTTAACCTTAAATAGTTACATATTGCTACAGTGATAATTTGTGGGTGTCATCTCCACCCCAGTTTTACATTTTCATTTTGGAGGGTTTCTAGGTGACCAAAATCTTGTGTTATTTATTTTCATGCATATCTTTACTTTTATGTTAATTAGATATGGTAGATGTATGTGAATGATCTCAGTTAAAATTTTTAGTGGTTAAAGTTAGTTACTTCTTATTCACCGACCCCCCCCCCCCACTCTCAGAAGTAAATCTTCCCAATTGTAAATTATAACAATTGGTATCGGAGCCTAGTTCTCATAAGTAGAAGCCATACAGCTTGGAGAAAAGATTTGGAAATGGAAGTCAACAAACTTGGGAAGATCATAGAAAACTAGATGATTGATGTACAAGTCACTCTACATACCTTGGAAGAAGCCATGGAAGAATTAAGAAGATTCTCAAAGAGAAGAAGAGACATTGCCATAGCTTAGAATGATACACAATATAAGGAAATTGACACCTCAAAAATTGTTTGCAAATGGAGATTCCAAAGAGTTTGATTTAGCAATAACAGATTTTATGGAGAAGAACAGATCCCAAATAGAAGAAATTAGAACTCTCAAGATTGAACAAGAATCTCAAGCCATGATGCTTTGTGAAGTAACAGAATAGAAGGAAAGTGTCATTGAAGATAAGGCTATGCTAGAAGAAGACAAGAGAAACCTTGCTAACAGACTTGAAGAAAAGTCAATTGAGCTTGCAAGAATTTCCAGCATGCAACTGATGAATGCACATCATGAACTGAATGTTAAGGACATAGAGATCTCCACATTGAAGATGCAAAATGAACAATTGTAAAATGACTTGAAAAGAGAGAAGGAAATTGTAGAGAGCTTCAAAAAACAAAATGAGGCCATCAAGTACTTTGAACAACTATTGAAATCACCAAGAGCTAGCAATGATACTTCTAGACTAGGTTACATCAGCACTAAAAAGGGAGAGTCATCCAAGACTGCAGAAAAAGAAGTAACAAAGGTAAGAAGACTAAACATACTTGTCATTTTTGTGGTAAAAAGTGACATACCTCTAATGTGTATAGGAGAAAGAATGCCCATCAACATGACAAATCTAAAACCATGGGTCACTTTCATAACTGCAACAAGCAAGGACATAAGGCACATGACTGTAGGACTAGGACTATTAGAACACCAAAATTTGAAGGTCACTATAATAATTGCAAGAAGTATGGACATAGAACTTTTAAGTGTAGATCAAAGCCTATGTGGACACCTAATCAACTAGTAAGAGGAAGCCTATGTGGACACCTAATCATATAAATCAATCTAATTGGGATTACAATACTAGGTATAGTTGTCTCTATTGTTAGGAATATGGACACATCCCTAAAAATTTCCTAAGAACACATTTCAGTGGAAACTTCAACAGATGGCTTAGCCAAACCACATGCTTCAATTATTTGAAAATTGGTCACATCAGCAGGAACTGCCCCACAAGGTCAAAGGCAAACACATCAAAGGAGAAATGAATAAGACATACAAGAACAAAGATGTAAGTAGCACATCAAATGAATGGATCACTTCACCTAAAAGGTCAAGTGGTCACACTTCATCCAATTAAGTAAAAAAAAGTATGTGGGATTGATATACAAAGCTTTATCATACATTAGTTCCAAGACAAGCAAGTATTGGAAAGAATAGGATTAGAATGAATAGAGATGCAAAGTTAAATTTTCAAGTGTTCCCAAGTTGTCCTTAGATGTCGAGTAAATGAATCTTAGTACATGCCAAGTTGATTGCCAAAGTCCATAGAAGCCAAATTATTAGTTGTAGTCGAGTTGGTAGTAGAAGCTGAGCAAAGGGAAATTTCAATTGAAGCCAAGTAAAGGAAACTCCAGTGGATGCCAAGTGGTTGAAAGATAATGGAAGCTGAGTAATATAGAAATTCTTAAGAAGCTAGGTGGATAGCTGTAAATGCACTAAGCATTAAATGATACAAAATAAGGGTATATGATGGTATTTTGAACCATTTTCTTCATCGCAAACAAAGAGCAAAGATGAAGAAGATTGCAGAATGATTTCAAAGCAAAGAATCCAATATTTGAGCCAATTTCAATAGAGATTTAACTTAGTTGAATCATCAATTTCAAGGTATTTACACTAGTGTCGAGCTATGCAGTTTTTAATTTCTTCATGTTTAAAACCCTAGATAGTAGAAATGGGCTCTAGTTCTAGGAAACCTCAAGAGAAGGAGCCTTCTGAGGTTCAATTAGTGTTAAATGAAGTTAAACAACCTAATTTTTGTTGCATACAAAAATGACCTAGCTAAAGCCCTATCTATAATTCCTCCTAAGGTAGTTATGGTCTAGGATGTTAGGAGGTGTTATAATTGTAAGATTGAAGCTATTGGAGACATAGAGATTAGAGAATCTTATAATAGGTTGTGTGAAAATGAATTTTTGAAGGAAGAGTACCAAATTGTTGAGAGGAAAGGTTTGACTCGTGCCCTAGAATTCCCCACTATCTCCAAATCTAAATGGATTAGAATTGTGTTCAACAGGATTTGTGATGGAAGTTTATGGTTAGAAGATGGCCCAATAAAGATATCAAAGAGAATTATTCACAAGGTAATAGGTTATCCAACCCTAGATCAACCAAAGAACCTCAGAAGTGACTCTAAGGAAGCAATTGAAAAGAATACAAGAGAAAAATGGAACAAGAGAGGAATGACTATAAATACCATTCAAGATCCTCTTGTTGACTTTGTTGTTACGATTATTTCACACAAGTTCTATCAGTCCAACAAACTCAATAGTGTGCCATGCATTGCAGTAGATGTTAGCTACAAATTAGTTAAGAAGGATCATACTTATGATCTTGCAAAATTGCAATTGCAAAAAATTAATGAGAACTTAGGAACAATAAGGAGAACCAAGGGAGCATAATGCAAATTTGGTGCAATTTTGATTTGTATATTTTTCTATGTACAAAATGAATTTCCATCCTTTGGTAAAGTTAGTTGGAAAACCAATAGGTCCATTGTAGCTCAAGTAAATGAATACATTGAACAAATGGGAGCTAATTTTGAAACACTTATGACCAGCTATTTGAGGATTTCAAGAAATCCATGAAATAGAGACTAAGGATACCTGTTTCACTAGTAGAGCAACATGTAAATTATGTATGTTTTCTTATGGATATTGATTATACATATTTTCAAGTAGCCATACCAAGGGTTAGATGGCTAATACCTCTTGGATATGAAATAAACATTGATGAGACATCTATAGCAATAACAACACTATTAGTAGAAGAAGTGGAAAAGAGTGGACCACATTTTGGCACTTATGATGTGGTGAGATAAAAGGTGGATATGGAGTTGAAAACTACCTCCACATTGAAGAAAAGGGATAGATTGGTAAAAAAGCTTAAAGATAACTTTGGAGAAGGGGTAGCTGAGGCAGAGGAAGAAGAAGATTAAGAGGTAGATGATGACAATGATGATGAACAAGGGAAAGAGCCATTAGCATTGACCTATGGTAGGGGTGAGGATGTAGAGGAAGAAAAAGGTGCCAAGTAGGAAGCACTTAAGGTTGAACCCAAGAAGAGAAAGGTACAAAAATAGCCTACAACATAGCCAAAAGCCAAGAAGAAAGTGGCCAAGCCAAGCCCATCCAAGCCTACCACAAGGGTAAAAATAAGGGCTATAAAAAATTGTCCAAGGAATAAGAGAAGTAGAAAGCTACACAAAAAGGAGGGCTAGTAGAAAAGAAGAGAAGAAAATATGTTGCACCCCTAAAGTTAGATGAAGAAAGAAGAAAATCTGACAATGAGCAATTCATAGTGGTAAGTCACACCACCAAATCTGATCTTGAAAATGTTTGTGACAAAATTAGGGATAATGCAGATTTAACTAGTTTGAAGACCCTTGATTTTAATAAGCTGACAAGGGAAGAGCAAAAAATAGTGGAAGAATCTATCTACACTATGATAGCCAAGTTCAAGACTACTCCACTTGAACTTGATAACTCTACGCCTAAGGAGCTAAGCTCCATTGTTGAAAATTAATGGCATTATTGCCTAAACATGGAGAAGAAAATAAGAGAGTCAACATTGGCCTTCAACATTCTATAGAATAAGATAGAGGATGTTGTAAAGAAGTCCACACAAATGTGGAAATTGATTTATGGGTTGACAATAGTCAAGGAAGGACAAGAAGATCCCTTTGAGGGAAGAAATGATGGTGAAGAGGAAGAAGAAAAAGAAACAAAGGAAGAAGGAGAGAAAGAGAAGGAGGAAGTAATAGTGGAGGAGAAGACAA
The DNA here is from genome assembly GCA_028749045.1 of Cupressus sempervirens. Classification (NCBI taxonomy): domain Eukaryota; kingdom Viridiplantae; phylum Streptophyta; class Pinopsida; order Cupressales; family Cupressaceae; genus Cupressus; species Cupressus sempervirens. The sequence continues at coordinate 808,053,453 of CM053789.1, forward strand.
ATAAAGGTGATGAGGCAATAGCTCAGGAGTAGCAATAAGAACAGAGTGTCCAAGACACACAATTGCCACCACCTAGTCCTCCACATACAACACATACATCTGCAAAAACTATAATTGTAAAGGATGTTCCTAACACTTCAAGTTAGAATATCAATCCATTAACTATAGAGGATCTCAAAAAGATCCTTCTATTGGGACTAAAAATTGCATGTTTTATTTTTAGACACATTTCAAAATTTTTGAAAAAATTAGGCCTATAAATACTTTCTGAAGCCTATGTACCCTGTTGTTGAGTTAATGCATAAATGGTGTTTATTGTTTCTAACACCCTTCTTTCAACCTGTTCACATATTTTGTAATGATAAATTCATATTTCGAGCTGTTTGGCGAAGTCCTATTTTGAGCCAATGTCTAATCTGCATTTTATCCTAACTGTCAAACAACGATAGGAAGCCCTGTTTGCACCTGATTATCTCACACCTAGAATTGTGTCATGATTTGTCACTTTGGGAGTGTTTAGTGTCCATAAAAAGAACCTATGTTTCAGATTTTGAGTCATTTTGAGTTTATTTGATTAGGTTTCGAATCCCTCAAAGTTGGTCAGTTATTGTTTTCATGCATTTGCACTTTGCACACTTTTTTAGGAAGCCCTGTTTGACGAGCTATAGTTTTGACCCAGTTAACCTAAATGTAAAAATTCCTATTGTGTTTTATTGTAGACATCAGAGACTTGTTATGTTTCAAGTTTAAGCTCTTGAAGAATTCGTTTGATCAATTTTCAAGCGCGATTCCAAATGGAATTTCTATCTTTTACTGGTGTCAGTATTTGCAGATCGATTAGTAGCCTTGTTCATGATGTTATATCTCCTAATACATGATTGGTCAAGTCAAATGGATTGTACCCCTATGTAGTACCCTAAAAAGCTCTGAGTGTGTTAGTTTGTAAGTCATGAAGAATCCATTTGCACACTTTTCTAGGTCAATTCCATTCGCAAAAAATGTTTTCTGTCAGTGCTTTCAATCTATAAATTTTGAGTAGCCCACTTTGACTGATTTCCATTTGCATCTTGTTATTTTTCATGAGCTCAAATCAAATATTTATACTCTCCTCGTGACAGAGAACCAATGCCTTAGTTTTTGTCTTCCCAAGTGTCAGTTTACCAAGTTTTCAAAGCCAATTCTGAACGAGATTTAGTGTTTTCTGACATATTTTCTTGCAGGTAGTTCTAAGAGGTCAACTTTGATTGTCAATATGTTTTGACCCTGAATTTGTCATGAGACGAGATTTGATAGGGTGCAAGAGTGTAGAACAAAGATTTAGTGGGTTAGATTTTAGAGTCTAGTCAGAGGTTTGGATCCATTTTTAAGGCCTATCAAAGGACCCTTTGGAATTAAATTGGCAAGTTGCAGAAAATGATAAAATGAGATTTTAATGATCAATTATTGATCAAAATCAATTCTGGTGGATATTAAAAGGTTAATAGGCTAGTTTGAGGATTCAGTCATTCAGAAATGAATTTTTCTTTTAGCTAGACCTACTTTTGGGCTTGGCTAAATTTATCAGATTTATGACATTTTGTGAGAATTTTCTAATGGCTTTGATACATGAACCATATCAATGAGGGATAATGTTTTCATGTGGATCTTTCATTGTTAAATTCATGTACGAAATTGAACTATTTCTAATTTGTGAAGGAAAAGGAATCTTAGAATATGAAGACTTTGGAGAAAATAGAGGTTACTAGCAATAAAAAGGAAAATGATGCCACTATAGATGACCTTATAGATGTGATTTAAGTCCCATCATGTTTTTCACCCGATCAAGTCTTACCATAGAGGAGATAGTAGGTTTCTTCTTGTCACTCAATACACCTCTAAACACAGAGCAAAAACAACTATCTTTCAACAGGGAAACGATTGATTGATGAGTTTCTTCTTAAGAGTAATCATATGGCAATCTGCTAGTTTCTATTCTTAAAGGAAGGAACATTGCCCGTTACAGTAAAATTTCATTATCCTTTCCAAACAAATGCCTAGAAAAGCACTATGTTTTGATGTTTTCTATGTGGAAGCTTAGTATCCAGGTCTTTGAAAATGCATTTATGAATACTATAATGGGAATTATAATGAGACCAATTATAATTTTGCAAGCTGCACTACATGAAAATCGGCTAAGGAAATGATCTAACCAGACAATGTTAGACAAAAGATGCCATTCAAAGAAGCTCTGCATTAAGGAAAAATACCAATCACCCTTGTCAAAGTAAATAAGAAAGACCATAGAAAATGCATAGAAGATATACCCCATGCTGGATAGAGCAGCCAACGATTTTGCAAAGATAAGACCCACACATTCAAAAGAAAGGCCTTATGATTCTCATAAGAAGGAAGTCCACTCCATATGCAAGAGGAATAGGGCTCTCCCACCAAGAATGATTAAACATAAAACCTTTCATAAAGGAGAGCAATTCAACAGTTGAGAGATGTCATCAAAGTCGCCTTCATAGGTTAAAAGATAGGGGAGCTATTTGGGGGCTGCTAACCCAGTAAAAGGAGTCGGCTATGCAAGAACAAGCCCACACATTGTAAATGGAATCCATGCTAGTATAGAGGAGGTCCACATGCCAAAAAATGAAAATAATTACCCACAAAGACAGGAACAAAATGTAAAAAAAGCGTCCACAAGCATGTAGGAAAGACTAGAGAATAGGGGTCGCAAAGAGAAAAGAAGTTAGTGCATTGCATAGAAAGAACTCATGCTAGTGTTAAAATTCCCACGTGAATGGGGGATAGGGATTGTGTGAAAATAAATGAGGATTCGAGTTATATTGGTAAAGAATGCAACATTTGGAGTAATAGGAAGCTGCCATCAAACAACAAAGGAAGTCGCCAGTAATAAAAGGAAGCACCCCATTCATGCCAGGCAAGAGCAAATAAGTTAGCATATGGAAAAGTAAAACAAAGCTTCAAATCTGCAAAGTATCAATAGGAACCCCATGGATTATTTAGAAGAACAATCAAGCCAAAAGAGAACCCACAGTTTGTAACGGAGAGGGTGGTAGTGTTAAAGTGCATTCAGGAGAATTATCCCACATTGGGGGTGCTGGGAAGTTTTATATTTTTTATATTCACATGCACTCATTTTTGAAGTGTCTAATGGATGAAGGCTTTTGTAAGCCACATGGTGAAAGGATGTAATGAGGGGCCTACCTAGCCGTCCAGTTGGTGCATGCAATGACAATATTTTAAATGAAAAAGCAGAAATGCTAATGTGGCACCAAAGGGTAGAGATGCAACAAAATTTTGACATGTGGCCAGAATCAATGACATCCACACTTCTACAATAACAAGCTGCTTGCTAGTTAAATAAAGAAAGAAAGCAGGATTGTTCCATGTGACAACACAGGACACAAACGAGATGAGATGGCGCAGACAAGTAGGTTCAAGGTGGATGCACAGGATGCTGCCATGTGGCAGATCTTGTGATGCCCACATTCTCGCAAAAAGAAGATGCAAGGAAGATAAATAATGTGAGAAAGAGGGCAAGTGCCACGTGGTTTGGGTCACGGTGGCAACAGAGCTTGAACTATTGGTGAAGTGGTGGTAAATTGATGGGTGAATAAGCAACCAAGCAGCCAGTAGAATAGTGCCACATGGTAGCTCGGGTGGTGCCCAGTGGGCCTAGAGAGGCATAAGCAGAAAATTTTTAAATGTTTGGAAATGCCAAATATAATTTTGAATTATTTTTCAAAAAAGAGATGCACGTCAATTTTTAAATTCAAATAGGGTTTTAAATCTAATGTTAAGACATTAGAGTGTTTTAAAAATTTTGAATTTTTAAATTCAAAAGATGTGCAGACCTGAATTTTATACCAAGAGAGCATTTTTCAAATTGACTTTCAGGGGGTTTCCAAAAGGCAAAGTATGTGATATTATATATTGCCAGAATTGTGAGAATCTAAATTTTTTGATTCTAGAGTTGGTTTTTGCACAGAATGCCACTGATTCAAGCTACAGGGGGATTTGTCTCAGGTACCTAAATTGCAACTGTATTCAGGTAATCAGAGTCCATAACTAATTTTTAACATAGTAATGACTAGAATATCAGTAAAAGCCAGTAAAAATTCAGTTTTGGGCAAAATTTGTTTAGATTCATTCAGTAAAAATTGAGATTTCACTGGCATTTCATGAGGCAAATCAAATATTTTGGTGAATCAAAAGGTTTTCATCATTTGAATAGAGGATATTTTCAAGTTTGTTACAAGTAATGATGAAAACAAAATCAGATCAATGGTAGAAAGATGAAATAGGTTTCAAAATGGAAAAGAAAGGGAATTTCAAATGGACACATGTTGATTGTAGATTCAATCCAAGAATTCAATCTTCATCCTATATTATTCTTTCTTTCTTCCATTGTAAGGGTTCTAGTCTTGGTCACTGAGAAACCAATAGGTTAGCAGTTTTCTCCAGGTAATACGAGCAGGGTTCTAGTGTTTTACTGTGATACCACATTCTTCAACAAATTTCTCTTATGTGAACAGTAGTAGGAAGATAAATACAAAAAGTTCATATCTGTAGGTGTTTTCATGTTTTCATTTTGTGCATATGAATGTATTGTTTCAAGTAAATTAATAGAAGGAATAACAAATTTAGTCTCATCTTGAATCTTGTCTCCTTTGTCAGTGAATTTCAATGTTTTATGGCCTTTGAACAAAGAGCTTAGGTCATAGTTGCAATCCCTTAAGGTTGTATGTTATTTCATTTTTTCTTATGACTCAAGAAGTTATGTAAATGCTTCAGGGAACTAACAGGGTTGCAAGTTTACTGATGGGGATATCATGTAAGAATGAGATTTAGATTAAGCATTGATGTCTATTTACAAGTTGAATAGATAGATCGTATATCTGAATACATGTATAACTATTAGATATCCATATGTATGCATTTGATTCATGGATTTTCCCAATGGTTAAGGCACTAATCAGCTACAGGATCATTAAGTCTTACTGCTGCATATCTGACGGTCTTTTTCAATTCAACATCTTTAATCAAATGTTCTTTACATTTTATGTTGAAGGACCTAAATGTTTAACCCTCACTCAGCTCATAAATATTCTAGATTTTCATTTAGCTACTGTAAATATGTGTCATTTCATGAGCTACTAGGAGATATAAGGGTTTTATTTGCTTAATAGATTCAAAGATATGTTTTTGCATTGGTACAATATTTGATTGAATCTGAGGTCTACCTGCCTAGGTTTAGCAGAGCCTAAAGTAGAAGAAGGGTCATCCTTATAGTTGGCCTTGTGTGTGAAATGATATATTGATAATGGGAGGTAGCTACCCCTAGATGTGTCATATTCTCATGGGGATAATTGAAAACCCTCCAACATTTTCAAACACCAACACCTTCACCAAACAACTTTGCAATCACAATTGTGTACAAATCCAATTTTGGTAAGTATAGAGGAATTGCAAAAAGTTGTATCTGAAATAACTAAGGAGAAGGTGAACACACAAGAACTACCTTCACAACCTCCTATAGCTACAAGTGATCAACCACAAGAGAAACAAGCACAAGATACATCTGCTAAGGTTGACACTACAGTTATAGAAACTACTAAGGAGTAAGTTAAGGAAAAGATAGGACAGAAAGATACCTCTAATCCTAAAACACAAAGCCAAGGTGCAGCTCCTCTGATCACCATAATCAACAAAGGAAAAATTTAAGAAGAAAAGGAAGAGGAGAAGGCCCCTAAGGAGAGAGAGAAAGAGGCAATACAAACTCTAGTAAATTAGCCTACTACAGGGACTCCTATGTAGCTAAGCACTAATGCAGTACCACTACAAATTTTAGCGCTAGGCTCGAGCTCCACCAAGGTAGTAAGGGTAATTCATTATGGAGACCCTATACTTGATGAAGAGGTAGTCATACCAAGTTATGACTACAAGACAATGAAATTATCACAGATCAATTAAGTGTAAGAGGCACTAGAGAAGAAGAAGAAGTAGGAGATACTTAGAAATGAGTATAGACAAAGGAAAGAATTAATAGAAATCAAAGACATCTTCCTTGATGCATTTAACTTGCCAGTACCTAATGAAACAAAGCCCATTATGGAGAAACTATCCAATATGGTGGACCAAGTACAAAATGAAGACCTTGATACCAATGTCAAATTACTAGAATGGTCTAACAAGAAATTTCAAATGAAGGTTAATGAGAAGATATCTAGTGAAATAGCACTATCAGGGGTTGAACTGGCTAAGAAAGTTGAGAAAGTGAAAACAATACTTGAGAACATATTCTCATTGTACTCCAAACCATGTAATTCTTCATATTTCACACATGAGAGTAGCCAAAGAATATTGAGTTTGGAGAGGCACCTTAAAATATCAAGCACACAACTACCTAAAGACCTAGCTCAAATTGAGAAGCATTTTTCCACAATGCTTCACACTCAAAAGGAGCTAGTTGTATTAATAGTAGAAGAGGCTAATATTAAGGCCAAATTAATACAAATCGAGTCTGCAATCACCCAACTTATGGAAGTATTGCATAAAGAAATGGCCTATGCAAAAAATGTTTTGAAGAAAGATCCAAATCTTTCTACATTAGAAGGTCTAGTACATCTTGCAATAGAGATAGCCATCCAACTCAAAGCACTATAAATTGCCTTAGATGATTGGGATGCTATTTTGAAGATAACAATGGAGGTAAATAAAACATTTTTGGCTAAGTTTTCAATTCATTCTTAGGACCCATTGACATAAGTGTCAAAAAGGGGGAGATATAATAAATTGGGGAGATAATAAATGATACCCAAAGGGGGAGATAACAAAATTTTGAGGAGAGATAAGGAAATAAAGCTAAAAGGATACAAAACCTGCAAGGAGATGTGTGAAAGGGGGAGTAGAAACAAAAGGGGAGTACAAATAGAGCTGAAATAAAGTAAACAAAAAAAGAAGAAAAGGAATGATGAGGTAGAAAATGGAAACAACATGAGACAAATTTAGCATAAGGAATTTTGGTTACAGAAATGGCACATCAGCTCAGGGGGAGTTACAAGTTTTTGAGGTATATAGTCTTCTACAAAATTTTGAATAAGTTTTGAGGTTTTGTACATATGCCAAACAAGATGTGTATTATACTTATAAGAGATCAGATTCATAATGTTTAATTAAGTATTTTTGCCACTCATGTCAAAGGGGTAGATTTTTGGTCTCAAATTGGTTTTGAAAATTGAGTGTCAACACACTTAACCAATTTCTAATTTGATGCTGAGTATGATATAGATGTTGAGCCACAGTATGTGCCCAGTCAAATATTCAATAAGTGCTGAGAGAACTTTAAATGCTGAGCAAGTATCAAGTGCCAAGTGATAAGTAATACCGAGTTGCTATAGGTGCTAAGAAAAGTATAGATGCCAAGTGAAATAGAATTGCTATAGGAGCTGAGTGAAACAAAATTCCTATATGCATCAAGCATCAACAATTAGTAAGTGCCAAGTAACAAAAAATCAACATATGAGTTTGTGCCTTCACAAACTTAGATGTAAACCATTTTTGAGCCAACTTAAGATGAATCTTGAAGGATCTAAAAGATAAGATCAAATCTTTTGCATTTCTTATGTAATCAGTATGGAGCCAATAAGAAAAATGGAGAAAGCATGCAACCAATAGGAAAAGTGTAAAGTTTTGAGTAGGAAAATAAGAATGAATACTAATCATAGATTAATACTTATCCCTAAGTCTTTAAAGTCTTTAAAAGGAGGATGAAACCCCATAAATCCTATGAGAGTGTAAGAGAGGTATATGGAATGCATAAGTGAGAGTTATATGGGAGAATGCTAGCAAAGTTTAGAGGGGTGTAAATATTTATAGAAGGAAGAGCTACACTGTAGAATTCAGTTTGTTAGAACAAAGCATCAACAATTCAAGTAGAGACATACCGGATCATAATGGATCAGATTAATCTAAGCTAAACAAAGATCTGGAATCAACAATTGAAGATTGCATGTTATCAGGTCAACACATTCTAATACTTTCTAACCATTGTATTAGGAATGAAAATCCTATGGAGATAGGTTGGTCTAATAGCCATGTTGTAAGCCTTTCAACAAGGTGCTAAATCCTTTAGCAAGGTAACATTCCAAGTGAGTGTTTGTAAATCCTTTAACTAGGTCACTTTTAACAAGGTGTAAAGCCTTTAATAGGGTAGACCATTGGAAGTGGTCAAAATTTGTAACCTTAAATAGTTACATATTGCTGTAGTGATAATTTGTGGGTGTCATTCCTACCCTAGTTTTACCTTCTCATTTTGGAGGGTTTGTAGGTGACCAATATCTTGTGTTATCTATTTTCATGCATGTCTTTACTTTTATGTTAATTAGATATTGTAGATGCATGTGAATGATCTTAGTTAAAAGTTTTAGTGGTTAAAGATATTTACTTATGATTCACCCACCTCCTCCCCTCTCAGAAGTAAATCTTCCCAATTGTAAATTACAACAACATTAACACTTTCAGTTGTTATTCAAGTTCTAGTGAATGTAGTTATGTGTTTATCAGACATGAATAGAAAATAATATTTGAAGTATAACTTTTTTATATGATGTTATTTTTGAGAGGGAATTCATATAGAAACAATATAAATGTTGATAATGATTTTTATAACCATGAACATTGGCACAGATAGTATGGAAAAGAGATATTTAAGATTTACCACTATAACTATGTATAGAACAACAAAATGAAAGTTAATGGAATTTTTTTTTTGCAAAATAATTACTTGACCAATTAGAGGTGACATCCTAGAGTTGGAAAGTTTATTTTAGCCCTAGCCAACCTAGAAAAAATTTGTGAAAAGACATGATATTTATGCGAAGACATCTTGCGAGGCTATTTAGAAGTTATGTATGAAAGTTATGAATGTGAAGTTTTGTATCATATGCAAATATCAAGTTTTTGATAACTTGATTTTGTGATTTGAGATTAAGTTGAGGTCATAGATCAGCTAGAAAGAAGTTACAACATCTATACTTTTGTATTTGAGGAACTTAAAATTACTTGATTGGGAAGTGAGGTCTTCTTGTAATTGAAAGTGCATGTTTGGGCTTTGAGATCTTCTTGCATAAATTGTACCACAACTTCTAATAGGGTTGGAATCTCCTAAGAGGGATTCAAAGTCTCCTAATAGGGACTCTTATGTATTTAATGTGTTTATAGACTCCTAATAAGGTCCATCCTCTAATAAGGAATATATATTAGTATATCTTTCAGGGCATCATTCCCATCAGGGTTTTCTCTTGGCCAAGGTTTCCTTAGTTAAAAAAATATGGTGTTATGAGTTCTCTCTGTACATGGTTACTCTTATTGTTCAACATTAGTTTTTTACTTTCTTATGTATGGTTCAAAGAAATAAATAATATCCAATTGGTAACAAAATTATGTACAATACTAATTAACCCACCCCCCTTAGTATTCCCTATTTCTAATAGTTAGGAATTACTTCAACCCTATTAGGAGTTGGTAGATCAAATACAATGTATCTGGGTATGTGTAGGATGATGGTCAACAAAACTATGCCCTTAAGTGGAAATAAAAATCAATAAATCAGGATTATGTCAACTTGATGTATAATTTTCAACTTATTATGAACTTTCTATCAAAAGGTTGAGAGTAAAGAATCTCTAGAAAATTGAATTTAGTTTCTAAACTATGAGGTCTTATCTGAAAAAAATAAAAATTGATAGGTCAAAATTTTTAATTTTAATGCAATAGTAAAAGAATTTGAAGACAAAAATAAGAAGTAGATGTATGTCTGACCACCTTAAAAAAAATTAAATGAAAATATATTTTAATAAGATTCTAGATATAAGAATTAGAATCATTCATGGATGTGACACATATTTTTTGGTATTTTTATTCTAAATAAATAAATAATGATTAATTTCCTACTATAGTATTTTCAGAATAAAAAACTCTCGTGTCTAACCACCTTAACTAATTCAAGACTCTGCAATTTTTTTTCCATATAGTAGAACCATAGAATGTGGTGTATCTTATGGATTTTATAAATCCTATACCATTTGAAAGTTGTAGTTATTTTTAAATCAGTGTGTCAAACAACACTTTATATGTAACTCCATTAGAAAATAAGTAATAATTACTTGCTGAACTCATAATTTGATAGACATTACATTTATGGAAAGCTAATAAGATTATTAGTAAACCCTTTTTATTTCATCAAATTTGGGTGAAAAGAGTTGTTAGCTACATGTTTGAAGTAAAAAATACACAAGAATGGGCCAAAAACATGTTTTCTGGACATTTTTAAAGTTGACCATGTAGAGTTGCTATCCAATGATATAATAGGTAGGTTAAAATGTTACTAGTTTTTGGGTTTGGTATCAGGATGGGTGGGAAAAAAGTTGGAATGGATTTTGAAATGTGTTGAGTCATTTCAGAACTACATAATTTTTAGGTCGCTTCTTTTTGGCACACCATGATCTTGCACATACCGATGCAAGTAGATCCCACTACCGTAACATGCAATATACATATAAGTTTCTTAATAAGAGTGGATATCCATACAATATTTTCTTACTTCTATATCTCACACTTGCTCTGATTGTACATTAGATTTCACATACATAAGGCTTACATACCATTTAAGCTTTGTTCAGATATAGTTCACATCACATTCCTACTCCACACTTATTGTGCAAGATATGATCTTTACTTATATCTCACAAATTAATAAATGTATTCTTAGTCAACCTTGATGCTTTTACACATTTGACCAAATATAAAATATAGTTGGATAAACATCTAGGATGCTAGTCCTACATGATTAAGTAATTATTTTGTTTCCAAAATAATTCCTTAAGCTATGCATTCTAATTAGCTATCTTGCTTTATTATGCTTTGTTGATCACCTAAATTGGTAATTTAACTCTAACTTGCTTTGTACTATCCGTACCCATCTGCACACTGACATACATCATCATGATACTGTCATTTGTTGATCTTTAATTACATATGTCCAAACTCAAACTCTATCATATGTACATACTATATCTATCTCTACACTACTACAAGATATCTAACACTTAGACAATTTTCTAACTCTAATTGCATAAATGAAATGCTAAATATATGTTTCCATAAATGACAACATTTAGACATCTATCTAACCATATTACTAACAAATATTTTATCTATCAATATGCACATAAGATCTCATTTATCACATATAAGTTTTGATTATACCTTGATATCCATAAAACTATATGATGTCTTCAACCATCGAAAAGTAGAGTTTTTATAGTTTTATATAGAAGCTATAGTAAAAATTCTTTGAAATTATAAAAGGAATAGATCCTATAATAACTATATAACCCATAAAACTTATACTATTTCCTAGTCTCGTCACATATACTAATGTAGATTGGGAAGGCAACATGCATGAATTCTGATGATTTTCTTATGGGTGAGTAACCTACCATTGTTGGAGAATTAGAGAGATTGGTAACATGACTATGTGTTATAGTCATGACTATTTTTGTCATTGATTTCAACATACTCAAAAGATTGGCAGAGTAGTAGATAGAGATCAACTGCATGGATCAAGGATTGAAGATGAGGCCAGACACAATTAGGCATGTGGTCTATAGAGTTGCTTGATAATGTAGCTAAGAATGTGTGTATAAAATTGAAAAATGGTAGTAGTTATTTGAGATATGTCAAAAAAAATTTAAGACAGAGTTCCTATGAAATGATTTCAAGTAATTGGATTATATCTCCAAACATGGATAAAATTTGGATGAGTGAAGTTAGATATAGATAGAAGACATCCTGATGATGATGTTAATGAGTGCATGAAGTATGAAGTCACACATGTGAAAGATTTGTAAAGACTATGAGCCAACAATGTAGTGTAATTATGAAAATATGTAATGTAGCTTGTTATATTAATGAGGTCCTATTGTAATTGTAATTGGGAAAGCCTCAAAGCCAACTCGATGAATTATTTTAAGGACTTGGTATCAAGGAAGTTAATTTCCTTGTGATAAAGTGTGTAAGTGGATCAAGTGTGTATATGATAAGTAAATAATATTAGTAAAGGAAAGTAAGATATCAAAGGGATTATTGTGGCACAAATTTTCAAGTCTGGTATTGAGATCTAAGATGTGTTTGGTGTAGAAAAGGCATAGTAAGTTGATAAAAAAATACTTTTAGTTGTTAAGATCAATTGTATTTTCTATTATTCTGAAAGGAATAATCAAAATACCAATTGGATAGTGAGCTAGTGGTCTTTTCCCTTAAGTTTTTTTAGATCCTTTTGTGTTTTACAACTCCTGACAAAGCTAGCACAACTCCTAACATGGTTGGAATATCTTCATAGAAATTTGAAGTCTCCTAACAAGGATTGATATGTACTAAATATATTTTATTGGCTCCTAAAAATGTCCATCCTCATACAAGGAAATTATATATTAGTACATCATTTTGTGGGTACCATACTCACTAGGGTTTTTCCTTTGATCAAGGGTTTCCCTAGTTAACATATCTAGTGTTATTGTGTATGTGTATCTTTTTATGGTCTCTATTTATATTGATCACATGTTTGATGTTAAAGAAGGTTAATAAAAGTTTTATTGATCAAATAATTTATTGATCCCCCTCTCATTTATCTTGGTGGACTTACTTAATTTCTAACTGAAATCTCCCTGAAAATGGAGACTAAAGGAATAGGTCAACTTGGAAAGATGTCATACAACTAGGTTGACATGGTCTAGTAATCTAAAACTAACTTCTCTAGAAAGCTCCTAAAAAGTAGGTTCTAGATTCGTAATCCTCTCGTTGATTAACTTCAAATCAACACATAAAATAATATTTTTTAGATTGGGGTCTGATGAGGGCTTACCTTGGTTAAGCCCTAGGTTAAGGAATTAACTATAATTTTCAAATGTAAATGTAAATGACTAAAAACAAAGATAAATATTAGGACTCACCTTGCTCAAAACCCTTGTTTGTAAGCATTTTGTGTGTAAATGTAGATCTTGAGTCAGGAATGTAGGGTATCTCCACTCTTTGCAATGGATCTACCATAATCCCATAATGGTGCCATGGATATAAAAGTGCATTAATAAAGAAGATGATGAATGTTGTAATGTTGATCTCCTCCCTTGATGATGAACAATAAGCTATATCTTGAAGAGGATATGCTCACAAAGGATCCTTCAATGCTAGATAAAAATCTCCTTGCTTAAATGCTTGAAAATCTTGAATACTTGAACTCCTTGAATGCCAAAGAAATAAATATTCACTTGAGAGAAAGAGACTAAGTGCTTTAATGAGTGAGGTTATTGAGACGAGATATGAAAATGAAGCCTCCAAGTCTCCTTATACATGAGTTTCTGGGTGGAAAAATAATATAGGCTAACTAGATAATGGTCAAAAATTAATTAAACTCCTAAGGCCTTTTAAGCCCTAAGCCCCAAAACCTCCAAGGACTAGGTTAACCTAGGTTAACATAGTCTAGAATAGGTTGACCTGAGTTGACCTAGTCCTTTAGATTGGGTCCAAGAGCCATAGAGAGAAGGGGCACATACTTGAAGGAATGAGGTGGAAAAAGGAATAAAATGAGGGAAAAGGAGATTGAGCACATTTATATCCATGGTCCAAATAGGGTATTATGAAGAGGGAGATACAAGGTCTTAAAAGAAAATAGTGTTCATTTTGAGATAATATATTTATCCCCGACTTTAGCGGGAGTATGAGTTTCCTCAAACTCACAAAAAAATAGATTGAGAGAAAAAAGAGAAAATCTTATCATGATTTAGGAGGAAAATAAATCATCAAATCCCTAGTAGACTTGAGCCTTTGTCACATCCAAAATAATAATAAAAGAAATAGGTTCTAGAAAAAAGAGGTGTTGTTACTTTTCTGATAAGGTTTGTGTGCCTTATTGTGAACCACAGAAGAAAAGGGAAAAGGGGGAAAGGTCTCCACAAGAGAAAAGGGGATGGCATTGAATGGTCTAGCAAGTTTGTGTGGCATGCTAGTCAACTCATCAAAGATGAGCCATATGGCCTAGCAAGTGTGTATGGCATTCAAAATAGTCAATTGAGGCATCCAACTTCAAGGGACCTCTATGTCCCAAAAACAAGAATCAAAAAGTGACTTAGGCATAAGGATGTGTGTATCCTTAACGGATCACAAAAAGATCAGGCTTCTTAGACTATTAGTAGTCAAAAGAAGGGTAAGAACAAGGATTAAGACTCCCAACCTATGAATAGTTTAGATAGAGATCCAAGAGAAAATAAGCCAAGCCCCTAGGAACAATCCCTAGAAACCAGAAGAAGAAAAAAGTGAGAGAGGGGATAAACATTAAATAATGATGCATAGATTTGGCTATAGCTTAGAAATAATACTAAGCACTAAAGGCTAAAGTACTCCAATTTATATACATAATATATATTTATATTCCATGGACAAAGGATGAGAGGAGTGTATTCCACATGTTAAAGAAATTGCAAACTCTTTAACGGGAGCAATATCTTTAATGGAAGTGTACATGCATCCTCTAAATAATGTTTTCACTATGGCATGGCCCTAGAAAGAGAAAAATATCAAGGGAAATGAACACATAACAAAAAAAGAACACATAATGGATCTACTAACTTTGGGTTCAGTAAGATAATTTGATAACATGTAATATTGTATCAAGTATGAAATATCATCATTCCCTAAAGGAGGTAGAACTATGTTATAATGGAAGAAAATAAATAGAAGAGCTATGAAGAAGAGTCTTTTTTGGTCAATAACATTGAGAACAAATAGAATTAGTGCTAACATATCATAATAGACTAAGAAGACTATACAAGATCACTGGTATGAACAATAGTACAAGCACAACATAACACAAAACAAAATATAGAAGAAAAGAGATACACATAGAAGAATATTTACAATAAGATGATTACTTTATCCCCTTAAGCTCAATGAAGCAACATCGATTTTTTAAAGAAATCAAAAGAAAAAAACATTAAACAAGAAAAAAAATACCATGGAAAACAAAAAAACAAGAACATAAAGACTACTATGTGGAATAAAGTCCATTTCAAGCATTCCACATGCTCCCCAATCTTGGTCCAAAATTCTTGGGGAAGGATGGTGACTAACAAGAGGAATAATATCCATTATAATAGGAATCATAGTGTGTTCTAAGAAAGGACTTTGAGAGTCACTATGCTCATTACTATGGGTGATTGTAATCTATGTATAAAGCATGTTAGGAAAATCACTATCCATATCAATTAATTCTTCATCACTCCTTTCTAAATTATATTATATATCTAGATTAATAGAATCTATAATAAAAACATAATCATCATGTTTATCCAAATGCATAATGTTACCTTGTTTAACTTCCTCCAAAGATTCATGCATAGTGTGATCAAAGGAAGGTAAATGTTGAGAACAAGATGTAGGTTGAGAAGAAAGAGAATAAGCTCTAGCCTTATCTTTATCTTGATGGTTCCTACAATTCTAATGAGACACAATAGAAGGATTAGGATGAACTACCATAGGTTCTAAAGAAGAAACATTTATAGGTCTAGAAGAGGGGAGAATAGGGTCAAAAGTAGGACTAGTAGGCAAGATAGCCATAGGTGAAAAACCCTTAGGAAGATTCAATTCCATGATCTTAGATACTTTATGTCATTGATAGTTTATATAAAGATTATTGGGACAAGTAGGTGATTTTTAAGGACGAGATGGCCAATAAAATTAAATCTCAACACAATCTCTAGGACGTGATGGTTTATAAAGAGAATGATTGATAGTAATAATGTTTCCATCATGAGGAAATTTAAGACATTTATGAATAGTATAAGCTATGGTTTTCATGGAAGAAAGACAAGGAATACCAAGCTTAGCTTGAAATTGATTAGAAGTAGGAATAAAAATGAAGTTAGTAAAAACAACTTTCCTTGATAAAGTAACAATTAAAGTGATAGAAACTTGAGAATGATAAAGAAAACCATTACAAGTTTGAACCCATACACTAGTAGTATCGTAACTATCTTTATGCAGACCTTTAATAACAAAGTGTTTGATAGACTCTAAAAAATTGTTGTTCAAAAAATCATGATTCCATGTGATTTTGCTATTTTGGGATACAAAAACTTAGCCATCAATGAAAATGTGAAATGTCATAATTTTAGAGAATTAAAAATATAATGACTCCAAATTTTTGATCTTAGAAATAAACTAATACTTAATCCTCGAAATCACAATTTCACGAAAGACTAAGAAGAAGGATCCCAAAATTGTGATTTTGCAAAAGGCTAAAAGGAGAAATTCTAAAGTCACAATCTCAGAAAAGGAGTTAAAATGCTTGGTCAAAATTTTGAAAATCACAATCTTAGAGATGATTCCATAATGAAGATGAACAAAGGTGAAAATACAAATTTTTTAATTAATAATGTGAAGTATGAACTAAGTACTCAGTTGATGGGACACATGGACAATTTGCAAAGTGGGTATATGTGTGAAATTTATGAACCATAAATATGGAATGAATATAAATTTATCATCTTTGTGAAAAGGGTCTTTTTCATAACTTCATATGAGTGGAGCTATGAAAAAAGCTAGCAAGAAGGATTTAGAAACATACTAGTTGTTTTAAGAAATAGTAAGTTTGAGCTCTTTCCTTGCCCTATTTTTACTGATTTGATGAAAATGCCTGTCAAAAAAGACATTGAGGAGTCTAGAGAAGTTCCTATTTAGAAACATATTCAAAAGATATTGTTAGAAGTCTTTCCCGATTCCTTTATCTATGGTCAAAAGTCACTCTTTTTAGATGAGTTTCAGAATTGTAGGATTCTAATACTCCATTACATGGTTGAGCTTTGTTCTAGTGTTTAAATGAAAACAAGGAAAGGAAGGAGCCCAAAGATAACCCATGGAGGCTAGACTTGGGGAAAATTGTGCTTTCAAATGTTTTTGTGAACACTAAGTTGATAGTTGTTATAGAAAACCACTATGAAACTTCCACTAGGACTATAAGGAAAATGAATAGGATGCCTTCACTAGTTATTGAAAAAACTTGCATTGAGGAGTGTTTTGGTCCAAGCACCCAATCCTTAACAAAGATTGATATGATACATTTCAAATTTGAATATTGTAAGACTATGAAGTTTGGGAGGTTCAGTGAAATTGCACATTTCATGTATAGAAGGGTTAATAATATAATTATGTATGTAGATCATATGGGTCCTCACTCGATTGAATCCTTTATGGATTTTTTAAAGTACACATTTTATGCATGGTTACAATTATTCAGAGAGGATGAACAACATAAAATTCCTTTAGATTATATATATATGTAATACATAACCCTCATATATATCTAGATTTTGATTTTATAGTGAGATGGAGAGGTCCCTTCATAATTTGTTGATCAAATGGAAAACTACTAAATCTTTTAGGAATTCCATGAAGTTGGCTAGAGTTTATGAGGAAGGGAGTAGACAACCCATTTAGAAATGGTGTCCACTATGGGACACACATGCTAAGGATGAAGATTTTACAATTTGCATAGATGTGTTTGTCTAGTGGATAGTAAGAGAACTTGGGAGAACCCTTATTAGAATGCCATAGTCGATAAAAAACATGCTAAGACCTAAGAAAATTTTTGGCTAACAAGGGTTGTGAATAAAATTTAGGTGATTGGATTTTTAAACCAAAATATTCTTTAATAAGGTTATACAAGTGTGGACAACCACCTCACAGGTTCCCTATGTTTGTCTTAAAGATATTAGGATTGCAAGAATTCATATGGCAATTGTTGTGGGTTGAGAAGGATTATAGTCAACAAAGGAAGAAGGAAAAAATGATGCCTTCTTTTATAAAATTTGATGGGTATGTAATTGGAGCTAACAAGATTCAAGAAGTACAAGAGGTCATTATGAATAAATTATGTCTGACTAGTGATAAAAGCAGAGATTATGACTCTGTGGGACACTTTAAAGCCATAAAAGTTAGATATTCTCATCATCTCAAAATTTAGGATGATGTTATAAAGAATTTTAATGATGTACAAGAGGTAACTCAAAGATTAAGAAAATGCTTGCCTCACTTTCATACTGAAGAGGATATTGAAGTTCTAGGAATTGAAAAATGCATTGATAATTTTGAAACTTTGTATATAGAATATGTTGAACAAGAAATGGGGAAGAAATTATAACATGTATCACCTCCACCTCCTCAAAAAAAGAAAAAAGGATGAGTAAGGTAGGTTTAAGTGTTGCTCAATCAACTATTAATCATCAAATGGAAGATGAAACCAATAGTCCATTAACATCTTATGAGGATTCTGAGGATGAGGATTTGACTAGAGTTGCTAATTTCCTTAGAAAGATGAAAGAGAATGCTAAGACATTTGAACCATCTCCTTAGTATATTGAGGAAAAATATAGTTATAATGCTCAAAAAATTCTATATTATCATCCAATAGACATTGATGATGAGAGGAAAGCTATATCTCTTAGGTTCATTGAGAAGCATAATTTCATCTATACACAAGAGTTTAAATATTTTTGGATTAGGTATAAAATGAAGGATTTTGATGAGAGGAAGAAAGAGAGTCTTGAAGGAATCAATGAGTCTTAGTATGCTTTAGTTGTGCAATAGATGATAGATGAATTGAATCTAGATAATATCTCATGCACTAAAGAAGAAGCTAAAGAGATGGTGGAAAAAAATGACATTTTGATTCTCCTAGGTTTGACATTAGAGGAATTATTTTTACTTGATCAAGTAAGAAAATAGCTGGATTCCACATTTGTATCAAAGTTTGAGTAATTCGACAAGGTTAAAGAAACATGGTATGACCTTAAGATAGAAACCTTGGCCACTTGGGTGAATTTTAAAGGAAATAAATCAAGGATTATTGATATATCAAAAAGAGAAGAGGGGATGGCCTTGGTACAAATAGTGGACAATACAAACCCCATGATTGTTGCAACCAAATTGACTCATGAATTAATGTTTAATCAATCCAAAATTAAACATATGAAAGAAATGATTGTGGAATTATAAAGAATATAAATGGAGATGAATTCAATTATAAACAAGATGCATATAAAAACAAGGAGATTGGAGAAAGATCTACATAGGTAAAAACTAGAGGGCTCTTGGTGCAAGAGCACACCTAGGATACCTCCTATGTTTGAAAGATTTTTTTCTTGTACTTCACACTAGCTAAGTCAAGAGCATATGCTAGTTTTCTTTTAGATATTAGAAAGTCATTTGAATTGTTCACTAGGTGAGTTAGTCATTAGGACTAAGGTCACACATATAGCCATTGTTAGTTGTTAGTTCAATTTCTTAGTGTTTAGAGGTAATAGTGAGTTGGAGTCTTTAAATGTGTCCTAACACATAGAATAGGTGGAAAAGATACTTTAAGATCATTTATGTTGCGTATAAATCAACCTAGAGGGGTTAGAGGTCCTAGAAAAAAGGATCTTGACATAAATGCAAAGATGCCAAATGTTGTCAAAAAGTTGTCACGTGACATTTACAATTTATTGCAATATTGAATGCAGCTCGGTTACCTTGGATCCCCTAAGTATGAGGAGTGGAAAATCCACTAAGATGGCCTAAAATATAGGAAAAATACATCTACTACTTATTGAATGCTCAATCTCGAATTGGGAGGTTGGATATGTAAGAAGTCTTGGTGAATACAATAGTGATTGTGACTGTGATTAGTGTGATGATCGAGAATTTTCATCTAGTGTGGTGTTTAATTGATTAAAAGAATTGATTTGAAAATTGTATAGTGTTCATAGGTTAATGTAGAGACTTTTTCATTCAGTATGTTGATTTGAGTTATGCTTGTAGTTAGGGGGAAAATAGTTTAGTTTTGACAATGTGCAAATTCTTAGAAGATAGTTTTTTCCTTCATTGCTCCCACTTAAGATTCAACCCTTGAAAATTTGAAAATGTGGATGAATCTTAGATTGGAGCCATTTTAAATAATGTATAGCAAGGTAGGAGTCTAGGGAAGTCATGCTGCTATTTTAAAACTCAAGCCCTAGGAGAGCTAGGAAGGCTCGGTTAGAGGTTTGATAGTGCTGAATCTAATAGTTAAGTGTAAGGGATAGAAGTGTTGTACAAAAAAGGTATAGTTCTAGGAAGGGGTTAATTATATCTTGATATTACCTAATCATTGAGGTCATATCAATCCCTTTGAGTGAATTTTCAAACAACTTTATATTCTAGTCCTAGGAAATAGGCCTTTTAGCCCTATTAGACCTACATAATAGGAATCACTTGTACGGACTACCTAGGAGTCTAAGACCTAAAAAATCATTTTAAAGTAAATCCTAAGGGATGATGAAAATTGGAGTCTATTTACAAGGTTGCTTGGAGATTTTTTCTAAGAAAGAGGAATCAATTAATTCCAAGGGCTAATTGGTATTAGGCCTAATTAGGCTTCCTAGAGACAAAACCTTGAAATTGATAAGGAAGAAGTCTTAAGATCTTTCTAAATGGAATCAAATGCTATTAAATGGAGTGATCTAATGTTGATGAATGAACCTAAAATAAAGGATGAAGTTTGTGAGCATGTTACACTTAGAGCTCTCTAAGTGAGTGTGGAGAAGAGTACTAAAACTAAAGTGTGAGACTTCTAATGGTAATCACAAAGGATCAAACCCTTGGAGAGAAGTTTGGATTTGTATTAAATAGCTAAAAAAACCAATCAAGGGCCTAGGAGGACTAGGTTCCTAGAAGAGAAAAGCTAGGTCTCTTAAGAAGTAGTGCAAGCACCTCTTGGAATACTCACACCATATTGGTATCAAAGCTTGTTTTGATTAGGCTTGTGGTGGGTGTTTTAGTCTACTAAATCAATGGGAGAGAATATATCAAGTAGAGAAATAGAGGACAACACCATGGTGACTAACAATGAGTTAGCCAAGAAGGTTGAAGAACAAGAAGAAGACAACAAGTCACTAAGGGAAAAATGAGCTCAAATGGAGAAAGTCTTGGGTGAAGTCTGTCAGGGCTGAAAATTGCATGGTTAATTTTTAGTTGCATATTGAAAAAATTAAAATTTTAAGGTTTATAAATGCTTTTTGGTGAGATTGTACCCGACTATACCTTTGAGACCTAAGAGGTGTTTAATGCTTCTAGCACCTTCCATTCAGCTTGTCTAAGTGTTCCATGAAGAAAATTTGAGATTTTGAGCCAATTTGTGAAGTCCCGTTTTGAGTAATTGTCATTTCTGCATTTTTCACTCGTGTCAAACAGTGACATGAAGCTGTGTTTGCAATTGAATATCTCGCACCCAAAAATGTTTTGTGACTAGCCACTTCTGGAGTGTTTAGTGTCCATAACTAAGAACCTATGTTTTAGATTTTGAGTTGTTTCAAGTTCGTTTGACTAGGTTTTGAACCCTCAAAGTTTGTCACTTACTATTTTCATGCTTTTGCAATTTGTTCTAATTTCTGGGAAGCCCTATTTGATGAGCCATAACTTTGACCCAGTTGACCAAAATGCTAAATTTTCTTTTGTGTTGTATTGTAGACATTAGAGACTTGTTATGTTTCAAGTTTTAGCTTATGAAAAATCTATTTGATTAGCTTTCAAATGCAATTCCAAACACAATTTCTATATTTTTACTAGTGTCAGTATTTGCAGATTGTTTGGTACCACTATTTGAGATGTCATATCTTGAGATCCGTGATTGGCTGGATCAAATAGATTGTACCCATATGTTTTTCTCTAAAAATACTTTAAGCGTGCTAGTTTGTGAGTCATGACGAATCCATTTGCATACTTTCCTAGGTCAATTCCATTTGCCAAAATTATTTTCCTGCCATTGTTTCAATTTGCAAAATTTGAGTAGCCCACTTTGACTAATCACCAAATGCGCCCTGTTATTCGTCATAAGCCCAAATCATAGATTCATATAGTCCTCATGACAGAGAATCAACACCCCAACTTTCATTTCCCCATGTGCTCATTTGCCCAATTTTTTGAGCCAAATTAGAATCCAGTTTACTACTTTCTAACATGTTTTCTTGTAGGTAATTCTGAGAGGTCAACTTTGATGGTCAATATCTTTTGACTAGGAATTCTTCATGAGATAAGATTTGACAAGGTGCAAGTGTGTGGTATAGAGATTTAGTGTGTTAATTTTTAGAGCCCGGTTAGGTGTTTGGGTCAATTTTTAAGGCCAGTTCATGGACCTCCGGGCACCAAATTCACAGTTGTAGAAAAAGGTGAAATAAGTTTTGAAATGTTAAAAAGTGATGCAAATTGATTGATTTTTCATTAAATCAGTATCAGGAAATTAGTGGGCCAGTTTTGAGACGTCAATTGTTCGAAAATGAATTTTTTTTTAGCTGGACCCACTTTGGGGTCCATCTGATTGCTCCAAATTGATGGCTTAATTCGAGATCATAAGGGTGTTTCTATCTAACGAAAGATGACTTATAATTAGTATGCAATTTATTGAGATTTTAGAAGTCAAACTTCTGATTATTCAAAGAAGGGGATAGATATGTTCATATGTCTTTATGCATAAAAAGGAGGAGTGCCCATGCCATGAACTCATAGCAGCATAAAGAAATACAATTTTAAATTGAACTCAAATCATACACCCAATTAATCATATGATCAATTAATTTTCAACCATAAAGATTTTTAAAATCTTTCTTTGCTTTCATCCATCACAACTTTGACAATCGATCAACAATCTACTTTACAAGCTCCATCAGTTAGATCAAACCTGAATAAGGATTTACTTGGTCTACCTTATATAATTTACCTCACATGCTTGTGGTCAGTAGCTCAAATCTAGACAAAGACGTGGGATATGTTATATAAAGAAACAGAGCATGCAGCCAGTTAGAGGAAGCCTGCACTAAATAAAGAGGAAATACACCAGCAAGAATGGAGGCTGGCAATTACAAAAGCAAGTGACATTGAGATGATAAGAAGCCAAACAAAATGAGCCCCACGAGCTTTTAGCTCTACCATTGCGTGAGATTCAGAGATTAATTTGCAAACAATTAAAAAAAATTTGCAGCAAGCCGCATGTCATAGAGGAAGGGAGCCCATGTTCGAAGCTCCACACATCTAGAAAGGTTGCAAAGAGTTGAAATCAGCATTAACGAAACAAGGAGCCATTTGGGAGTCAGTGCATGAAACAAGTTGCAGGCGAAGCAACACCCAACGCAGGCAATAAAAGGAGATCCACTTTGGGAGCAAATAAGGCAAAACATGCACAAAGGAAGGTGCCAAGAAAAAAAGAATCCACCAAGTCTAAAGAAAGTTGTAACCAGGGGCGACATGTGATAAATGCAGAGGGAGTTCCATGCCACTGCATAAAGGAAGTCCACACCTGCAAAAAACAAGACACCCACGTAGTTAAAGGAGCTGCACACAAATGTGAGTAGGAACACACCAGCAAATATGAAAGTTTTCTAGCTAACATATAAGCTGTAAGCGCTGAAGGGGAGTTGTTTTGGAACAGTCAATGCCAAAATGGAGTAAGGGTAGTATGTAAAAATGCCCACGATATGATAAAAAATGCAGGGAACAAAGAAATTATAGAATGTCCACCAGCACTTAAGGGAACCCACGCATCAAATACCAGAGATCCTGCATTGAGGACAAAGGGCAGCAAAAGGAAAAGTATCTCACGCCATAAAGATAGGGGAGATTTCTAAGTAAAAGGAAACTTGTAAATGAAACCAAACGTACAGGCAGTGAAAGCCGCAAGTTGTCAGAGCCAGAGGCGGCATAAATGAAGGGAGAAATGAGTTGAAAAATGGCAGGCCATAGGTCAAAAGCAACCTAGGCACCAAAGTAAAGAGGAGCTTCATGTAGCAAGAATAGAGGTTTACGTTAAGGAAGGAGGATGCCTGCAGCCTTGCGCCGAAGGGTGAAAGATCATGTGGAGAAAGAAATGGAGATAGATGTGAGCAAAGGGAGGCGTCTCATGAGAAGTTCCATGTGGAGCATCCACAACATTCAGAGAAGTTATTCAAAGAAGCTTCGTGCAACTAGGAAAGTTAAAAATAAAACCCGCGCCATTAAAGAAGAACCCGCAAGTGTAGGGTCACTGTTAGCATAGAGCCATTCTGAGGTTTTGTCCCACATTTAGTGGGTAGAGGGTCTTTTAACGTTTTAAAAAGAACAACACAATACAATTAATGTCTCTCAAGAGACACATTGAAAGATCGCCTAATGCACGTGAAGGGGTCATACGGGGCCAAAGTCAAATGTATTTGGACTCGCTAAAATGCTCATGATGAAAGTGTAAGAATGAGTTCTAAACCAATTAGTCAAATGTATTTGGACTCGCTAAAATGCTCATGATGAAAGTGTAAGAATGAGTTCTAAACCAATTTGAAGTGTCTACGCTAA
The DNA here is from genome assembly GCA_028749045.1 of Cupressus sempervirens. Lineage (NCBI taxonomy): Eukaryota > Viridiplantae > Streptophyta > Pinopsida > Cupressales > Cupressaceae > Cupressus > Cupressus sempervirens. The sequence goes on from CM053789.1 coordinate 808,077,906, forward strand.
TAGTGTAAGAATGAGTTCTAAACCAATTTGAAGTGTCTACGCTTATATGATAAGGCGAAGGTCGTCATAGTTTTGAATTTTGGAAGAGGAAGTCTTCACCATATGGTACTAAAGGAATATTTTGAGAGTCCCAGTGTTATGCTTGTGCCCATGAGAATGTAAAGGACTACGAAGTGTAAGAGTGGAATGATAAGGCTAAGGTCACCATAGTTATGAATTTTGGAAGAGAAAGTCTTCAGTGTATGGTAGTAAAGGAATACGCTTGTGCCTGTGAGAATGTAAAGGACTTCACCGTATGAGTGTAAGGTTAAATAAAAGAGTCTTGATGCTATGGGAAATTAAATTTTGGAAGAGGAAGTCTTCAGCATATGGTACTAAAGGAATATTTTGAGAGTCCCAGTGTTACGCTTGTGCCCATGAGAATGTAAAGGAATGTAAAGGACTATGAAGTGTAAGAGTGGAATGATAAGGCTAAGCTCACCATAGTTATGAATTTTGGAAGAGAAAGTCTTCAGCGTATGGTAGTAAAGGAATACGCTTGTGCCCGTGAGAATGTAAAGGACTTCACCGTATGGGTGTAAGGTTAAATAAAAGAGTCCCGATGCTAAGGGAAATTAAATTAAAAGATTAATTAATTGATATTAATTAATTAATTAATTAATATTCTAAATTATTGTGAGCCAATTGAGTTGCAACAAGTGGCAGGGGGAAAAATAAAGTGAATAAAGAAAGAAAATTCAAAAATCATTTCAAATGAAGAAATTGAATTAATTTAAAGTTTTTATATAGTAAATTTTTATATAGTTCAACTATGTAAAATTTTTAATTTTTTGAATTTTAATGCTTGTTCATGGCTTGGGGGCCTGTTTTTCAAGATGCTACCAAGGGGGCATTTTTTGTCCAAACTAGGCAGTGCAGTATACCATTGGAACCAAGAGGAAATGAACTGTCCATTTTTGAGGTTAGATTATGCACAGGTCTTCATTTCTACGCTCTGTAAGTAGATTTGCAATTTTAGGGGCATTCTTAGTAAAATGAGCAGAAATCATCATGGGACGTTAAAATCAGTTTAGATGCATATATAAAGTCTTTTTGAAACTTGAATGTGGAAAAAACAAGCTTGACAAGATTATATTTCATTTTTGAAGTCATTTAACTAACTTTTCGCTTTAGTTTTTAGTTCCAGATCTGGAATCAAAATCAGTTATCTTGTTCAATCAAATATCTCAGATATTTTGTGTTGTTGAGAGCCAAATGATGAAGATTTGATTCACCAGTTGAGGGGAGAGATTAGAGAGATGTTTTAACCTGTTGAGAAGGTTTTCCAGGTGGACAAATGTCATGTTCAAATTAGATCTGAGAATTCTCTTTTCCTATATCTTTCTTTTCTTTCTCTATTGTAGGTTGTTGGTAGTTTTCTTTGGGTAATACCAGTAGGGTTCTAGTGTTCTACTGTGAAACCATGGATGTGGTTGGTTTTGCTTCTTGTTTATTGAGCTAAACTCTAGCAGTGAAAACCAAACACCTACACCTATTCAAATTTTCAGTTCATTCTCATGTGTTATTTTCTAAGATAAATGGAGATTGATGTTGGATTATGTGAATTGTCTAGAGTTTCATTTAGTGTTACCAGTTTGTGTATTTGGTCTTTCCAAGGATAAATACAAAAGGGGATTTACATGAATTATCTGAGTTCTCTAATTTTGTCTCCTAATTCTTCATGTGCTATTAACTTTGAGATCAAATGGATAAGGTTCATTTGATTTAAGACAGCTTGGATGAGTTGTATGTTAGATCTTTGTTGCTTTTGACTCAAGTGGGTGTATGAAGGGGATATTGCATAAGTATGAGATTTGGGGATTTTAGTTGATGAACTTGATTGTAATGCAAGCAAGTTAGGTCATCCTGCTGGTAATGACTCTATGTTTCAATGGATAAGGCAATGATCACTAAATCAGATGCAAACACATATGAAGGTTATTTGCACAAATCTCTTATTAATCAAAATCATTTCAGTATTTTGTGTTTTGTAGTGTGCTGAAAAGGATTTACACTCACTCAACTTATGTGATTCATATATTTGCATTTAGCTATTGTATATCTCTATTATTGCATGAGTTATTAGGAGAAATAAGGGTTTTCATCTGCAGTAAATAGGTTTAGATTTATGTTTTAAATGCATTGGTACCATATCTTAGAACCTCAAGGTTAACTTGTCTAGGTCTTGCAGAGCCTGAAGAAGAAGAAGGGTCAAGCCTTATAGTTGGCCTGGTGTCTGAAAGGGCATGTTGAAAATGGGAGTTAGCTGCCCCTAGATGTGTCTTATTCTCATTAGGGTAATTTGAAATCGGTAACATTTTCAAACACCAAAAAAGTCCAAAAAAAATTTGATAGGGTCAAACAAGAAATTTACCTAAACAAAGAAAAAGAAACAAGGGAGAAGGAAGTAGAGTTGGATGAAGAAGAACCAATACCTGACCATGTTCTTCTTGAAGATCCATTCTTCAAGGCATTAAAAGCATTGAGTGGCAACGCTTTGGAAGGAATAACACATTTTAGTGGACAAATCGATCTAGATTCTATTTTGGATTGGATTGACAACATTGAGAACCATTTTGAATGTGATGGTATCTTTGAGGCACAAAAAGTTATGGTGGACAAGTCTAGATTAAGGGGTTTAGCTCTTACTTGGTGGAAATTTGTGCAAATTGAGTGAGAAAAGGATGGAAAAGGTCCTATTGTTACATGGAAGGGTATGGTAAACAAAATGAAGTAGACTTATCTTCCTAATGATGATGAAATTTAGCTTCATAGGAATCTTATACAAAAAGATTTGGATTTTCAAGCATATAGTAATGAATTTCACAAATTGTGTTTGAGGTCCAAGGTAGTTGAAGATGAAAGCATCAAGCTGGAAAGACACTTGAATGGCCTCAAATGGTCTATTAAAAAAGAGATAAGCCTAGTAAATTTCAAAACTATTAGGCAATGTTACCAAATGGCCTCGAAGATTGAAGAGAAAAGAAAGAGGAAGCAATAAACCTCTAAAGGTAAACCTAAGAGTAAGGATAATAGAGGTAAAAGAGGTGGCTATGGTGGGAAAATTTTAGATTCAAGGGCTCAAGGTCAGGTAAAATTTAGTGAATAACAAGAAGGAAGCTCAAGTAGAGGTGGTAGAGGAAGAAATTATAATCCTTGAGGAAGGAGTGGTGGACAAGGAGGAAGAGGAAACTACTTTGCTATTATGAAGTGCTACCATTGTAATAAAATGGGGCACCCTACTTATAGATGTCTAGAGAAAAGTGGGTCATCACAAGAAGGTGAAAAGAGGACAAAATTGGTATAAGATGAGTCTAATACAACAAATAATTTTGTTGAAGTGCCACTAAATTCAAAAGAAGGAAATAGCCTTATGATGAGGATAACTTTGTTCAAAGAGCTAGTGAAGGAGGAGCCAATCCAAAGAAGATCTTTATTTAGGATAAACTATAGAATGACGTGAAAGTGTGTAGAATCATCATTGACTCAAGGTGTACTGACAACATAGTGTTAGGGGAAGTAGTCAACAAGCTAAAACTAAAAAGGATGCTACACACTAATCCTTATAAGGTCACATCCCTAAATAAAGGCCAACATGTGTTAGTAAATGAGCAAGCATGGGTGGATTTCTCAATTGGAAGGTACAAAGATAAAGTTTTATGTGATGTGTTATGTATGGATACATTTCATTTGCTCCTAGGTAGACCATGGCAATTTGATCATCGAGCTATGCATGATGGAGGAAAGAACTCCTATAGTTTTAAGAAGGACAATGTGACTTTCAAGATATAAATATTGTTGGAAGAAGCTGAAGAAAAGACAACCTGTTATGGTGAGTGAAATGGTGCTTCTAAAAAACATGGAAGAAGGTAAAGGTGTAGGATTTGCATTGGTGTTGAGACCAAAGGAGGGAAATTAAGGCAAAGAGATTAAGAGGACAAAATTACCCAAGAAGATTCAGGGAACGCTACAAGCTTACTAAGGTATTGTAAGTGATGGACAACCATCAACCTTACCCACTAAAAGAGCCATAAGCCATAGGATAGACCTTATCCTAGGAGCTACCCTACCTAACAAACCAGCCTACAAGATTCAACCCCTGAAGAAAATGAGGAGTTAGCTAGAACAATACAAGAACTGCTAAACCAAGGCCTAATTAGGAAGAGTATTAGTCCATGTGTCGTACCTACTGAACTTGAACCAAAGAAATGAGGAACTTGGAGGCTTTGCATGTATTCAAGAGCCATAAATAGAATAACCATTAGGTATAGGTTCCCTATCTCTAGGATTGAAGACCTAATGAACTGTCTAAGTGAAGCCAAGTACTATAGAAAAATAGACTTGAAGAGTGGTTATCACCAAATAAGGATACATAAAGGAGATGAATGGCTTGTCATGCCATTTGAATTTTTTAATGCCCTATTCACATTCATGAAAATCACGAATGAAGTTCTCAAGGACTACATAGGAAAGTTTGTAGTTGTATATCTAGATGATAGACTAATCTATAGCAAAACAAGGAGTGAGAACCTAGAACAAATTGACATTTTTTTCATGAAGCTACATGAGGATAAGTTGGTGATCAACTTGGAGAAGTGTGAGTTCATCAAAATAGAGCTAGTGTATCTTGCATTTGTTCTAGCACATGGTCAACTGAAAATGGATATAACCAAAGTGGAAGCTATCATGAATTGACCTACTCCAAGGTCAGAAAAATAGGTAAGAAGTTTTCATGGTCTTGTAGAATACTATAGAAAATTCATAAGATAGTTTAGTACAATTTGTGCTCTTACGTTAGATACTATCAAGGGAGGAATGAAAACTAAGATTGTATAGAATGAACATGCTAACAAGAGCTTTGTTTAATTGAAGGAGAAGATAGCTACTCAACCAGTTTTAGTGTTGCCAAGTTTTGAAAAGCTTTTCACTATTGAGTGTGATGCTAGCAATGTTGCAATTGGGGATATTCTAAGTCAAGAGGAAAAACAAATAACTTTTCATTTTGAAAAGTTGAGTGAGGCTAAGAGAAAATACTCCTCATTTGACCTAGAAATGTATGCATTGCTCCAAACTCTAAGAAAGTAGAGGCATTATTTTCTTCCCAAGGAAATCAATATCAAGCACAAGAATGGTGTTCTAAACAAGGTGGTAGATGCATGTTCTAGAAGGGCACTCACACTCCAATAATTTTGGTTGAAGAGCATGGGGATAGATCCTTTTAAAGATCTATATGAAGATGATGAGGAATTTTTTGACATGTATATGGTATGTACCAAATACAATAATCATTTTCATAGTAGGTATGTTGAATATACTTTGCAAAGTGATCTCTTGTTTAAAGGGAATCAATTGTGCATTCCTAGAGGCTCTATTAGAGAGAGTTTGATATAGGAAAAGCATAATGGAGCTTTGAGTGGTCATTTTTGGATCACTAAGACTCAAGACCTTGTTCCAAGGTTTTACTATTGGCCTAGAATGAATCTTGATGTTAGGAGGTATGTGGAAAGCTATGTTATATGTCAAAAAGACAAGGTCACTTCTATAAATATTGGTCTTTACTAACCACTATCAATCCCCACTAGGCCATGGGAATTTTTAAGTGTTGATTTTGTAGTTGGGTTATCGAAGAAAAAAGGAGGCATGAGCAATGTTGATGTCACTGTGGATAGGTTTAGCAAAATGGTTCACTTTGTGTCATACAAGACTACTAGTGATGCCACTCAAATAGCTTCTCTATTCTTCGAAGAAATTGTGAGAATCCATGGGCTACCTATCAACATTGTGTCAAAAAAGGACTCTATGTTTATGAGTCATTTTTGGAAGACTCTTGGGAAAATATTGGGCACCAACTTGTCTTTTGGATCAGCTTAACACCCCCAAACTAATGTTCAAAATGAGGTTGTTAATAGGAGTCGTGGGAATCTTCTAAGATGTTTGACTAAGGATTAAAGAAAATAGTGGGATCAACTGATTGGACAAGATGAATATGCCTACAATGACACCATAAATAGGTCTATAGGGAAGAGTCCATTTGATATAGCTAATGAACTACATCCTAGGGGTGTTTATGAGTTGAGAGATTTGATAGATGGAGTGAAGGCAAGGGATTATGCTGATGATTTTTCATATGCCATGAAAGAGGTTCATGAAATAGTGAGGAAAACATTGACATAGAACACAATGAAACATAAAGCAAAGGTGGATGAAAGTAGAAGGGTAGTTGAGTTCAATATTGGTGATTTAGTAATGGTTTATCTTAATAAGTCCAAACTAAAGAAGGGAGTCCCTCTCAAGCTCTAGATGAAGAGAATATGACCCTCTCCTTTATTGGCTAAGTATGGTGGAAATGCATTAAAGGTTGAGCTACCAAAAGATAGTGGACTATCACCAATCTTCAACATTGTGGACTTTGTGCATTATAAAAGACCACAAAAAGAAGTGGTTAGGGATGTAGAGGATCTCCACTTACCTACTGCTACAACTACAAGACCAGACAACATATTGGACACTAGAGTCTATAAAAGGACTAGAATAAAAGAGTACAAGGAACACTTGATAAGGAAGCATGAAGAGATGGATGCTGATGCAGTGTGGATAAAGGAATTAGAGTTCAAGAAGCTAGTGATTGATCCAAATATCCTCAATCAAAGGGTGGATTGATCTTTCCATTTGGGGAGGATGGTGTAGGAGCACACCTAGGCTACCTCCTATGTTTGAAAGATTTTTGGCTTGTACTTGACTATAGCCAAGTCAAGAGCATATGTTAGTTTGATTTTAGACCTTGGAAGGTCATTTTCATTGTTGGCTATGTGAGTTATTCACTAAGGTCACACATATAGCCATTGTTAGTTATTATTTCAATTTCTTAGAGTTTAGAGGTAATAGTGAGTTGGAGTCTTTAAATGTCTCCTACCACATAAATAGGTGGAAAAGATGCCTTAAGGTCATTTTTTTTTCTTATGCATAGAACTAGAGAGTTTAGAGGTCCTAGAAGCAAGGATCATGGTATAAATGCAAAGATGTCAAATGTTGTCAAAAAGTTATCATGTGACATTTGCAATTTATTGGAAAAATTGTATGCAACTTAGTTACCTTGGGTCCCTTGTTGGAATTATTTTAGAATAATTGAGAGGTAGGGTTAATTAGTTATTCAAGATCTAGATGTACAAATAAAACTTTTCACAATTCAGTGAACCCATAAAACATTCTTAACCATGCATGCATTCATTGTGTATTATCTAAAACTAACATGTTACTATCAAATCAACTTGTAGAAATGCAAAGCATAAAACACAACATATCCATCAACACATTTGACACAATGATTTAACATAGAAACCCATTTTGGGAAAAACCACTAGTAACATGCTAATCCCTTTTCACTCTTTTGAAGTGATGCCTTGTTAAAGGCTAACCTTGTTAAAGGTTACAATACACACTGCTAAATGTGACCCAATTAAGGGATTTTAGTCATCTTGTCAAAAGTGAGCCTTGTTAGAGGTATTTAGCCCATTCATTTGGAATTCCAACATATTAAAGGATTTTCCAATAACTGATAAGTTAAGGTTACTCCAAATAATTTTCCCTAGGCTAATATAATTGTTAGAAAGTAACAATAGAGCTTTAATCTGATATAACTTACAACCTAACTTGCTAATTAAAGATCACTAATCTGTCCTTAATTCTTCTTGGCTTCAAATCTTTGCATCTCAGATAGGTTGTTCACCCTACAAGAATTCATCCTCATTAAGCCTTTTTGCTTAGTATGCCATTGTAGACTTCTTTACTTGGGTCACTTGATGAAGCAAAATCCATTTCCTTCTCCGTATCAAATTTTTGCATCAAAACTCTCTAACTCCTTGCTTCATGATCAGACATTCCTACATATAGGAAATTAGAATACTTTTCCAACTCATTATCTATCACCAAAATTAGGATGTTCAATGGATTAGGTAGGATACAATGTATCTACCCCATATCTTGTCTTCTCTAGAAACTTCTCTTAGAATCCATTTAAATTCACCTTCAATATGGTTTACATAAGATTCTGTGCTACCAGATCATCAATATTATCTTCCTCCTAATTCACAAGTGTTAGAGTAAATAATTAATAATTAATTATTTATTCTATTTATTTAAGCTTACTTAGGTAAATGCATTTTATTTATTAGTTGTAGTCTAGGATTTAGTTATAAGTTGTTGACAATACGGGAGTTTGTTCCCTCCTAAGTCATACTTATCCTCTCACCTTGTTCAAGGACTTTCCACCTCATGTGGATGTATTCTTAGTTGTCACACTTATCTCCTAGTGTCTTCTAGCTTGTTCTAGGAGATTCCTAGAGCTCTTTATATTCGAGCTGCCACATTGTATTTTCAACATCACATCTAGCATATTGTAAATACATATTTTCTTGTGTTTGCATACTTGTTGTCTCTCATGTCCATTTAGGGTTTTTCCCTTGCTCCACACTCTTCCTTAGTCCTTGGCTTCCCTTTGATAGGTTTTCACATACAGGTGATCTTGGGCATCTTTGGAGTTGGATTTCATCAACTCCAACATGGTATCAGAGCCTTCCTACTGCTGCTTCATTGAAGGATTTTTGAAGCCATGATTTGGAGTCACAAACCCTAGTTTGTTTGTGCATTTTTTCTTCAAATCGGGGGGAACAACAAAATTTTGGAGCACTTTTAGCCCAAACGAATGCTACCATTGAATCTGGAAGGCTGTTTGCAGTCAGGATTCATATAAAACATTTTATTTTGGAGACATGACTCTGTGAGGAATTTTTTTTTAAATTCTAGGGCATTTCGTACAGTCGTACGAATGATTTTGGCATCAAAAAAAAAAAAGGAGTGCAAAGCGCACCACCACAGCTTCACTCAACAGCCACTGTGGGGCCTCCCGTACACCACCCTACGCTCAGCCAACATTGTGTCTGCGCCCCTCTGCCACCAACTAAGCCACTCGAAACTCGCACAGCTGGCACTCCACTTCTCTAATGGTGCTCCCTAGTTCCTCCACCATGGCACAGTCTTCTCAGCTCCTCTGTTGAGTGCACAACTCTGCCTCGATTGGTCATTTTTGCTCCCATTGCTCCTCTGTATAGTCAATGCCCATCTCTGTAGCAATACGTGGATAGGTTCGTCGAGTCAGTAGGTTCGATAGCCTAGTCACCAGCCCATGTGCCTCTTTTGCAACAGCTGCTTGTCATGTGACACATGGTAGGGTAGCCACATGACACTTTTCCATGTGGCCCCTACCATGTTAGCTAGTTTTCCACATGGCTACCACATGGACCTACCACATGGCATGCCATGTGGCATATTTTTTTGCTATGACAGGCTGCAAGCCATCAAATTTAATGACATGTTTTGCTGACATGAGCATGACATCATCCTACATTAGCATACCTTGCTTGCACATCTCCAAGGTTGATTTTTGACCTACCTTCAGTTTTTTGGCCATAACTTGAGCATATAGAGGTATTTTTTTGATCTAAAAAAAGCACTAGAAAGCTAGTTTCAAGACAGAGACATTGGTCAAGTATTTTAGGTTTTGATGCATTTTTATTGCCCATTTTTTTAGTTGAAGTTTGAAGTTCAATTTTTGACTCTAACATGCATATCTTTTGTGTCCCATGTCAATTTTTTGAAAATGTTATATTTTTGAAAAGCTAGTTTTGTCATCTTTTTAGAAATGTGGTCCTTTTCCTTAGATTTTGACCCATGCTCTTTCTATCATATTTTTGGCATTTTTTCTCTATGGTGGATATCTTGGGTGTTTTAGGTTTGAGGATCATTTTCTTGGGATGGTTTCTTTTGTTTTAGGCTATACTTTCTTTTGTATCCTCTTTAGTTTTGGTTTTAATCATTGTAGCTATCATTTTGAAGCACTTTTTTGTATATACACTAAGATAAAGTGTTACTCTTGCATTCCGAGGTTCATGAACATTGTTTTTGAGTTAGTTGTACTTGCACTATTTTTATAAAGAACCATCAGGGGGATAGTTGTTTGCTATTTTAGGCATCCTCCCTTTGTCAAGTGAGTGTCCCTTCTATGAAAGTAGCCCGTGCAAAGTCAATTTGACCATGTCTTTATGGGTGTTTGTACCTCTTTCCCTCTCTGATCATTGTTGGTTCATCTGCAAGAGACTTTGGCCCACCTTCTTAGTTTCTTATTGTCTTACCTCATTTGCATTAAGGGGGGGTTATCTTCTTGTTCTAATGCATCCTTGGTTTGATGGTTCGATAGTGTGAACTATGTATTTAGTGGTTGATCCTATATACGAGGTGATTGCAGTGGCTGGCTACCTATGCATTTCAGTGAGATGGATCATCTATCATATAGACACGCTTAGTTTGTGCCTTCTTCTTCCATGGAGGTTCTTCAGATCAGCAATTTTCTTCCTGATGGCAATTTTTGTGGCTCTTCATGCTTCAACGATGCTCTTCATGATCACTCCTTGTTCCTATTTTAGGAGACATTTCTGTTACCACATTTTGTTTGCCCCGCCAAGTTTCAAAAATTTGAATGTTATCCCGCCCAACGGTCACCTCCCCGAGGAATAATATTTTAATAACCACGGAGATATCAAAATTACCTCATACGCCTCGCAAGTTCTTCGACGTCAGATCAGGACAGGATCAACGACTATCACCATCTCGTTATGATGGAGTTGCTCGAGAGATAGCATGGCGACGTAGCGACAGGGTGCCACGTGTTCGGTGGGTCCAGTTTGCAGGGCAGAGGATGGCGTGGGTCAAAAATGTTCTGTGGTGCTGTAGGCGCTATGTCGCTATCACAAGTTGGCCCAAAACTTTCCATAGCGACATAGCACTCGTCGAAAAAGGTGTGCCAACGACGGTGAGTTAACATGTTCGATGAAAAGGTTTGGCAGAGTCTGGTGTCACGGTGGTGAACCAGAGGGAGCCACGTGCACCAGATCGTCAGTTCAGCCAGCACAGTCAAGAGGCGAGTCTTTACGATTGTCAGATTTGCAGAGATCTATGGTTGGCGCTATCTCGCCATTAGAAACCCCTCTAGAGATAACGATGGCAACGTAGCGATAGGGTGCCACGTGTCTTGGTGGGACCGTATTTCATCCCACCGGTGCAGAAGAGATTAAATGACTAACGAACCAATAGGGAAGTGCCACATGTACGACAGGCCTAGGAAATTATGAGGAAGAAAGGTTGCAGGGAGGTGGGTCTTCGTGACCGTTGGATCAAAGGCCGATCGATGACTGTCGCCATCTCGTTATGATGAAGTTGTGCGAGAGATAACATAACAACGTAGCGACAAGGCACCACGTGTCCGACAGGAGGGCCAGGTCTCGCCAGAGTGTGATCACTAAGGTATTGCCAGGTGTCAGTTGGATACAACAAGATTGCAGAGGTGGCACCAAATATGATGGGCCCGGGGTAAGGACAATGCAGAATATGATGAGTCTTCATGATCATCAGATCTAGGCCAATCAATGGTCATCACTACCTCGCTATGGGTAAGTTGCTTGAGGTTTATGTTGGTGACACAGCGCTTGGTTGACACGTGTCTCGCGGGTCCAATCAGAAAGGACGGTCGGTGGCTGGCGATTAATATAATCGTCACAGTTAACATTAATATCTGTAGAGGGTGGTGCGATTAGTCTGATGATGGAAGGTCAACCATGAGGACTTCCCCAGGTGGTGGAAGGAAGAAAAGTAATTGGCCCGCATGACCCAGCTGGCTCGTATAGCCTGTTGACTTGTTTCGACCCTGTTGACTCATGAACCAGGAAGCAGGGTGACCAGGATTATCTGCAATCTGATCTCTGCGATCAATTCCGACCTACTTGAGATGAATACAAGGCGTAAGGGAACACTCCACCGTCTCAACTGATCCATCTACTATGTCAGGATCATTCGTTGGCGCCGCTTCTGTCTACTCAAGGCGTTCTTTCAGTTGGAAATCTAATTTTGGTACTTGAGAACCATGCTCGAGTGTGATCTTTGATCAGATTTTTGGGGTTCAATGGCAGTAGTTGAGAAGTTAATCCCAAATCATTTCCCTTAGTTATGCCTGAACTATAAAGGCAATTTTGTAATCTTTTCCAAAGGTCGACTCTTTCTGATTTCTCTGATATTGCTCTGCAACTCTTAGTGTAACATTCCCTATGCCTTTGAACCGAATGATTCTCTATTTTATCTCTTTCAGCCATTGATGTGTATGTGCATCCCTTTTACCTCTCGTTGGTGTATTGTCAAGATCTGTAACCTGCATACTGTATCTATTTTTTGCCTACTGGATAATATATAAGTGAGATTCCTCTTTCCTTGTGTTATTTAGTTGTGCTTTTGGATCTGCATGAGGTTATTAGATCAAAACAAGCCTGTATGTATATATTCTTAGTTTCATTCTTGTTCAATAGTGCATATATGGGCAAAAATGGGTGTGAACACTCTATTTTGGTGCATGACCTCCGTAGTTTAGGTAGGGTAGAGTTGTTTTCTATATCTCCTTCTTCCCCTTTTCCTTTCGAGAGTAGTTAGGTGCACCCTGATAGTAAGAGGAAGTCGGCCTTCTCCAGAGACTCAACCTCGCAGTTCAAGTCCCACAACTTGGAGGTTGTTTCCATGTTTCACTAGGTTGTCCTTGCGCATAGGCCTTGGACAAGGGTGCAAACCTAAGTGACAACAGTTTTTGGCACGCCCGGTGGGACTATCCTATTGAAGATTTAAAGTCTATTGTTGTCAAAGAAGGAAGAATTTCAGAGATTAATGTTGAAGAGGTAGTGCTGGCTTCAGTATTCAAGCCTTCAAGAGGTTGGTCCTTCAAAGTACTTGGCGACTCTGAACATCAACAAACCTGGTTCTAGGCCAAAGTTGCAGTGATTCATGCCCAGAGCTAAAACAAGGGCATCTTCTAGAGGTAAATTTCAATATCAAGAGCTTTCCCTTTCAAATCCTAGAAGGAGGACTAGAATTTCATTATCACTAGTTAGGGGTGAAGAAACAGTTAATATACCTGTAAGGTCCACCTCTACTCCTCCTACTTCTCAAACTCAGCCTAGATTGCCATCAACGCTCATCAATAGAACACTTGTTTACATGGCACAGCCAAGAGTTCATGCTTTTGCCACCTTTAATGGTGGAAGTCCTCTGTTGTTAGCCCAAAGAGATGATATATCAGTATCTGCACTAAAAAGAATACCTGATTTTACTGGTGAGACTTCTATCTCCCCTTTAGAACATATCCAAGAAGTAGCAAATGTCTGTAATATTCATGGTATTACAGAGGATGATGTTGTTGTCAGACTTCTAGCCTCATCTTTAAAAGGAAAAGCATTACAGTGGTATAGAGGCTTAGCTCATGGTTCTATAACTAATTGGGATGAACTAGGAGCAGGATTATGTAAACATTTCGAGGATAAGAGTGACCATTTGTCACTATTAGAGTAGCCGACTACAATAAAAAGAGCCCCCCATGAGTCTATGACTGATTTTAATTATAGATTCCAAAAGACATGGGATAGAATACCTACTGCAGTGAAACCTACCCCTGGTAATGCCTTCTTGCATTACCTTAGAGCTTTTAACAGTGACATTTCCACTATGATCCAAACTATGGGAGGGGATACCTTGCCTAATGCTTATGAGATAGCCATAAAAGCGAAGAACATCCTAATACAAGGAGGAAAATTGGCTCTGAGGCCCCCTATGCCTTTCTTTCCTGATGTTCCTAATCACCAACCAGCAATGACCCCTCTTCCTACAACTTCTACATCCTCAAATGGGATTGATGAGCTCAAAGAAATGCTCCAAGGTCTAGTACCGAGTACAGATAAAAGAGAGAAGACCCTAGATAAAAAATTGCAAGAGTAGGGGAAGGAGTTGAAGGACCAAGGGAAGAGATTAGAGGATAGTCTCTCTATGATACAAAAGGTGAGTAACAAGGTGGTGGCCTTAGAAAGGTAGCAAGCTCAAAGTGGCAAGCCTCCCCAACTACAATATCAAGCTCCAAGTGGTGGTAGGCTTCCTAATCAGTGGAATAGCTCCATTGATCAGGGTAGGCAAAATAGTCATGCTTCTACTTCAAGCTCAAATCAGAATAGAGCTATAGTCCCTCAAAATAACTTGGCCCAAGATCAAGATTTCTGCCCTTCTTGCAACTATTCTTATAACTATTGCACGTTCCAGAAGGTAGAATCTTATATGGCCCTAACTGTCCAAGAACATGTAGCAAAGCAATCATACAAGGAGGATCATCCCAAGGAGGCATCATTTATTCAAGGACGTGATGATTGCTCTTTCATGAATCATCAGGATGGGGAGCATTGTAATATAAACCAGGATTTCATTGCTCATAACACAAGGAGCAAGAAGAGAGATATGGAACATGCTGCCCCCCTTTCTCCTAAGCAGGCCTCAAATTTGAGTGCTACACCTCATATACAAGCAGCAAATGAACAAGCAAGTACTTCACAATAGCAAGAGCAAGATCCAAGAAAGAAAGATGTAGGCGGTCCTTATGTTTCCCCACCTCAACCTCTTATAAGTGCAGCTCCCAAAGTTTCTACCAAAGTTCCTAATGCACCCTTCAGTGTGGTAGAGAAAATGAAGAAAACCAATGTGAATATCTCTATGTGGGATGCTGTTGCTACTATACCAATGCAAAAGAGGATACTGCATCAAGAATTAGAGAAGATTGAACTCAAGGATCAGCCATCTATCATGGAGAACGCCACAAGTCTATTACAACCAGTAGGGGAAGTGGAGACAAATAAAAGGGTTAGACCTCCCCCATTCTATGTTTCCCTGATTATAGGAGGCAAATTAGTCCACAATTGCATGATACATTCAGGGGCTAGTAGCTCAGTAATGCCTAGGTGTGTTGTTGATGCTTTAGAGATGAAATATGAGCCCATTGTTAGGGATGTGTTACAACTAGATGGTAGTACGGTCAAAACCATAGGCATCCTTAGGAATGTAGAAATGGCCCTACATGCATGCCCCGGTTGCACTGTGATTCAAGATATATCTGTTGCTGAAGTCAAGCCCTATTTTGCCATCTGTCTTTCAAGAGACTTCACTGCTCAGATTGGTGGATTCATATCTTCTGATTGGTCATATATGTCATTTAAGACCAGATATGGAGCCAATGCCTCAATTAGAGCAGAACCTCAAGCCCTTCATCACATTGAATCTTACACCCCCAACTTCATCAATATGAATTGCCCTATTCTAGAGATTGATGAAAATGACATAGTAAATGAGCCTGTCACTCCCATAGCAGGGATTCCTGATTTCTTCTTGGATCAGTGGGAAAATGCATATCAGTTTGAGCCTATGTCAGAAATTCTTGAGACAGGCCTTAGTACATATTGCATAATAGAGAAAGAGGCTCAAGTTCCTGATCTTGTTGGGACTAATGATGATATAAACAGAATATGGAGTATGTACTTTGATGGCTCAAGGAATAGAAATGGATCAGGGGCCGGTGTTATGTTGGTCTCTCCCACTAAAATGAGATACTACTTTTCCTTCAGGCTCCAATTCAGTTGCACCAATAATGTGGCTGAGTATGAATCCTTGATTCAAGGTCTCTTACTTGCCCAAAAGAGGGGAATCCAAGCCTTGAAAGTATACAGAGATAGTGAGTTGGTAGTCAATTAGGTGAGAGGCCAGAATATCACCAAAAATGGCCTGCTCAAGTCTTACAAACACAGAGTCTAGGATTTGCTTGAAGGTTTCAATGTATTTAATATTCAGAGCATCCCTAGGAAAGAAAATAAACATGCTCATAGACTTGCAGTGGTGGGTGTGGCTTATGATGTACCAGGGAATCTTGAGGAGGAGAAGAAGCAACAAATTAGGATGGTAGTGAGGCCTGCCATCCCTGACAACAACACTCATTGGCAAGTGTTTGACTCCGATGAGAAAATTGTGAGTTTCTTGTGGAATGAGGCAGAATTCTCAGATAGAAACCAGTCAAGGCTGCAAGATCAGTATGTTGATAAGATCATTCACTTTAGTTCTAACAAGTTTCCCAAGGGCCTCATTACTTTGGAGAGTGTTTTTAATCCTGATGACCAAACAAGAGGCAAAGGAGTGAATCTAGTTGCAGAAAAGGATGATTATGCCCCAGTTACAATTGTTGATGGAAAATCTCTGAATATGGGGAAGGTATTTTTTTAAATCGAGCAATAAAACTTCATTCATTTATGTCAAGAATTTAATGATGTATTTTCTTGGACATATGATGACTTAAACGGGTTTAACCCTAGTTTGTTTCAGCATACCATAGATCTAGTTGATAAGGCCAAACTAGTAAGGCAAAAACAAAGGCCAGTGAATCCTAAGATTGAGCCCCTAATGAGAAAAGAATTATCCAAGCTGATAGAGGCCAATATAATATTTCCTGTCAAACACTCATCATGGGTAGCTAACCTTGTCCCTGTAAGGAAGAAGAATGGGGAAATTAGATTATGTGTGGACTTTAGGGATCTTAATCAAGCTTCTCTTAAAGACCACCACCCTCTCCCTTCCATGGAGAAAATTCTATCCAAGGTCAGTGGGTCAAGGAGATTCTCTTTCCTTGATGGATTCTCTGGTTACAACCAAGTGCTGGTTAAAGAATCTGATAGACATAAAACAACATTTACTACTAAATGGGGCACCTATGCTTACTATAAGATGCCATTTGGACTAACAAATGCAGGTGCCACATTTCAAAAGGAAATGGAGATGGCCTTCAAAAAATTAATTGATAAGTTTTTCTTAGTATACCTTGATGATATAACTGTATATTCAAAAGATGTAGAAGATCATTTTGATCATCTAAGACAGGTATTTCTAAGATGTAGAGAGTTTGGGGTTTCCCTCAACCTAGCCAAGTGTGTCTTTGCTACAAGCCAAGGAAAATTATTGGGACACATTGTATCTGAGGATGGTCTGACCATTGATTCAGAAAGAACAAAGGAAATACTTTCCCTTCCTCTTCCTAAACACAAGAAGGGGCTGCAAATTTTCCTTGGTAGAATAAACTTTGTGAGAAGGTTTATCCCTAATGTTGCTACCATGGTGAAACCTCTTACATCAGTGCTTAAGAAAGATATGGTTTTCTCATGGACCAAGGAGGGGAAGGAGAGTTTTGAAGAGATCAAGATAGCCATAGCCTCAGCCCCTACTCTCATGAACCCAAATTTTGAGAAAGATTTCATCCTCTACACTTTAGGTGGTGAGTCGAGTATCTCTGCTATCTTGACTCAGACGAATGGCAAGAATGAAGAGTAGCCCATAGCTTTCTTTAGTGAAGGGCTCAAAGAATATGAAGATAAGTATAGCTTTGTTGAGAAGCAAGTAATTGCAGTCATCAGAGCCTTGAAGAAATTCAAGCGCCTCTTATCCCACAATAGGATCCATTTGTTGGTGCCCCATGCTAGTGTAAAGGATTTTTTGTTAAGCCAGGATATCAGCGAAAAGAGAGCTGGATGGATCACTAGGGTAATGGAATATGATGTTGATATTTAGGTTACCAAGTTGGTAAGAGGGAGAGGATTGTGCAAAGAAATGTTATCAGGTTAGGATTCTGATGAGGAGGTCGCTATGGTTTTAACAGAGCAGCAGGAGGAAGGAAATGTTAACGGCCCAAAGAGCTGGATAAATAATATGAAGAGCTTCTTATCAGGAGATGGGTACCCTCAAGGATTGGAAAGAGCTAAAAGGAGACAATATAGACTGCAGTCCATTCCCTACATTGTGATTGATAGTATCTTATTCAGGAGGGATTTTAACGGGACCCTGTTGAGATGCATTGAAGAGGATCAGGCTGAAAGGATGATCAAATAACTTCATGATGGCCCTGATGGTGGCCATTTCTCTACAAGAATGACTGCCATGAAGATCATGAGGGCCAGTTATTATTGGCCATCTTTGTTCCATGATTGTTATAGGTATGTGAGGAAATGTGAGAAATGTGCTTTCTTTTTAGGCAAACAAAGGCTTGCAGCTCTCCCCCTTCATCCTATTTAGGTGGATCAGCCCTTTACCCAGTGGGGGTTGGATTTTATAGGCCCTATTAATCCTCCATCTAGTGTAGGTCATAAATGGATTTTGGCTGCTACTGATTATTTCACTAGATGGACAGAGGCAGTTGCCTTGAAGGATGCCACAGAACCATCAGTGGTTGAGTTCCTTGATGGGATTGTATCTAGGTTTGGTGCTCCTTCTACCATCATCTTAGATAATGCTAAATCTTTTGTTGGAACCCAGATTTGTGCATGGGAAATGAATCACAATATTTACCTAAGCACATCATCAAATTATTATCCCCAGGGCAATGGTTTGGCTGAGTCTTCCAACAAGAATCTGATCAGAATCATGAAGAGGACAATAGAAGACAATCAGAGGGTCTGGCATAAGAAATTAAGAACTGATCTGTGGGCTGATAGGATAATGCCCAAGAGATCTATTGGGAATTCACCTTTTGTACTGGTATATGGTAGGGAGGCTAGACTCCCAATTTCATTGGAATTGCCTTCCTTGGAGTTGGCTCATCAGTTGGAATTGATTGAAGATAGTGCTATGTCAGTAAGGATGGCAGAGTTGATGGAGCTAGAAGAAAAAAGGGATAAAGCTATGAAGACCTTGGAGTTGCATCAATAGCAGATGAAAAGGAGCTTCGACAGGAGGGCCAGGGATAGGACTTTCAAAGAGGGGGATCTAGTTCTAAAATGGGATGCTGATAGGGTGAAACCAGGAAGACATTCTAAGTTTGATGCATTGTGGAGTGGCCCTTACCTAATCGCCAATTGCAAATAGGCTAATGCATTCCAACTGAGCAGACCCAACGGTGAAGTTCTGCCCATCCCAGTCAATGGGATTCATCTTAAAGCTTGTTTTTGATGAGGATTGTGAATCCATGTACATAGTCAGTCTAGTTCTTTTTTCTATTATTTCTTTCCTTTCAAGAAGTGCACGTGCACAGGCTTCTCCTTTTGAGTTGCCAGCTCCCGAAGTTTTGACAGTCTCAGTTTACAGAGGAAGTTTTGTTTTGTTTCAGTTGCAGAGGAAAATCTAGGGTTTTTTTAATGTTTTGATTTCCTTGTAAAAAGAGTCAGGGTTTTGCAGTTCTCAGATTTGTACCTTTCAGACCCATTTTTGACTCCATAGCCCAATGGATTGTCTACAGGCACTGCTCTTATACATCGAGCAGGCTCATGCTCCCTGTGAGTCGCCAGAATATTACCACATTTTGTTTGCCCCGCCAAGTTTCAAAAATTTGAATGTTACCCCGCCCAATGGTCACCTCCCCGATGACTAATATTTTAATAACCATGGAGATATCAAAATTACCTCATACGCCTCGCAAGTTCTCCGTCGTTACATCAGGACAGGATCAATGACTGTCGCCATCTCATTATGATGGAGTTGCTCGAGAGATAGCATGGCGACGTAGTGATAGGGTGCCATGTGTCGGTGGGTCCAGTTTGTAGGGCAGAGGATGGCGCGGGTCAGAAATGTTCTGCAGTGTCGTAGGCGCTATGTTGCTATCACGAGTTGGCCTGGAAATTTCCATAGCGACATAGCGCCCATCGAAAAAGGTGTGCCAACAACGGTGAGTTAACATGTTCGACGGAAAGGTTTGGTAGAGTTCGGTGTCACGGTGGTGAATCAAAGGGAGTCACGTGTGCCAGATCGTCAGTTCAGCCAGCGCAGTCAAGAGGTGAGTCTTTACAATCGTCAGATCTGTAGAGATCTCCGGCTGCCGCTATCTCGCCATTAGAAATTGCTTGAGAGATAATGATGGCGACATAGTGACAGGGCACCACGTGTCTTGGTGGGACCGTATTTCATCCCGATGGTGCAGAAGGGATTAAATGACCGATGAACCAATAGGGAAGTGCCACATGTACCATGGGCCCAGCGAATTATGAGGAAGAAAGGTTGCAGGGAGGTGGGTCTTCGTGACCGTTGGATCAAAGGCCAATGATCGACGACTGTCAACATCTCGTTATGATGAAGTTGTGCGAGAGATAACATAACGACGTAGCGACAAGGTGCCACGTGTTCGACAAGAGGGCCAGGTCTTGATAGAGTGTGATCACTAGGGTATTGCCAAGTGTCGGTTGGATACAACAAGATTGCAGAGGTGGCACCAAATATGATGGGCCCGGGGTAAGGACAGCGCAAAATATGACAAGTCTTCATGATCGTCGGATCTAGGCCGATCAATGGTCGTCGCTACCTCACTATGGGTAAGTTGCTCAAGGTTTATGTTGGCGACACAGTGCTTGGTTGACATGTTTCTCATGGATCCGGTTAGAAAGGACGGTCGGTGGCTGGCGGTTAATATAATCATCACAGTTAACATTAATATCTGTAGAGGGTGGCACGGTTAGTCCGATGATGGAAGGTCAACCACGAGGACTTCCCCAGGCGGCGGAACCAAGAAAAGTAATTGGCCCGCATGATCCAGCTGGCTCGTAGAGCCTGTTGACTTGTTTCGACCTTGTTGACTCATGAACCAAGAAGCAGGGTGACCGAGATTATCTGCAATCTAATCTCCGCGATCAATTCCGACCTACCTGAGATGAATGCAAGGCGTATGGGAACACTCCACCATCTCAACCGATCCATCTACCATGTCAGGATCATTCATTGGCACTACTTCTGTCTACTCGAGGCATTCTTTCAGTCAGAAATCTGATTTTGGTACTTGAGAACCATGCTCGAGTGTGATCTTTGATCAAATTTTTGGGGTTCAATGGCAGTAGTTGAGTAGTTAATACCGAATCATTTCCCTTAGTTATGCCTGAACTATAAAGGCAATTTTGTAATATTTTCCAAGGGTCGACTCTTTCTGATTTCTCTGATATTGCTCTGCAACTCTTAGTGTAACATTCCCTATGCCTTTGAACCAAATGATTCTCTGTTTTATCTCTTTCAACCATTGATGTGTATGTGCATCCCTTTTGCCTCTCATTGGTGTATTGTCGAGATCTATAACCTACATACTGTATCTATTTTTTGCCTACCGGATAATATATAAGTGAGATTCCGCTTTCCTTGTGTTATTCAGTTGTGCTTCTGGATTTGCATGAGGTTATTAGATCAAAACAAGCCTGTATGTATATATCCTTAGTTTCATTCCGGTTCAATAGTGCATATATGGGCAGAAATGGGTCTGAACACTCTATTTTGGTGCATCACCTTCGTAGTTTAGGTAGGGTAGAGTTGTTTTCTGCATCTCCTTCTTCCCCTTTTCCTTTCGAGAGTAGTTAGGTGCACCCTGATAGTAAGAGGAAGCCGGCGTTCTCCAGAGACTCAACGTCGCAGTTCAAGTCCCATAGCTTGGAGGTTGTTTCCATGTTTCACTAGGTTGTCCTCGCGCATAGGCCTTGGACAAGGGTGCAAACCTAAGTGACAACAATTTCCCTAGTCGAAGGATTCTTTAGTTCTTCTATAGGTTTTTACCTATTTTTGGGGGAGGGTTTTTCACACATGGTTTTCTCTCTTTCCCCATTTATAGATGTTGCATCTCTTGCATTGTACATGGGTACCTAACACGGCCTTGTTGCCAGGACCCATTTTGCATTTCTGCATTTCTTAGTTTTGTGAGCTTAAGGCATTTCCCTAAGTTGCACTTAAGGGGGGTGTTAGAGTGAATAATTAATTATTAATTATTTATTCTATTTACTTAAGCTTACTTAGGTAAATGCATTTTATTTATTAGTTTTAGTCTAGGAGTTAGCTATAAGTTGTTGACAATATGGGAGTTTTTTCTCTCCTAAGTCATACTTATCCTCTCACCTTGTTTGAGGACTTTCCACCTCATGTGGATGTATGCTTAGCTATCACACTTATCCCCTAGCATCTTCTAGCTTGTTCTAGGAGATTCCTGGAGCTCTTTATATTCAAGCTCCCTCATTGTATTTTCAACATCACATTTAGCATATTGTAAATACATATATTCTTGTGTTTGCATACTTGTTGTCTCTCATGTCCATTTACGATTTTTCTCTTGCTCGATGCTCTTCCTCCTTGGCTTCCTTTGATAGGTTTCACATGCAGGTGATCTTGGGGATATTTGGAGTTGGATTTCATCAAATCCAACAACAAGTTCCAAGAAAACAAACTTGTAGGCTTTTCTTTGGTGAATCTTTGATCTTTGTCATAATGTAGCAGCTCGGCATTATCGATCTTCTGATGCTTGGCACATATTGTATTACTCAATATCTACTATAAAATGAATTAGCATCAACTAGATTTTATTGATGCTTGACATCAATTGAATATCTCTCAGCATCTACCAATTTAATTTGCATCCACTAGAATTTTCTTTCACTCAACTCCAACTGACTGTTCGCTTGGCTTACATTAACTTTGCTTGACACCTACTATCCACTTGGTCGAGCATGTCAAATAAACTTTGTTTAAATTTATTCTTCTAAAATTTCTAAGTGTAGCCAGTCATTTTGTATCCTCAAGTAGATCATGAATACATTATGTTATTGCTATCTTAACTGATTCTTGCACTTTGATACATAAGCATAACTCAACCTTTCCTCTAGGTACTTTTGTTACATCTTGTTAATCAAATCCTCCTTATCAATCAACTAAGTGATAGTACTTTAAACATATAAGAAATTATTTTACTAGCATGTAGTATATTTGACATCAGTGACAAAACATGATTGAAACACACAATCTTCTTTAGCAATATTTCTACTCAAATTATCTTTTCAATCAGATATCAACAATCTCCCTCTTTGGCACTGATGGAAAACCAAACTAATCAACCAATCAAACAAATGATGAACATCTTGTTCCATCAAACTAACTAGATGAAAATAGAAAGACAATACCAAAAATAAATCTTGTGATTAAAATTTCTCCCTCTATCAGTAACTCCCTCTTTTGATTAGGTTACAAACTATAACTCCCTCTTAGTTTCTTCTTTATCTTATTCTCCTCTTCAATAGATCAATAGAATATCATAATATCTCCCTCTTTTTGTTCTAATCCATCCTCTGATTGCTTTCTATTTTCTCCCTCTTTCTTTCTTTTAGTCTTCTGATCTTCTGATGGTGTACTCTCTCCATTGTTCATCTTGCACTTGATTAGTTTAATGTACTTTATCCCTCTTTGAGAATAATGCCAAAAACATATATTCAACCCTTGGCATCTTTGATATATGCAAATATATACTTTTGTAGGTTCTTCAATTTTCTCCCTCTATCACCTTGCTTGTGACTGATTTGTAATTCCAGTTCTGAGATTACTTTAGGTAATTCCTAAAGTAAGATCCACTGCATCAATTTGTATGAAATGAATGTTAGTTTGTGGTGACTGATTAGGAAAGTACTGTACATACTTCAAAAAAATATTTGGGCCATGGCCGACATGTTGTAACCCTAAAATGGCATAAAATACTTGTATCAAAGGGCTTAGGGTTAGGTATTTTTCATTATGTTGGGATGCAAAATTGCTTCTTGCGACGATATTGAGCTATAAGGGATTACAAATTGTAATCAGGTTTTAATCACTAGATCATAATAATATCAGGCTTACTATTTGGTGGACGTAGCCTAGGGATTGGGTGAACCACGTTAAATCTTGGTGCCTTGTGTCCTTTTATGTGTGATCTATTATTTTTTGTTATCAGTTATATTTGCATGTAATTGTTATTTCTGTCTATAGTTTAATCCTAACAAGTGGTATCAGAGTGGGTTTTTTTCTCAATTATCCATTATAGGAAAGTCTCATGATTGAGTGGGAGCAATGGAAGATTAGGGTAAGTTAAGGGTTGACAGGTTTAATGGGAAAAACTTCTAGTTTTGGAAGATGCAAATGGAAGGCTATCTTTATCAAAAGGATTTATTGAAGTCGTTGGAAGGAAAAGCCAAGAATCGGGGATTTATGTCAAATGATCAATGGGATCTTTGGGACAGAAAGGCACTTGGAAGCATTCGATTATGCCTAGCATCATCAATGGCATTTAATATTACAAAAGAAAATACAATAAAAGAATTGATGAAAACCCTAGTGACACTTTATGAAAAGTCCTCTGCTTCAAACAAGGCATTTCTCATGAAGCATTTATTTAATATGAAAATGGTAGAAGGTGGATCTATTGCAGATCATTTAAATGAGTTTAATACTATAACTAGTTAGTTATCTTCTATGGGTATCAATTTTAATGAAGAAAATAGGGCTCCCTTGATTTTTTGTTCTTTTCTTGAAAGTTGGAATGGCTTGGTAATGGTTGTGAGTAATTATGTTTCTAGATCTAGTATCCTAAAATGTGAAGATGTGATCAGTGTTGTTTTGAGTGAGGAAACTCATAGGAAATCCACAAGTGGATCTACATCATAAAGTTCTTTGAATGCACAAAGTAGGGGCAAAATGACTGAGAGGAAGTAACTTTGGAAATCATGGGAAATCAAGAGGAAAGTCAACGGAGAAGAGGTCTCAATTGAGAAGACCGAATGACTGCTGGTACTATGGGAAACTAGGTCATACAAAGAAAGATTGCTAGAATTGAAAGAAAAATGAAGGGAATAAATTAGATGGAGACAAGGAGGCAAATATGGTAAGTAAAAAATCTGAAGAGGATGTTTTGCTTCTATCTTTAGAAAGTGTTGATGATTCATGGGCTTTAGATTTTGGTGCTTCATTTCATGCTACACCTCATAGAGGTTATTTCATTGATTATGTCCAAGGATATTTTGGGCTTGTTTATTTGTAGGATAATGAACCTTGTTAGATTTTTGGAAAGGGAAAAATTAAGATTAAGTTACAAAATGGGAATCGTTGGCTACTACATGAGGTAAGACATGTTCCAAGGATAAGTAGGAATTTCATTTCAATAGGCCAACTAGGTGATGAGGGTTGTATAGTTACTTTTAATGATAAAAATTGGAAGGTTTCAAAAGGTTCCCTTGTAGTAGAAAAAGGTGTTAAAGTAGGCATCTTATCTCTATGTACAAGTCATATTGTTCCTTCTACTTTAATTGTTTTAGAGAAAAATGAATGTTCAGGAACAATTGTTGTAGTTGAGTAGGGAGAACAAATAGCTATTGTAGATTTTGATACAACATTGTGGCACAATAGACTTGGGCACATGAGTGCGAAAGGTATGAAAGTGCTTCATTCGAAGAAATTTCTACTAGGTCTAAAATGTGTTAATATGGATTTTTGTGAAAGTTGCATGCATGGAAAACAAAAGAGAGTGAGTTTTGTAAAGACTGGGAAGGAAAACAAAAAGGAGAAATTAGAGCTTGTGCATATAGATGTATGGGAAATAGCTCAGGTATCTTCCCTTGGAGACTTTCATTATTACGTTAAATTTATTGATGATGCAATAAGAAAGGTATGGGTTTATTTAATTAGACAAAAAATTGATGTATTTTAAACTTTTAAGAAATGGAAATGCTTGGTTGAAAATAAGACTAGTAAGAAATTGAAATGTCTTAGATCTGATAATAGTGGTGAGTATTGCAGTCATGAATTTGAAGATTATTGCACCACTAATGGAATTCATAGATAGAAAACTATTCCAAGGACTCCATAGGAAAATGGAGTGGCTGAATGCATGAATAGGACTATAATGGAATGTGTAAGGAGCATGAGGTTGCATGCTGGGTTGCCCTTAAACATGTGGGTGGAGGCTATCAATGCTGCTATATATTTTATTAATAGAGGTCCCTCTACTCCTTTAGACTGTGGTATTCTAGAGATGGCATAGACTGGTAAGAAGGTGAGTTATTCTTTTCTCAAGACATTCGATTGTGAAGCATTTGCTCACATAGATTTTGAAAATAGAACCAAGCTGGAAGGTAAGTCAAAGAAATGTGTATTTGTAAGATATGGTATTAATGAATTTGGTTATAGGCTTTGGGATTTTGAAAATCAAAAAATTGTAAGAATCAAGGATGTCATATTCAATGAGAATGTGTTGTATAAAGATCTGGTGTAGCAACACGAGAAGAAAGAAGATGATTATGTAGTGCTGGATGATACTCTAAAAGCTAATGTTCTAGCCATTCCTCATGATGTGCAATAGCTAGAACAACAAATACCACACACACCGGTGAATGTTAGATGGTCAACAAGGAAAATTAGACCTCCATACAGATTTTCTCCCTCTTTGTATTCTATTTTACTTACTGATGCTAGTGAACCTAAAAGTTATGACGAAGTTGTGTAGGTGTATACTAAGATTCAGTGGTAGTTTGCAATGAAAGATGAAATAGACTCTTTGCTGAAGAATAAGACATGTGATTTGTGCAAGTTGCCTATGTAAGGAAACTCAGGTGTGGAAACAACTTCCTACACTAATCTCTTAAGGAAAGTATGGTGCAAATCCTTTTAAAAATTTTACACTTGCAAATTCGATATCATATAAACAACCATATTGCAGCACACCATGCATACAAAAAATAGATGGAGAAAGAAACACATAACACAAAGATTTTTCGGTGGGGAAAAACTTTTCGGTAAAACAACCCCACCCCTTCAAAACCTCCACATCTTCAACACAAGGTTACAATACACTTGCAATGCAAGTTTAACAACAAAAATAGACGACTTCACCAACACCTTAGTATCTACACACTCTCCTCTTCCTCTCTCTTTCATTTTCAACATGCAATACTACTATTATGAACATCTTAAGACCCAACAAAATGCCCAAAAAGGAGTTGGGCATTTTTCATGGCTCAACCACCAAGAACCATGCACAATGCCATATGTACATGCAATAACAAGAAAAGTGTGTCCATCCCTTGAATAGGAAATGACAACTTGTCATCGAATTCAACAAAAATAGCAGTCACAAGAGAAGTGTAAAGGAATCTGTCATACCAACCTATTTTTGGCATATTCTCTTACACACACCAACCACTCATTCTTGGGCACCTGAATAGGCCCCATGTCATAAGATGCTCTTACACCTATCATAGCTCATTCCTTAAATAGCTCTTATGTGTCATAGGAATATGTCATAACCATTTCAGCCATGATCTCCTTCACACACTTCAAGATGCCAACACATGTAAGTGATCAATATGCCAACTAGACATGTACACTCACATTTACATATTATTTGCAAAAATAGATTTAGAAAAATAATAATAATAAGAATATGAATTATACAAGGTTGAGACACCTTATTCCTAACATTCTCTCACTTGCCGAACACCTTGTAAGAGCAATAGGAACATAACAGGAATTAACTGCTATAGGCCAAAAGGCCCATAGACTATGAACACTATCATGCCCAAAACTTGAAGGCAAAAACACACACATAATTTTTTTTTTGAATTAATAATTAAACATGCCCTAGGTTTGAAATGATTGATAATAGTTTTAGTACAGGTTCTTTACTTTACGTCTTAAGGTTATAAACATGAGGGCGATTATATTGTTAAGATTTTGAAACTTTTGTTATTAGATTGATATCGATCTTGAGTTATGCTATTTAAGAATTAAACATATCAAAAGATACTAACAATGTAAGTTACACTTAACTTTTGGCTAAATGATAAAGGAAACAATCCAACATTCTCTATTTGTTTAACATATGCTAACGTAATGGAACAAGATAATAGTTTCATAATGAGTTTGCTAAAACCTTAAATGTTTAAAAATTTATACTAAATATATTAAAACGGATAACCTAAAACCAACTCAAAATTACACAACATAGTTATCAACTAACTTAATAATTAAAAGATTTAAAATAATTTCAACGTTAACTTAAAACTTTATTAAATTAAACTAAGTACACTTTAACAAATTAAAGTTTCATTTTAAACTAACTAGATATATATATATATATATATATATATATATATATATATATATATATATATATATATATATATATATATATATATAAAAAATAATATTAATAAAGAAACTAAGATCAAATTATAAGATAACTAACTAATCTAATACTAAACTTAAAGTTTAAAACTAACTAAACACTATCTCCTAATCTAACTACAACTTAACTAAACTCTTAACACTCTAACATATTTAATAACATTTTAATAAAACACAACTTAACATAATTAATAAACTAACTAAACATACTATTTACACACTAAAAGAAAACTTAAATGAGAAACTACCTACAACTAACCCCCTATTCTGAGCTCCCCCCCTACACACCTACTAACTCTACCAACCCCCTAAGCCCACCCTACTCCTAGGCCTGCCCCACCCCACGAGGCCCTCACATCTCCAGGCTGCGCGCTGCCTGAGTCTGACTCGACACGTACTGTCCCAGGCCTGAGTCAGGCCCAAGTGGGAGGTCAGCGCTACAACAAGGCTTAAGGTTGGACATAAGCACAGACCTGCTTGCTAGCATGTTAAATCAACTAAATTTAAATGCTTTTCCCCAACACCTGCGTCCATTTCTAAATGATGAGGGGGAGGGATGGGACAAGGGTCAGAATGACGTCATCCCATGTGATGACCCAAGACTTGCAATCCATTTTTTTTATAAAGAAAACCCTTTAAAATTTGCATTTTTAAGACTGACGCCCAAGGAGAGAAAGCTGGGCATTGATGACATAAAGTTTTTATGGTAAGAAAGGATATTTAGAATATTAAAGTTATAAAGGTTTAATAACTTATGCATTGTATTAGATATCATTCATATATATATTGTTTTATTTCTAATTTTAAACACTAGTAGATTCTTAGAATATTTTCTATGACAAAACAAGGATTATCACATTCTCTCATACAAACTCCAGCATCCTGTAGGTGGATTTTTTGATAATTTGTCTACTCTCTCTCTCTCTCTCTCTCTCTCTGAAACTCAATGTATATTTTTCTTTTGCAACTATATTACCACAATAGGTGCATGCATTCGCTTATAAATTTCTAGTTTATTATTTCCATGAACCTCAAATGGCCATGCATTTCAATGAAACCACATTACATGAAATAACAATCTACGTATTCATTTAACTATCTAATAAAACTGATGGATCAACATTGGAACAACATAATGACTAAACTAGTCTTAAGGCATTTGGGAAAATAAGAGATCAAAATGATAATGCTCCATTCCTTTTGAAGGGAGTCTCAAAATACACAAAGTTATTTCTCTATCATGTTCCAATTTTCGCTTGGATCACTTGACATAATTCTTCCTACATGTTCTTACAAATTTATTTTCAACACAATCAACCATGAACTAATCATTTCAAACTTGATAAAGACACCATACATTTACATGGATTAGCAACATCTCTCTCTACCGTCCATATGAATAGAGGCATCACCATACATCACAAATTGAATCATGTATAATTGAACATCATTGTTGCATCTTATCTTTGATACACATTCATATGACAACATAGGATACGAAAATTTTAAGAGAAGTAAATTTACTCAATCACTTATTTTATTATCAACCTGATTCAAAGCTCAGCTGGGAAAGAATCAGGAAGAAAACTCGACTTCGTTGCCATATATAATAAGGTTTAAAAAATACAATTTACAATAGGATCTCAATCCCAATTTTCAATAATTTTATCAAATTTTCTTCATGATCAAATCAAGGAATATGTAATGTTTTCTGAATCTCTTTTCAAGAACCATGGAAGAAACCAATAACTGATTGGGTGACAACCAAGCAGAACCAAAAGAACATCAAGCATGCATAATCATACATGGTTTACACAATAAGATTCACAGTGAATCAAGACTAGGGAGAGGTGGATTCTTCCAACTGGAGAATTCAAGCACAGCACCAATTCAGATGCCCAATCGGGGCCAATAACCAAGAACTTTCGTTCTTCAATTTAAACTTTCCATACTCATACCAGGCTTGTGCTGACAGGTAGGGGCCCATAACACCCTACCCTTTATTCCTCTTCTCATCCTGAGAAGAGACTCTATATAGGTTGGAGTCCAACTAAACAGACCTCTCCCAAAATTGGTCACTTCTGCCCTCCCCTAGGGTGAGTAATACCAAAACACCCATGCAAGGAAACTCAAAATTTCAAACATAAACAAGAAAGGAAAGCAACCAAAATAACAAGGTTTACAAATCTTCCCAACATACCCACAACCATACAACAGTAAAACAATAACAAGGTAACAAGAACAGAATAAGGGAGATGGGAGTTTCCTACCTTCACAAAGAGGTAATGGCAATGAACCAATTTGAGTAGAGTATCCCTCCTTCCTTCAAGCTTCAAGAAAAACCTCTCTAAATGTAGAGATTGGGTAACCAAACCACTAGACCAAGGAAGGCCTCTAAATAAGCCTCCAACTCAACCACCCAAAAGGAGCAATAACTATTTCCACCCACTAGCCACACTAGAAACTCCTAACTCAACCTACACCATGGTTAACCCCTAAAAGGAGGTGGGGTAAGACAACTCATGAAAACCACTTGCAATTTTTGCACAAAGGCAAAAAAGGACTTTTTGAGTGCCCTCAAAAGTCAAAGCTAGGGGCTTAGGGGTTGGAAAAGACCCCTAACCCATACCTATACCCTTAGGTTAGGATAAAAACATGTTAAAAGCCTTAGGAAAGAGGTTAAGAGACAAAATAAAATCTAGGAATAAAATAGGTCCATCTAACAACTTTAACTAGCAAATTAAGCACGTAAACATTTTACGAGTGTCAAGCGACACTGAAAGAGCATCATTACGAACAATAGGGTTTCCAAATTTTAGCACATGGAGATCAGTTTTGTTCCTCCATAGGGTTTCTCGGCTAAATATCTGCACACTCATTGCACACATCAGTAGTCTCAAAAATCACATGTACATATATACGTATCAAAAATTTACATAATTTGAAACATACACAAATCATGGTTTTCTGGCATCCTACTTATATCCTTAATCATAAAGATTCCAACTCAATGTGTTAATCCCACATTTTATTGATTTCATCAACATACATATACATGAGCATTAAATGACAATCATCAAATATATCTGGAAATAACATCACACAACATGAAATAATAAAATATGTTCTTAGCATCAGATAATGTCTCGACATCTCGAGTCGCGGATAACAAAATAAGAGTAATATATCACTATGCTACGATGGGTCAGGGGCGAGGCCTCACATCCTCCCCCACTAGGCATGAACTTCCTCCTGGAGTTCATCAAAAAGGTATGGGTACTGAGATCGCATCTGCGCTGCATCCTCCCATGAAGATGTGACCTCATCGTAACAATCCCATTGGACCCTAACCTGGTCCAGCTCTCGGCCTCGAAGTGCTAGGGTCCGTCGGGAAATAATGCGGATAGGCTCCAGTGCTAGCTGCCCATCTGACTCCACCTGTAAAGCATCCCAATCAATAATATGAGACTCGTCATAAATGTATCCTCTAAGTACTGAAATATGAAACACATCGTGGATGTGTGACAAGCTAGGTGGCAAAGCTAAACAATATGCAACAGGTCCTATCCTCTCAAGGATCTCGAACAGCCCAACAAATCGAGGTGCCAACTTAGAGCCCTTTCTGAAATGAATTAGACTCTTGTGTGGTCAAACCCTCAGGAACACTCTATCACCAACCTGATACTCTCGATCTGTCCTCTTCGCATCTGCATACTTTTTCTGCCTATCCTGTGCCTCTTTCAGGCACTGTCTAATCAGGGTCACCTGCTGCTCCATCTCCTTTACTAACTGGGGACCAATAGATACTCGATCCTCGATCCTATCCCAACTCAAGGGTGTCCTACACGGTCTCTCGTACAAAGCTTAATACAGCAGCATACCTATGGAAGAATGATGCCCATTGTTATAGGCAAACTCGACAAGATGAAGGTATTCCTCCCATTTGACCTGATGGTCCATCACGTACATACGTAGCATGTCCTCCAAAACTTGATTCACTCACTCGGTCTGGCCATTGGTCTGAGGATGGTATGTTGTACTAAAATTGAGCCTAGTGCCCAAAGCCGACTGCAGCTCTCTCCAAAATGAAGAAGTGAACAAAGAGTCTTTGTCAGATATGATCCTACGGGGAACACCATGAAGTCTAACAATGTCCCGCAAGAACACCTGAGCTATGTCTCATGCTATAAATGTAGTACGCACGGGTGAGAAATGGGAAACCTTGGTCAATGTGTTGACTATCACCAAAATGGCATCATGGCGACGAGGTGACATAGGAAGACCAACAATAAAATCCATAGATATAGTGTCCCATTTCCACACTGCAATCTCATGTGGTTGGAGAAGCCCGCCAGGATGACGGTGCTCCGCCTTCACCCTCTGGCACTCGAGGCATCTCGCAACTATGCTAGCAATCTGCACTCTCATGCCTGGCCAATGATACAACTGCCTCAAATCTGCATGTAACTTCTTAACACCGGGGTGCGCTGCATAAGGTGCTCTGTGAGCCTCAAGTACAATGAGCTCGCGCAAACCCCCAATGGAAGGTACATACATACGTCCTCTATGCCACAAAAGTCCATCGGAATCCAAGGAATACTCTGCAAACTTCCCTTCCAAGGGTCTATGAGAATTTACTAACTGACTTACATCTGCATAAAGCTCATCAGCTGGTAAGTGCTGCAAGATCCGCTCTCTCAAGCCAGTGCAAGTAGTCACAGATGAAAGTTCATGGCACCTTCTGCTTAGGGCATCTGCAACCACATTCTCCTTTCCCTTGATGTAATGAACATCAAAATCATACTCACAGAGGAACTCCATCCACCTTCTTTTCCTAGCATTAAGGTTCGGCTGAGAAAATATGTACTGCAAGCTCTGGTGATCGGAATGAAGCTTGAATCTATGACCCAGAAGGAAATGTCGCCATCTCACAAAGGCATGAACCACTACTGCTAGTTCTAGCTCATGAGTAGGATAATTGAGTTCATGAGTCTTCAACTTCCTAGACTCAAAGGAAATAGGCCATCCTTCCTACATAAGGACTGCTCCTAAACCATCTAAAGATGCATTGGTGCACACCACAAAATCTGCAATAGAATCTGGTACTCCAAGAATTGGTGCACTCGTGAGGGCTCTCTTGAGCTCTTCAAAATCTCTACCACACTTCTTCATCCACTCGTACTTCTTCCCCTTCCTCTTAAGAGAAGTGATGGGGTGTGCCAACCTAGAGAATCCTGAAATGAAGTGTCGGTAGTAACCTACTAGCCCCATAAAGCTCCTCACTTTGGTAACATTGGTGGGTGCTGGCCAATCCATGATAGCCCTGATCATTGATGGGTCTACTGAGACACCATCACCCGATATAACATGACCCAAATAATGTATCTCAGATCTGAAGAATGCACACTTCGACAAGCTGTCAAACAACTAATTCTCTCTCAGCCTTTGCAATACCTGTCTCAGGTGCTCTTCATGCTTTCTCTCATCCTGAGAATAAATCAGAATGTCATCAAGAAAAAAAACCACAAACTTATCCAAAAAAGTAAGAAATACTCCATTCATGAGGCTCATGAATACAGCTGGAGCATTCGTAAGACCAAAAGGTACCACGGTGAACTCGTAGTGGCCATACCTAGTACGAAAAGCTGTTTTGGGGATATCACTATCCACAATCCTCAACTGATGGTAACCCGACTTTAGGTCAATCTTTGAAAATACTCGAGCACCCTACAACTGGTCAAAGAGATCATTGATTCTGGGAAGAGGATATTGGTTCTTGATGGTCACCTTGTTCAATTGCCGATAATCGATACACAACCTAAGTGATCCATCCTTCTTCTTGACGAAAATCACCGGTGCACCCCAAGGAGACACACTAGGTCGACTATGCCCCTTCTCCAAGAGTTCCTCCAACTGAGCCTTTAACTCACTAAGCTCATGAGTAGTCATCCTATAAGGTGCTCTCGAAACTGGCTCAGCTCCTGGCACTAGGTCTATGTGGAAATCCACTGCCCGCGGTGGAGGCATACCAAGAAGCTCTGAGGGAAACACATCTGCAAACTCCTAAAGGATTGGAAAATCATCAAGGGATGGATCCCTTTCTAATTCTTCCTCTCGGTCACTGATAGTGATAGAAAATAACTAACAACCCTTTCGCATGCACCATCTAAGCTACATAGGGGAAATCATATGAAGGGACACTGGCCTCTTCACTCTGAAGATCTCCCTAGAGATACCATCATCATCCACACATTCCACCCTCTTCTGTCGACAATCCACCTTGGCGCTGTGGGCACAAAGCCAATCCATGCCAAGGACAACATCATAAGAACCTAAAGGGGTAATGCGCAGGTCAGTCCTAGTGGACATGTCTCCAATCTGCATCTGACAACTACGCACCACAGAACAAACTAACACTCTAGCTCCTGAGGCTAACTCTACCTCCCAACTAACATCCTGTCTAACTGCCACTAGCCCACAATGCTCCACCACAAATGGAGATATAAAAGAGTCAGTAGCTCCAAAATCAAATAGAACTGCAACCATATGGCCCTGTATAATACCTGTAGCCTCGATAACTGTGGCCTGATGCTCAGCCTGGCGGTTGTCAACCACTGCAAAAACTTGATGGGATCTACCCATGTCACCAACTGTCGGCTCTAAAAAATCCCTGCTCTGACCACTGGATTCCTGTCCCTATGGACACTCCCTAGCTATATGACCCATGCCACCACAAGTGTAGCATGGTCTGCGAGTATAAGCTCGTGCACCCTGTGACCTAGACTTCTCTGGGCCTCTTGATCTGCTAGATCTACTAAATCCTCCCCTAGAAGACTACTGAGTCTTCACTGACTGAGACTATGGGGCTTGTACTTTTTGCTCCTGCCTAGGACCCTGTGACTGCCACTGCTTAGGCCTAGAGCCCTGATAACCATGAGAAGGTTTTTGTTGTTGCTGCTGTTGGGGTTTTGGCTGCTGAGACTGCGGGCCCCTAGAGGACCCTGTTGTATAGTTCTGATTCCCTTCCAAGGGGGTTTCTGCTAGAAGGAGTTTCGGTTTTGAGGCCGATCCCGTGACTCCTGCCTCCCTCGAGTATCCTCAGCAACTAGTGCTATCTCCACTGCCTGTCTGAAAGTGGTA
This sequence comes from Cupressus sempervirens, assembly GCA_028749045.1. NCBI lineage: Eukaryota > Viridiplantae > Streptophyta > Pinopsida > Cupressales > Cupressaceae > Cupressus > Cupressus sempervirens. Next base: position 808,112,952 of record CM053789.1, read on the forward strand.
GGGAAGGCCATCCTAACTGGGCCCTGAAGAGAGAAATTTAGACCCATGATAAAGCGATGCACCCGTAGTTTCTCATCCTTCATGTATTCCACATAGGGAAGGAGCTCAAGAAACCTACTCTCATACTGAGCCACTGTAAGGCCTCTCTGATAAAGAGAATGGAACTCCTCTATCTGCTTCTGCTGGAAATGCTCTAACAAGTACCTCTCACGAAATCTTTCTAAGAAAGATTCCCATGTGAGGGTGTCCATCCTCACTCCACCAATGATCTCCTCCTGATGCCACCAGTTGGAGGCATCCCCTCTCAACTGATGAACTGCTAGTCGTGTTTTTAGATTACTCCTATAAGGGTGTAACGCAAAGCACCGCTGTAAGCTCTGCAACCATGCCTCTGCTACTGAACCCTCAGTGGTACCAGTAAACAATGGTGGTCCGAGTCAAATCAATTCCTTGATGTCATCCCCTACATGTCTAAGAGGTCTGTCAAAAGGGGGTTTTCTCTGGTGTATGGACTCTTCCTCGTGATCACCCTGACCCTCTATCTGTCTCGGTGGGGGACTCCTACTCCTCTCTCTAACTCTGGGCCCGCCTCCTCCGGGTCCCTCTACTTCCACTACTAGAATCTGCTGGAATGGCTGAACTATAGGTACCACTCTCTGCTGAACTACACCGATCAAAGTCTGGAGTGCATCAATTATGTCCTAGTTTGGGTTCGGTGGTGGTGGAGGTGGAGGTGGTGGTCCACCCTCCTGTCCCTCTCTACCACCCCCAGTCTTATGACCTCTGCCTCGCCGGTTGCGAGTAACAGGCGGCATCTACACAATTAAAAGTTTGAGTTAAGTTTAGGAAGCATAATGGTTTAAGGTTCCTAGTGTTGAAACCTGGCTCTGATACCAAAATGTCATGCCCAAAACTTGAAGGCAAAATCACACGCACAATTTTTTTTTTGAATTAATAATTAAACATGCCCTAGGTTTGAAATGATTGATAATAGTTTTAGTACAGGTTCTTTACTTTACGTCTTAAGGTTATAAACATGAGGGCGATTATATTGTTAAGATTTTGAAACTTTTGTTATTAGATTGATATCGATCTTGAGTTATGCTATTTAAGAATTAAACATATCAAAAGATACTAACAATGTAAGTTACACTTAACTTTTGGCTAAATGATAAAGGAAACAATCCAACATTCTCTATTTGTTTAACATATGCTAATGTAATGGAACAAGATAATAGTTTCATAATGAGTTTGCTAAAACCTTAAATGTTTAAAAATTTATACTAAATATATTAAAACGGATAACCTAAAACCAACTCAAAATTACACAACATAGTTATCAACTAACTTAATAATTAAAAGATTTAAAATAATTTCAACGTTAACTTAAAACTTTATTAAATTAAACTAAGTACACTTTAACAAATTAAAGTTTCATTTTAAACTAACTAGATATATATATATAAAATAATATTAATAAAGAAACTAAGATCAAATAATAAGATAACTAACTAATCTAAGACTAAACTTAAATTTTAAAACTAACTAAACACTATCTCCTAATATAACTACAACTTAACTAAACTCTTAACACTCTAACATATTTAATAACATTTTAATAAAACACAACTTAACATAATTAATAAACTAACTAAACATACTATTTACACACTAAAAGAAAACTTAAATGAGAAACTACCTACAACTAGCCCCCTATTCTAAGCTCCCCCCCTACACACCTACTAACTCTACTAACCCCCTAAGTCCACCCTACTCCTAGGCCTGCCCCACCCCACGAGGCCCTCACATCTCCAGGCTGTGCGCTGCCCGAGTCTGACTCGGCACGTACTGTCCCAGGCCTGAGTCGGGCCCAAGTGGGAGGTCAACACTACAACAAGGCTCAAGGTTGGACATAAGCACAGACCCTCTTTCTAGCATGTTAAATCAACTAAATTTAAATGCTTTTCCCCAACACCTGCGTCCATTTCCAAATGATGAGGGGGAGGGATGGGACAAGGGTTAGAATGACATCAGCCCATGTGATGACCCAAGACTTCTAATCCATTTTTTTATAAAGAAAACCCTTTAAAATATGCATTTTTAAGACTGACGCCCAAGGAGAGAAAGCTGGGCATTGATGACATAAAGTTTTTATGGTAAGAAAGGATATTTAGAATATTAAAGTTATAAAGGTTTAATAACTTATGCATTGTATTAGATATCATTCATATATATATTGTTTTATTTCTAATTTTAAACACTAGTAGATTCTTAGAATATTTTCTGTGACAAAACAAGGATTATCACATTCTCTCATACAAACTCCAGCATCCTATAGGTGGATTTTTTGATAATTTGTCTACTCTCTCTCTCTCTCTCTCTCTCTGAAACTCAATGTATATTTTTCTTTTGCAACTATATTACCACAATAGGTGCATGCATTCGCTTATAAATTTCTAGTTTATTATTTCCATGAACCTCAAATGGCCATGCATTTCAATGAAACCACATTACATGAAATAACCATCTACGTATTCATTTAACTATCCAATAAAACTGATGGATCAACATTGGAACAACATAATGACTAAACTAGTCTTAAGGCATTTGGGAAAATAAGAGATCAAAATGATAATGCTCTATTCCTTTTGAAGGGAGTATCAAAATACACAAAGTTGTTTCTCTATCATGTTCCAATTTTAGCTTGGATCTCTTGACATAATTCTTCCTACATGTTCTTGCAAATTTATTTTCAACACAATCAACCATGAACTAATCATTTCAAACTTGATAAAGACACCATACATTTACATGGATTAGCAACATCTCTCTCTACCGTCCATATGAATAGAGGCATCACCATACATCACAAATTGAATCATGTATAATTGAACATCATTGTTGCATCTTATCTTTGATACACATTCATATGACAACATAGGATACGAAAATTTTAAGAGAAGTAAATTTACTCAATCACTTATTTTATTATCAACTTGATTCAAAGCTCAGCCAGGAAAGAATCAGGAAGAAAACTCGGCTTCGTTGCCATATATAATAAGGTTTAAAAAATACAATTTACAATAGGATCTCAATCCCAATTTTCAATAATTTTATCAAATTTTCTTCATGATTAAATCAAGGAATATGTAATGTTTTCTGAATCTCTTTTCAAGAACCATGGAAGAAACCAATAACTGATCAGGTGACAACCAAGCAGAACCAAAAGAACATCAAGCATGCATAATCATACATGGTTTACACAATAAGATTCACAGTGAATCAAGACTAGGGAGAGGTGGATTCTTCCAACTGGAGAAGTCAAACACAACACCAATTCAGATGCCCAATCAGGGCCAATAACCAAGAACTTCCGTTCTTCCATTTAAACTTGCCATACTCATACCAGGTTTGTGCTGACGAGTAGGGGCCCATAACACCCTACCCTTTATCCCTCTTCTCATCCTGATAAGAGACTCTACACAGGTTGGAGTCCAACTAAACAGACCTCTCCCAAAATTGGTCACTTCTGCCCTCCCCTAGGGTGAGTAATACCAAAACACCCATGCAAGGAAACTCAAAATTTCAAACATAAACAAGAAAGGAAAAAAAACCAAAATAACAAGGTTTACAAATCTTCCCAACATACCCACAACCATACAACAGTAAAACAATAACAAGGTAACAAGAACATGAAACAAATCATAAAAACTGAATAAGGGAGATGGGAGTTTCCTACCTTCACAAAGAGGTAATGGCAATGAACCAATTTGAGTAGAGTATCCCTCCTTCCTTCAAGCTTCAAGAAAACCCTCTCTAAATGTAGAGATTGGGTAACCAAACCACTAGACCAAGGAAGGCCTCTAAATAAGCCTCCAACTCAACCACCCAAAAGGAGCAATAACTATTTCCACCCACTAGCCACACTAGAAACTCCTAACTCAACCTACACCATGGTTAAACCCTAAAAGGAGGTGGGGTAAGACAACTCATGACAACCACTTGCAATTTTCGCACAAAGGCAAAAAAGGACTTTTTGAGTGCCCTCAAAAGTCAAAGCTAGGGGCTTAGGGGTTGGAAAAGACCCCTAACCCATACCTATACCCTTAGGTTAGGATAAAAACATGTTAAAAGCCTTAGGAAAGAGGTTAAGAGACAAAATAAAATCTAGGAATAAAATAGGTCCATCTAATAACTTTAACTAGCAAATTAAGCATGTAAACATTTTACGAGTGTCAAGCAACACTGAAAGAGCATAATTACGAACAATAGGGTTTCCAAATTTTAGCACATGGAAATTAGTTTTGTTCCTCCATAGGGTTTCTCGGCTAAATATTTGCACACTCATTGCACACATGAGTAGTCCCGAAAATCACATGTACATATATACGTATCAGAAATTTACATAATTTGAAACATACATAAATTAGGGTTTTCTTGCATCCTACTTATATCCTTAATCATAAAGATTCCTACTCAATGTGTTAATCCCACATTTTACTGATTTCATCAACATACATATACATGAGCATTAAATGACAATCATCAAATATATCTGGAAATAACATCACACAACATGAAATAATAAAATATGTTCTAAGCATCAGATAATGTCTCGACATCTTGAGTTGCGGATAACAAAATAAGAGTAATCTATCACTATGCTACGATGGGTCGGGGGCGAGGCCTCACAAACACCATCTAAACTTCTTTGTGCCCACTAGTTTTGTCAATGCATCTGCAACATTCTTTGTGGTATCCACCTTCTCCAAATTTACATTTCCATCTTGCACCATATCTCTCACAAAGTGAAAGTACACATCAATGTGCTTTGTTTTGGAATGAAAAGTTGGATTCTTTGCAAGGCAAATATCACTCTGACTGTCACATGAAATAGTAATCTTTCCTGCATAAACACCAATATCAGAATAGAGTCTCCTAAGCCAAATGGATTCCTTACAAGCATGAGTAGTAGCCATGTACTCAGCTTCTGTAGTGGACAAAGCAACCACAGGTTGTTGCTTACTCATCCAACTGATGGCACCACCAAACATAGTGAACACGTAACCACTGGTGGATCTCCTGCTGTCAATATCACTTGCCCAATTTGAATCCACAAATTCATGAATACTAACTAAATGTGGAGCTCTAGAAGAGTTACCATTATAAAATATGGAGTAATCTGATGTACCCCTCAAATATCTAAATACTTGCTTAACTACATCCCAATGTACCCATCCAGGATTAGCCATAAACCGGCTCAGAACTCCCAATGCTTGGGCAATGTCTGGTCTAGTAGAGACCATAGCATACATAAGACTGCCAACTACACTAGCATAAGGTACTCTACTCATGTCCTCCATCTCACTAGGAGATTTTGGACAATCATCCTCATATAGCTTTGTTCCCACAGAAACAAGAACACACAAAGGTCTACAATTTGCCATGCTGAACCTATCCAACATAGACTTCACATACTTACTCTAACTCAACCAAAGTTTTCTGTTAGACTTGTCTCTACTAATTTCCATACCCAAGATGTACCTTTCTGCCCCAAGATCTTTCATCTCAAACTGTGCTGACAACTGAGATTTAAAATCAGAAATCATACCCTTACCCTTCCCAAATAGCAACATATCATCAACATGTAATGCAACAATAAGAAGGCGATCATCTTGAATTTTAAAATAAATACAATGATCTGATTTCGATCTTACAAATCCAATTAACAACACAAAGGCATCAAACTTAAGGTACCACATCCTAGGAGATTGCTTCAAACCATATAAAGACTTTTTAAACCTGTAAACCCAAGATTCTTTACCTTTAACAATGTAGTGCTCAGCCTGTGACATATAAACTTCTTCCTCCAAATTGCCATGAGGGAAAGTTGTCTTCACATCCATCTATTCTATCTCTAAATCATATGATGCAGCAAGAGATAATAGAAATCTAATGGATGTCAACTTTGCAATAGGAGAGAATATTTCACCATAAACTATTCCCTCTACTTGCGAATACCCCTTTGCAACCAATCTAGCTTTGTACCTTTCAACACTGCCATCTGCACATAATTTCTTCTTGAACACCCATTTACAGCCAACAAATTTTCTCCCTTTAGGCAAAGGTACAAGGTCCCAAGATTTTTTTTTTCTCTAATGAAGCCATCTCATCATCCACAGCCTCAATCTAGGAACCTGTATCTTCCATGCCCAAAGCTTGCTTCATAGATCTAGGCTCATCAGTGTTAGTAATCAAAGAAAAAGCACAACTAGAATCTAACATAGAATAACCAAACCTTTCTGGTTGCTTTCTTTCTCTTGTGTATCTCTACAAGGGTTGTGGTTGAGGTTTTTCTTCCTCTTCTTCTAAACTATCAGAGCTATTAGAGCTCTCCTCATCATTAGACCCAACGTGGTCTCTCTGTTAAGTCTTCTTAGGGGTAGGAGGCAAATGAACAACATCTTTTTCCTTTTCTTTTTCATCTAGTTGTAGCACAATAGGAGAAGATGTTAGCTCTCTAAAAATAACATTTCTGCTATACAACACCTTACAAGCCATAGGATCCCAAAGCTTGCATCCTTTCACACCATCATTGTATCCAATGAAAATACATTTCACCACTTTTTTTTTCAACTTAGATCTTTTCTCCTTGGGAACATGTGCATAAGCTTCACAACCAAAAACACGAAGATGCCTAATTGAAGGCTTCTTACCAAACCACACCTCCATGGGTGTCTTACCAACAAGGGCTGATGTAGGAGATCTGTTAACCAAATAGCAAGCAGTGGCCATAGCTTTAGCCCAAAACTTTTGTTCAAGACTAGCTCCACTAACCATACTCCTAGCCTTCTCCATTAGTGTCCCATTCATTCTTTCTGCAACTCCATTTTGCTATGGGGTATAAGGAGTTGTCTTCCACCTCTTGATTCCTTTTTCTTTATAGAACTGTTCAAACTTTGCTGAGAAAAACTCACCACCATTTTCAGTTCTCACACACTTAATCTTCTTACTAGTCTGATTCTCTACAAAGGGCTTTAAATTCATTGAATTGACTAAAGACTTGTGTCTTACTTTTAAGGAAATAAATCCATGTCCTTCTATTGTAATAATCTATGAAAGATACAAAAACTAAAAACTTGGAGATTGAAGGAAATTTTATAGGACCAAATACATCAGAATAAATAAGATCTAAAACATCAGAAGATTTGTGAGAACTAGAGTAAAACTGAACACAATTTTGTTTACCATAGATACAGTGTTCATAGAAGTCAAACTCAAGATTGCAATCATTTAACCCCTCAATAAGATTTTTATTTTTCAGGGTTCTGAGACCCTTTTCACCAATGTGACCATATCTCATATGCCACAACATTTTCTTTTCTGCAGGAAGCTTACCTTCCAAAGTGTTTGCATTGCCATCAGAACCAATAACCACAAAATTCTTCACTGCTTGTTCAGACGGTGAGGATGAAAAACTATTACATAGAAGAATACATGCATCTAGCTGAAATAAGGTACCTCTCCTAGTACCCCTTGAAAGCACTATGAATCCTCTCATCATCTTGCATCCTTCTTTCGAAAAAACAACTTGCACACCTACATCATTCAACATACTTACAGATAATAGGCTTCATGCCAAACCTGGAATGTGCATAACTCCATTGATTCCCTTTACTCATCCATCAAGAAATTTGATAGTGACCCTTCCATGTCCAACTATCTTTAGGTGAGAATCATCACCCAAGTACACCTTTCCACCATCAAACTCTTCATATTTTGAGAACTAGTTTTGATGAGAGGTCATGTGAAAAGATGCACCCGAGTCAATCAACCACACATCATTAGATGCATGGGCTGACAAAGCTATGATGAATGCATCACCATCTTCTTGAGATCTTTCTAAACTTGAATCTGAACCTTTCTTCTTCTTCTTTAGCTCTTTGCAATCTTTATGAAAGTGCCTGAGTTTATCACAGTTAGAACATTTTTCCTTGGACTTATTGGAAGTCTTTGACTTCCCACGGGATTTGGATCTACCCTTATTGTTAGACTTATTGTCATTTTTCTTTCCTCTTTCCATGGATCTCCCATGAACAAAAAGGGCTTCTTTTTTCAAAACAGAAGCCTTTCTCTGCATCTCCTCTGATAGCAATGAAGACACCACATCATCCATTTTGAAGGTGACTAATGTGCTTCTGAGATCCATCACAAGATGGTCCCATGAATCCGGTAAAGAACACAAAAGTGTGTAGCAACGATCCTCCTCCTCTAACTTGAAACTAGCTAATGTCAACTGTGCAACCAAAAAATTAAATGCATTTAAATGATTCATTAAGAATCCACCTTCCTCCATTCGCAAAGAGTACAACTTCTTCCTCAGGAACAACTTTTTCACCAAAGATTTGGCCTGATACATGGCCCTAAGTCTTTCCCACAAACTATATGTAGTTTTCTCATCTAGAACATTCAGAAGGACTGCATTAGTTAAATAGAGTCTTATGAGACCCTTAGCTTTATAGTCTTTGATATCCCAATTTGCTTGAGTTATAGTTGCTGGTCTTGTAGCTGTTGAAGTTGCTTCCCATAGGTCACAGTCTTCCAACATGTCTTCCATATTGAGTTTCCACAACTCAAAATTAGTGCCATTAAATTTCTCCACCTCCATTCTTCCATATGATGAACTCGCCATCTCAATCTACAAATAAGATTTAGTATGCTCTGCACAAGACTCCCACTCAACTTGAGATTAGCTCAAAAATTCCTACCCAACAACTAGGATCAAAATCTGATCAAGTTCTAATACCAATTGTGAGGAAATTTAGGTGCAAAAATAGCTTCCAACACTAATCTCTTAAGGAAAGTATGGTGCAAATCCTTTTAAAATTTTTACACTTGAAAATTTGATATCATATAAACAACAATATTGCAGCCAACCATGCATACAAAAAATAGATAGAGAAAGAAACACATAACAAAAAGATTTTCTAGTGGGGAAAAACCTTTCGGTAAAATAACCCCACCCCTTCAAAACCTACACAATGTATTATCTTCAACACAAGGTTACAATACACTTGCAATGCAAGTTTAACAGCAACAATAGAAGACTTCAGCAACACCTCAATACCTGCACACTCTCCTCTTCCTCTCTCTTGCATTTTCAACATGCAATACCACTATTATGAACATCTTAAGACCCAAAAAAATGCCCACAAAGGAGTTGGGGTGTTTTTCATGGCTCAACCACCAAGAACCATGCACAATGCCACATGTACATGCAATACCAAGAAAAGAGCATCCATCCCTTGAATAGGCAATGACAGCTTGTCATAAAATCTGCCAAAAATAGTGGTCACAAGAGAAGTGTAAGGGAATCTATCATACCAACCTATTTTTGGCATATTCTCTTACACACACCAACCACTCATTCTTGGGCACCCAAATAGGCCCCATGTCATAAGATGTTCTTGCACCTGTCATAGCTCATTCCTTAAATAGCTCTTACGTGTCATAGGAATATGTCATAACCATTTCAGCCATGATCTCCTTCACACACTTCAAGATTCCAACACATGTAAGTGATCAACATGCCAACTAGACATGTACACTCACATTTACATATTATTTGCAAAAATACATTTAAAAAACAAATAATAATAAGAATAGGAATTATACAAGGTTGAGACACCTTATTCCTATTAGCCTACATATAAAAAGGCTTTAAAGAATAAGTGGTTTTATAGGTTAAAAGAAGAGGATGGAGGTAAGAAAAGATTTAAAGTCAAGTTAGTTGTAAAAGGATTTGCATAGAAAAGGGGAATTGATTCTGATGAGATATTTTCTCCTATTGTTAAAATAACTTCTATCCATACTTTTTAAAGTCTAGTGGCTACTAAAGATTTGCATTTAGAGTAGTTGGATGTTAAAACAACCTTCGTTCATGGTGATTTTGGTGAAGAGATATATATGGCTTAGCCATAGGGATTTGTAGTGAAAGGTAAGGAGAACTTAGTGTGCAAATTAAAGAAAAGTTTATATGGCTTGAAGCAAGCACCTTGGCAATGGTATCTAAAATTTGATAATTTTATGCATGAGCATGGATATAATAGGTGTCATTTATATTATTGTGTTTATTTTAAGAGGTTGGATGATGATAGCTACATTATTTTATGTTTATATGTTGATGATATGCTTGTAGCTGGGTCTAACATGGATCACATTAAGGGGCTGAAAAGCCAATTAGCACATGCATTTTTTATGAAGGATAGGAAGAATAGAACATTGATGCTATCTCAGACTGATTATGTGAAGAAGGTGTTGTAAATTTTCTCTATGGAGAATGCTAAAGCTGTTAGCACACCTTTACCTGGTCATTTAAAGCTGACTAAGGAGATGTGCCCCAAGACATAGGAAGAGGAGGATAAGATGTCCAAGGTACCCTATGCTTCAGCTGTAGGAAGCTTGATGTATGCTATGGTATGTACTAGGCCAGATATTGCACATGTAGTGGGATTCATTAGTAGGTATATGAGTCATCCAGGAATTGAGCATTGGAATGCAATCAAATGGATTCTCAGATATTTGAGAGGAACATCTAATAAGTGTTTACACTTTGGGGGCTCTAATACTGATTTATAGGGCTATGTTGACTTAGATTTGGTAGGGGATATTGATACCAGGAAAAGTACTATAGGTTATGTCTTTACTATTGGTGGGGCAACCATGAGCTAGGTTTCTAGCTTATAGAAGACAATTGCTTTATCCACTATAGAGGTAGCCAAGGAGATGATATGGCTTTAGTTCTTCTTGGAAGAATTGGGATATCCTAAAAAGGATAATTATTTGTTCACAGATAGTTAGAGTGTCATTCATCTTGCAAAGAATTCACATCTATATTCAAAGACCAAACACATATAATTGTGGTACCATTTCATTTGGTCAGTTTTGGAGGATGGACAATTAAAGCTGGAGAAGATACATACCAATGAAAATCTAGTAGATATGTTGACAAAGGTAGTAACAATGGAGAAGTTGAACTTCTCTTCAGCTTTAGTTGGTCTTCTAGCTTGAACATGAATAAAAGAACAATAGAGTCCAGGTTGGTTTGATTTAGTGGAAGATTGTTGTTTAGCGTGGAGCTTGATCAGTCCCCAAGTGGGAGATTGTTAGTTTGTGGTGACTGATCAGGAAAGTACTGTACATACTTCATAAATTCTTTTGGGCCATGGCCGACATGTAGCTGACATATGGCCAACATATGGCTGACATGTTGTAACCCTAAAATAGCATAAACTACTTGTATAAAAGGGCTTAGGGTTAGGCATTTTTCATTATTTTGTGATGCAAAATTGCTTCTTGCGACAGTATTGACCTATAAGGGATTACAGATTGTAATTAGGTTGTAATCACTGGATCGTACTAATATCAGACTTTCTACTTGGTGGATGTAGCCTAGGGATTGGGTGAACCATGTTAAATCTTTGTGCGTTGGGTCCTTTTTTGTGTGATCTATTATTTTTTGTTATTGGTTATATTTGCATGTAATTATTATTTCTATCTGTGGTTTAATCCTAACAATGAATGTCAGCTTGTTTGATGCAGGGTACTCCCTCTATCTTTTACATAGCCTTTGATAGGGGTATCACCCATAGTTTACCTCTTAGATTTTCATAAGCATCCTTAGGTAATGCTTTTGTGAAGATATCAACAATTTTCTCTGTTGTGTTAATATATTTCATCTTCATCTCTTTATCTTGAACCAATTTCCTTACATAATGATACTTGATTGCAATGCGCTTTGTCTTTGTGTGCATTACAAGATTCTTTGATATATTGATAGCACTTGTATTATCACAATAAAGTGACACTAGTTTAATGCTTTCTTCCTTCATTCCCTTAAGTAACTGCTTGATCCATACAATGTTTGTGCATTTAATCGAAGAAACAACATACTCTACTTCAGCAGTAGATTCAAAAGTACAACTTTTCTTCTTGCTAGTCCATGTAACACATATTTTTCCTAAGATGAATACTCCTCCATAGGTGCTCTTCCTATCATCAATATTTCCAGTCCAATCAGCATCAATGTAGGCTTTTAGTTCAAACTTTTCAGTTTTCTTATAGTATAAACCAAACTCTTTTGTTCCTTTCAAGTATCTCATTATCCTTTTCACATCCATTAAGTGATTCTCTATAGGAGTAGCAAAGAATCTTGCAACTATCTTCACAGCTAATGCAATATCAGGTCTGTTGTGTACTACATATTGAAATTTTCCAATCAAAGATCTGTATAATGTTTGTTTTACCTCAGTTGAATCATCATTCTTTTATAGCTTGAGTATTGTTACCATAGGTGTACTTACCAGTTTTGAATCCTCTAGTCCAAATTTCTTCAATATCTCTTTGACATATTTATATTAAGTGATATATACACCATATTTCATCTGATAAACTTGTAATCCCACAAAGAATTTGGTCTTACCAAACATTGACATTTCGAATTCTTGCTTCATCTAATTTGCAAAATCTTTACACAAAGCATCTTGTCCTCCAAATATGATATTATCACCAAATATTTTAGATAACAATATACCTTTTTCCTTATCTATCTTCATGTACAAATTGTTGTTATCATCCACCCTTTCAAATCCAATCTTAACAAGATAAGTATGAAGTCTCTCATACCATGCTCTCAGTGCTTGTTTCAATCCATATAGGATTTTGTGTAGTCTACATACCATGTTCTTAATATTTTTATCAAAAAAACCTTTTAGCTATTCTATGTAGACTTCTTCTTCTAATATGCCATTCAGAAATGTAGATTTGACATCCATCTGATCAACTTTGAAATCTTTGTATGTAGCATAAGCAAGCAAAATTCTCACTCATTCCATTCTTGCAATAGGGGAAAATATTTCACCATAATCAATTCCTTCTTCTTGTGCATACCCTTTGCAAACTAGTCTTTCTTTATTTCTTGTCACCTCACCATTCTCATCTAACTTGTTTTTGAATACCCATTTTGTGCCAACCACATTCTTATATTCTAGTCTAGGAACTAGACTCCAAGTCTTCTTCTTTATTATATGTAGAATTTCTTCTTCAATAGCCTTGTACCAGTCATCATCTTCCACTACGTCTCTCACTATCTTAGGTTCCTTCATGCTAAAAAAAATGATTTACTTCTCAACCTATATCTTGTCATTGGCCATTCATCTTTGTCTCCAATGATTTGATTTGCAGGGTGGTGTCTTTTGACATATTTGGACAATCTAGGCTTAGTTCTTGTGGCTATATTCTATCTCTCAGTTTTAGCATCACTGTGTACATCTCTATCAGGTGTTTCAACATCTCTTTCATGTGTGCTAATCTCAGAATTAGATTGTACATTTTTCTCATTTTGTAACTCAACATCTGAATGTAACTCGACATTCATAGGTTATGACTCGACAGTTGTTGAGACTTGCTGTTAACTTGCAACATGATTTGTAGCATCTTCTTCAACATGCATTCCTTCATAATAGAATGCAAATGATTTGTAGTCTTCTAGTTATTTTGTAGGTTTAACCTCATGTACTTCTATAAATTCATCAAAATTCACATTTGCACTTTCCAAAATTTTGTTAGTGTTAGCATTTAAACACTTGTAAGATTTACTTCTTGTGGAGTAATCAAGAAATATACCTTCTTCACTTTTTGCATCAAACTTTCCACTCCTAATATCTTTAATAATATAGCATTTACTTCCAAATACCTTTAAGTATTTCACATTAGGTGGATATCCATACAATAGTTCAAAAGGTATTGAATGAGTAACTTTCTTGACTAGCGCATGGTTCAAGGTTTATACAATAGTACTTATAGATTTTCTCCAATATTTTAGAGAAACATTTTTCTCCATCATGAGTGCTCTATTACAGTCCATTATTGACCTATTTCTTCTTTCAAAAATTCCATTTTGTGGAGTGGTCCTAGGTGCAGATGTTTATCTCTCGATTCCTCTGTCATTATAGAACATCTCAAACTCATTTGAAGTGAATTATCCTCCTCTATCTAATCTCAAGATTTTCAAACTCTTACCTATTTCTTTTTCAACTCTTTCCAAGTACCATTTAAACATTTGAAAAGCATCTAATTTTGTTTTTAGAAACATGGATGTCTTCATGCTAGAGTAATCATCAACAAAAAACATTATATACTTATCTCCTTTGTAGATTTGCACTTTAATAGGTCCACACAAGTCAATATCAAAAATTTCAAGTATTTCCTTAGAGGTATAAGCTTTACTTTGTCATCTTGCCTAATTGACATTGCTTGCACATTATATTTTCTGGTTTCTTTAGCTTAGGCAAACCTCTAACTCTTTTCATGTTACTAGTACTAATCAAATTATCACAATTAACATGATATAATCTCTTGTGCCAAATCCATACATCATCAAATTTTGCAATAATACAAGTAGCATCTTCTACATCCAAATAGAACAGATTACTTCTAGTTTGATCACCTTTTCTAATCAAGTTTCCATTTGTATCATATATCTTGGCTGATTTATTTTCAAACTCAACTTTGCATCCCAAATTATTCAACATAATAAGAATTTTCACATGAAATCATGTCTATGATTTTGATAGACCCTTTTCCTTTTATCAAGCATGGTGCATCATTACTAAATCTTAAACTATTTCCATCATAACAGGTTAAGTTAATGAAGTTACTTTTGTCTCCAATCATGTGATGTGAGCATCCACTGTCAACATCCATTTTTAATTATTTTTCACACAAGTCATAAGTATAGTTTCCTCATCCTCATTAGATTCATCCTTCATTGTAACATATACCACTTCATCATCATTTTCATCAGAGTCATGTTCATTAACAATGTAGCATGACTTCTTGCCTTTATCTCTATAGTTTCTTCCATCATATTCTCTTCTATTTTTGTTCTTGTTCCTTCTTTGTAGCTCTTCTTCTATGTACATCTTGTAGCAATATGACCAACTTCATTGCAATTGAAACAAATGATAGGTAGCTTATCTTTAAACTTGAATTTTCCTTTATGAAATCTTCTAGCCAACAATGTTTCCAATTGTTCAATGTCTTTCTCATTTGTGATACTATCACTAGATGCATACTTTATCTTCCATTTCTACTTATTTTTCTTTACCTCCTCAAAATCCTTCAGTAATAATTTCACTTTGAAAGCTAATTCAATGCTCTTTGGTCTATAGTTGTCAAAATTAGATAGCTCAAAAGTAGAGAGTCTTCCTAATAGACCTTCAAGGGTTAGATCATTTCTTGGTATACATCTTAACTCTTGGATTGTAGATACTCTAATGGCATACACAGGCAACAATGTTCTCAAGACTTTACTCAACATGGTATCATCATCCATTTTACCAGTAGCACCTTTTATGGCACTAACAACTTCTTTTATTCTAGCAACATATTGAGCAGTATTCTCACCTTCTTTTGTTCTCATGTCATAAAACTTACCTCTAAGGCTCTCTGACTAGGCTCTTTGAACATTTTTATCTCCTCCATAGATGGTGTCTAGGGCATCCCACATTTTCTTTGCATTTTTAAGGCCTTTGATATCATCAAATTCAACATAATTTAGGGTAGAGGCAATCTCCAACATCGCCTAATTGTGTTCTTTCTTTTTCTTCAAATCTTTAGCAATTAGGTCTCCTACTAGATCAACATGTTCTACTAAAATACAATATTTTGCATAATATCCAAGTCCTCTAAGGTGTAGCTTCATCAAAACTTTTCCATGCAGGAAAGTTATCTCTGTTGAGCTTGGGTATCTCTCTTTTTGACATCTTGATCTTTGCCCTTCTATCACCTTAAAACTAATCCTCTTAAGCAAATGGCTTTGATACCAATTGTTGGAATTCTTTTAGAATTATTGAGAGGGGGTTTGAATCAGTTATTCAAAGTTCAAATGTACAAATAAAACTTTTCACAATTCAGTGAAGACATAAAACATTCTTAACCATGCATGCAGTCAAATAAACTTGTAGAAATGAAAAGCATAAAACACAACATATCCATCAACACATTTGACACAGTGATTTAATGTGGAAACTCAATTTTGAAAAAACCACTAGTAACATGCTACTCCTTTTTCACTCTTTTGAAGTAATGCCTTGTTAAAGGCCAACCCTATTAAAGGTTACAATACACATTGTTAAATGTGACCTAGTTAAGGGATTTCAATCACCCTATCAAAAGTGAGCCTTGTTAGAGGATTTTAGACCATTCATTTGAAATTCCACCTTCTTAAAGGATTTTCCAATGAGTAATAAGTCAACCTTACTCCAAATAATTTACCCTAGGCTAATACAATTGTTAGAAAGTTATAGTAGAGCTTTAATTTGATATAACTTACAACCTATCTTGTTAATTAAAGATCACTATTCAATCCTCAATTCTGGTTGGCTTCAAATCTTTGTAGCTTTGACAAGTTGTCCACCCTTCAGCATTCATCCTCATTAAGCCTTATTGCTTAGTATGTCATTGTAGACTTCTTTACTTGGGTCACTTGATGAAGCAAAACCCATTTCCTTCTCCTTATCAAAATTTTGCATCAAAACTTTCGAACTCCTTGCTTCATGAGAAGACATTCCTACATATAAGAAATTAGAATACTTTTCTAACTTATTATCCATCACCAAAATTAGGATGTTCGATGGATTAGGTCGGATACGATGTATCTACCCCATATCCTATCTTCTTTAGGAACTTCTCTTAGAATCCATTTAAATTCAAATCCAATACAATTTACATAAGATTATGTGCTACCAACTCATCAATCTTATCTTCCTCCTAATTCAAAAGTTTCAAGAAAAAAAATTTGTTGGCTTTTATTTGGTGAATCTTCAATCTTTTTCATAATGGAACAGCTCGGCATTATCAATCTTCTGATCCTGAACACATACAATGTTACTCAACATCTACTATAAAATTACTCGGCATCAATTGGATTTTATTAGTGCTCGACATCAATTAAAAATTACTCAGCATCTACTAACTTAGTCGACATCCACAAGAATTGTCTTTCACTAAGCTCCAACTAACTCTTTGCTCAGCTTGCACTAACTTTACTTGACACCTATTATCTACTTGGTCAAGCTTGGCAAATGAACTTAGTTTAACTTTATTCTTCTGGACTTTCTAAGTATAACTAGTAATTTTGTTACCTCAAGTAGATCAGCAATACATTGTGTTATCACTATCTTAACTAATTTTTGCACTTCAATACATAATCATAACTCAACCTTTCCTCTAGGTACTTTTGTTACATCTTGTTGATCAAATCCTCCTTATCAATCAACTAAGTGGTAGTACTTGAAACATATAAGAAATTGTCTTCCCAACATGTAGTAGGTTTGACATCAGTGACAAAACAATGATTGAAACAAATAATTTTCTTCAACAATCTTTCTACTCAAATGATCTTTTCAATCAGATATCAACATCCGTAAAGAATGAGGAGTGGAAAATCCATTAAGATGGCCTAAAATCTAGGAAAAAGACATCCACTACTTTTTAAAGGCACAATCTTGAGTTGAGAGGTTGGATTATAAGAAGTTTTGGTGAATACAATCATGACTATGACTGTGATTAGTGTACAGACTAGGCATTTTCATCTTGTGTGGTGTTTAAGGGATTGAAAGAATCAAGCTAATAATTGTATAGTGTTCCTAGGTTAATGTAGAGACATTTTCATTCAGTAAGTAAGTTTATTTGAGTTAATATTGTAGCTAGGGAAAAATTAGTTTAGTTTTGACAATGTGTTGGTTCTTAGAAGACAATTTTTGCTTTCATGGTTCCCACTTAAGATTTGACCCTTAAAACTTGAAAATTTGAATGAATATTTGAGTGGAGCTATTGTACATAATGTATAGCATGGTAGGAGTCCATGAAAGTTGTGCTACTATTTTAAAATTCAAGCCCTAAGTGAGATAGGAAGGCTCGGTTAGAGGTTTAACAGTGCTGAATCTAATGGTTAAGTGCAGGGGATAGAAGTGTTGAATAGAAAAGGTACATTTATAGGAAGGAGTTAGCTATATCTTGACATTTATTGATCATTGAGGTCATACTAATCCCTTTGAGTGAGTTTTGAAACAAGTTTATAGTCTAGACCTAGGAAATAGGCCTTTTAGTCCTATTAGACCTACATAATAGGAATCACATGTATGAAGTAATTAGAAGTATAAGACATACAAAATTATTTATAAAATCTAAAAGGGTGCTTGAAATTGGTGTTTGTTTACCAGGTTGTTTGTGCTAGAAACAATAGTCCACCGAGATAATTTAGAGGGAGGATGGCTGAATCAGTTATCCAATTATTAAAGCATTTATCAACCTTAAATTATATTAAACATTAAATAAAACTAAAGAACAACCATACTAAGATGAAAATATATATATACACAATTACACCACATATGTGAACTAGGGAAACCCTTGATGCAAGGGAAAACCCTAGTGGGAATGATGCCTACAAGATGATGTACTAATATAAATATTCCTTGTTAGAGCATGGACCTGATTAGGTGTCTATTACAACATTTAGTACATATGAGTCCCTATTAGGAGACTTTGAATCCCTATTAGGATACTCAAACCATGTTAGGAGTTGTACCAACCCTGTTAGAAGTTGTGGAAGATAGAAGGACCCATTATCCAAATAGCTTCTCGGGCAAGACCTGTAAACTTAGTGTCCAACTAATCTTTCAACTATTCCTTGTAGTATAATTGTTTGTATTGGACTCTTTAACTTCTTTCCTCTATCTTGTCAACTAGACCAATCATTATTAGACCTCGTAGACTAGGTCACAAATCTCTGATCCAAATATCAAACCTTGGATCTCACAATAGAACCTCGGCAATGAAGTTTTCTCCTACTTCACTCTACTCTGCTTATCTTCACATTCTTCTCTACATGCTACTTATAATCATTCACTTCCTTCCATACATGATAAGGAAAATCTTGTTCCTTTATATCAAACCCATAAAAAAATTCCCTCAGTTGGCTATTACACCTTTTCAATTAATTATTGTAGGACCTTATTAAGAACATGTTACACTTAGCGATAAGATTAATCTTTTTCCTTGGAACTTGAATAACTTTCCATACGTGTAACATTATGGTGAGCAAGCTTAACCACATCATCTCCAACATGTCTTCTACACATCTGTAACTTTGGCTTCTCAAAATAACAAACGCTGCTAAGAGATATAACAAGTTTACCAGAACATGCTTCTATAAACTCTATCTCACAACAATCTGCACCAAAACTTGCATAAGTTCTTCCAAACTTAATATCTTATGCTTCCAAGGTTAGCTGCATATACTAGACACTTATTATTATCTCTCTTTAACCTTTCTTAGTGAAAGTACTCAACTATCTATCCATACCAACTTGATCTTTCTACTATTTTTTTGTTAGATACCACAGAAAACTGCTATGTTGACATCAATAACAAGCATAGTAATGAATGTAAGATATAATCATGATAATGGTCTAATCATGTTTCTACAATACTCCCCCATAGAAATATCATCAACAATTATGTTTCTAATAGCCTCCACCTTTGGCATTAATGGCAACATAGATGAAAAAAATTTAGTTCCAAAAATACCAACTATAAAAGATCATTAACCTTTCTTTTCAAATCCTCTTCATCACTCATTCTCCCCCATTGATATATTTTAATGTTCTCTATATCAAATAGAAATTTATCCCTTTAGTGTACTCTATATCAAACTATTTTTCATGCTATAATCTTGCTCCCATTGAGATCAATGTCAAAGGTTTCAATAATCATAATCTTTGCAACAATTGTCTCTGACTTTCTCAAGTGTCCAAAGACAGTGTTCAAAATAAAATCCAACAAGAGTCCTAGATGACTTTTTCCATCACAAATACTCCCCCATATAGGAAGGATTAACATTCAGTCTAGATAAACAATAGTGCCCTGTTACACTAGACTGATGCACTTTTGCATCATCTACTCTGATGTAGGAAGGAGCATATCCCCTAGCATACCTCACAAATACTCAAAAGTCTCTTTGGGAAGAGGCTAGTGAAGATATATTCAATCTTCTCTTTGGTGCTTACATACTCTAATCTAATTTCCTTTTCTACAACTTACTCTCTCAACATTTGATATTTGATAGAAATGTGCGTAGTCTTAGAATGAAACACTAGAATCTTTGACATATTTATTGTTTTTGTGTTATCACAATGTATGACAAAAGGTTGATTGAATTTTATCCTGATATCCTTCAACATATGCTTCATCCAAACAACTTGATAATAATTGTTTCCTACTGCAACATATTTTGCCTCTACAATACTCTGTGAGATACAATCCCACTTCTTTCTTAACCAAGAAACCAATCTTGGATTGTTCCTTATGATTTTACATTTTTCATTCATCTTGTTCCTGAATACCATTTTGTTCCTATCACATTCTTGTTAGCTCATTTGGGGACCAATTCCCATGTCTCATTCTTCACTATTTGATCCAATTCTTCTTTCATAGCTTTCTTTCAATAGTAATCTTTACATGCTTCATCTGTATGCTTTGATTTAACTTGAGATATCAAACATAATTCTTAATTTATTCTACTTCTTGTCATCACACCTTTATCTTTCCTTCTAATTATTTTCTCTTGTGGATGATTCTTTGGCATATTCTTACCAGAAGTAGGAGTTGTTATCTCAACTCTTAGCTCTGTTGAAGATTCCAAGCTTTGTTCATTCCTTGGCTCTTGTTCATTGTTAATCTCAAATAATACTTCATCATTCCTCAATTTACTAAAAAAATTCTCATCATTAAAATTGTAATCAACTACTCTTTCTTGTATCCTAAATTTCTCATCAACTCTTAAATTTTTACTCAATAATAGTCTTAGTTCTCAGATTATAACATCTATAACTCTGCTTTTCATTGAATAACCAAAAAATATACCTTCATCACTTCTAGCATCAAACTTACCAACATCATCATCTCCTTTCATATAACATTTACTACCAAAAATTTTAAAATACTTAACTATAGGTAAGTGACTAAGCCATAATTCATAGGGGGTCTTGTTTGTGTCTTTCTTGACTTGCACTTTATTCATAGTGTAGACTACTATATTCATAGCTTCTCTCCAAAACATCTTGGATACATCATTCTTAGCTAACATAGCTCTTGATACTTATGTTACTAACCTATTTCTTCTCTCTGCAATGCCATTTGTTTAGGGGTTCATGGAGTTGATAACTATCTTTTGATTCCATTAGCTTTACAAAAGATGTTAAACTCATTTGAATTAAACTCTCCTCCTTTGTTTGACCTTAAAAATTTAATCTTCATGCATTTTTCATTCTCAACTCTATTCTTGAACATCTTGAACTTATCAAATGTCTGAGATTTTTCTTTAAGAAATGCAACCCACATCATTCTAGAAAAGTCATAAACTAAAATCATGAAATACCTTTCATCATATAATCCTTTAGTCTTCCTAGGACCACTAAGATTTGCATGTACAATATCCATTTTTTCTATGGTAGTAAACTTCTTTCTGGGAAAATAATTTCTAGTATGCTTTTCCAATACACACTCCTTGCAAATTGTGTTAGTAGGCTTAACAATCTTAGGTAAATCTCTAGGTGCAAACATACTATTAGTTGTCACAATGTTGTAAAAGTTTATAAGAAAAAATATCTTATTCCATAACCAACTATCATCTACCTTAGCAACCAAACATGTCATTTCAGTTGGATTTAATTGAAATACATTACCTATAGATCTGGTTTGTATTCCAATGACCTTTCCATCTTTGTCTCTAATTATGCATGTCTTCTTTGTGAATTGTAACTGATAACCTCTATCCACTAGTTGACCAACACTCAAAAGATTGTGTTTCAAACCATCAACAAAATATACATCCTTGGTGTTAGTTTTACCATCAAGAGTTATAGATCCAATACCTTTGACATGGCACATATCATTGTTTCCAACTTTGACAATGCATCCATCATGACTTTTGAAGTCAACAAACTTGTTCATATCACTAGTCATATAATGTGAATAACCACTGTCAATTATCTAATTAGATTTCTTTTCAACCTATGATACCAAAGCCATTTTCTCTAGACTTTCTTCTTTAATTACTACAAATCATATTTCATCATCACTAGCACTTACTACTTATTCATCATCTTCTTAATTTGCATACAAATACTCTCTATCTCTTCTAGGTTTGAACTTTCCTTTATACTTATTCTCTCTTTTAGGACACTTAAATGCATAATGAACAAACTCATTCCAAGTCCAACATTAAAAATTTTTCTTGCCATCATTTTCTCTTTTTACTAGAAGGTCTACTCCTTCTATCTTTCTATCCTCATCAGATCTACTACTACTAGCAAAGTCTCCTCTAGCACTTGTGCTCCTCGATAAACTAGGTCAAATATTTAGGGCACTAAAAGTTGTTTCTATTTTGATCAATTCTCTGGACTGTCTAACCTCATTCTCAACTACTTCAAGTCTCCCAAATAATGTTTCCTTTGTGAAATCCTTGGTACAAGAGATCAACAACTGTATCATTTGAAATTCTTTCTTAAATGGTGGCATTAAGCTCTTCAATATCTTCCAGATCACCTCATCATCTTCCTTGGTTCCTCCTTGAGATATGATACATACAATAATTTTTGATATCCTACTTACATATGTTATTATAGATTCATCTTCCATAATTTAAGCATCTTGAAATATAAAAATCCAACTTTGTAGCCTCAATTTCTTATAATGTTCATCACCTTCAAAACTATTTTCTAAAGCTTTCCAAATCTTATGAGAAGTATCAAGTGACTTTACTAGGTTGTACTCAATTTCAGGAAGTGAAAATAATAGTGCTTCTCTAGCTCTCATGTCACACATGAAAATTACTCTCTCATCCTTGCTACAAGTCTCCAACAAACTTTAGCAATAATTGTCTTTTCTGATTTTGTCAAGAACCAATATCCTAGATCCATACATAGAAAATGTGTCTTCATCTTTTCATTTTAGTAGTCATAATTTTTTCCATCAAACTTTGGAAAATCATTTATGAATATGTTTTTCATGGATCTCCCAAAGTTGTTAAACTTTATCTTCAAGGACCTGATTAACTAATACAAATTGTTAGAAATAATATTCCACCAAGATAATTGAGGGGGGGAGGGGTGGGGGGATTTGAATCATTTATCCAATAATTAAAATATTTATCAACCTTTAATAATCTTAACCATTCAATAAAAGTAAAAAACAAGCATACTAAGATGCAAATACACAATTACACCATATATGTTAACTAGGGAAACCCCAGTGTGAATGATGCCCACAAGATGATGCACTAATATAAATATTCCTTGTTAGATGATGGACCCTATTGGGAGTCTATTACAACATCCAATACATATGAGCCCTTGTTAGGAGACTTTGAACCCTTGTTAGGATATTCCAACACTATTAGGAGTTTTACCAACCTTGTTCTGAGTTGTGCCAACCATATTAGGAGTTGTGGAAGACAGAAGGACCCACTGTCCAAATAGCTTTTGGGGCAAGACCACTGAACTCACTATCCAACTGATCTTTCAACTATTCCTTGTAGAACAATTGTCTGTACTATTCTTTAACTTCTTTCCTCTATCTTGCCAACCAGACTAATCATTATTAGACCTTGTAGACTAGGTGATAAACCTCAAATTTGAATATCAAACCTCAAATCTCACAATAATACCTTGGTAACGAAGTTTTCTCCAACTTTTCTCTACTCTACTTACCTTCACATTCTATTATTCATGCTACTTAAAATCATTTATTTCCTTTGATACATGATAAGGAAAATGTCCTTCATTTATATCAAATCCATTAAAAATTCCCTAAGTCAGCTATTACACCTTCTCAACTAATTATTATAGGGTCTTATTAAGAACGTGTTACACTTAGCGATAACAGTAATCTTTTTCCTTGTAACTTGAATAACTTTTTGTACATGTAACATTATGATGAGAGAGCTTAGCCATGTCATCTCCAACATGTCTTTTACACATATGTAACTTTGACTTCTCAAAATAACCACACTACTAAGAGATATAACAAGTTTAGTAGAACATGCTTCTATAAACTCTATCTCAACATAATCTTCCACAAAGGTTGCATAACTTCTTCCAAAATTAATATGTTATGCTTCCAAGGTTAGTTTTATATACTAGACACTTAATATTATCTCTCTTTAAGCTCACTTAGTGAAAGTACTCAACTATCTATTTGTACCAACTTGATCTTTCTACTTTTCTTATATCAGATACTATAGGAAACTGCTATGTTGACATTAATGACAAATATAGTCATGAATGTAAGATATGATCATGATAATGATATAATCATGTTTCTACAATATTCCCCCATAGAATTTTCATTAGCATTCATGCTTCCAACAATTTGGGTAGTTTTTACAAGAAGGAGGAATCGGTCAATTCTAAGGGTTAATTGGTATTAGGCCTAATTAGGCTTCCTAGAGAAAAAAACCTTAAAATTGATAAGGAAGAAGTCGTAAGATATTTCTAAATAGAATAAAATTAAAGAAAATGGAGTTATATCATTTTGATGGATGACTCTACAATGAAGGATGAAGTTTTTGAGCAAGTTACAGTTCCAGCTCTCTAAGTGAGCATGGAGAAGGGTACTAAAACTAGAGTGTTAGTATTTTGAGTGTAAGCACAAAGGATCAAACTCTTGGAGAGGAGTTTGGATTGGTATTAGTTAATTAGCTAAATAAATAAAGGGCCTAGGAGGACTAGGTTCCTAGAAGAGATAAGCTAGGTCTCTTAAGAAGTAGTGCAAGCACCCCTTGGAATACTCACACTAGCTTTCAAGCTATCATGGTCTATAAGTTTGTAGATGTTGATGTTGAAAAATAAAATGTACAAGTATCCCCAAACCTTAATCATAAAGAATATACCTTCAAGATACTATAAATAAATTCTTTTTAAAATAGAATGAGTATTATTTTGGCCAAGTGTGATGAGGTATACAAAAGATTTAATAACATTGTTAATATGTTAGAATTCTTCATGGAAGGAAAAAAAACCATTTGAAATAGAAAGAAAATGGGGAACATCTAGATATGAGTTGAAAAAACTCTTTGAGGTCACAAAAGGAAATCCTAACACCCTTACGCATATAAAAGTTACTATTGATCTTATTGATGTTGCTTAGAAGAATTTGAGTTATATACGACATGAACAACCATGGGTGGAAGAAAAATTGAGCCAAATTATTTCTCTTTACCATTACTTTCACCCTATCAGTAAAAATGAAGATGGGAATATTAAAAAAATAGAAGAATGGAGGTCAATGTTTACAAGGTTGACTTAGGTAGCAATATCCAAATTCAAGGAGGTAATTTCTAGATTGATTCATTTCATAGGTTGCTAAAAAGGATAATAACTATAGAGACAAAATTTGTAAAGTTCATAACAAAGGTTAAGATAGAACAAGGGAATAAGTTGGTGGATTTGCAAGAATTATCTCCAATGGTATAAAGACTCATGCCTAGATTGCTAAATGGATTGATGATTATCTCAAAGTTCCTGAAGATGTTTATGAAGAAATCATGGTTGTTGATGAAGCACATGATAATTAGTGTTATAGTTATTCTTCCTTATGTTTATGAGGGTGTTTGAAGCTATGTGCACCTTTTTTTTTTATAAGAAAAGTTACCAAAAGCCCTATTTAAGAAGATACATTTTCAAAAGACAAAGCAAGCGATGATATTAATATGAAGTACTATTTTACAAAAAGACATACTATGAAGTAATTTCTATTTTTTGCAATTAATTGTTGGATGTGTAATGAAAATCCTCTTCTATATTTCCATATGAATGAAGTTAATATGATGATACTTTATCTTCCAATGCCATATGGTTTTAATCTTTCATGCTATTTATTGTCCCTTTGGATTATAGTATGATTTTGATGAGTGAGAACAATACATGGACTTGATTTATCAGATATTTTCATAGTGAGTTACAGTATCTATCTAATTATTATCCTTTAATTGGTGTTTAAAACATTTGGAATAGGGATTGTATCTACATCTTATTTTTCCAATTGTTGATGGGGTGCACATTGTCTCTTAAGTTTTTTTTTATGATAAGGATTTTTGGAAGATCAAGACTCTTTATTGCCCAATGGACTAGGGACTGATATTTGTATGTTCATTTGAAGTTGATATGTATAGCTATAGACTAGTGAAATTTCATCCACACACATTGCATGAATTTACTCTCTCATTTACCTCTTTTAATACTATTACATTTGATTTATCCTTGAGTAAAAAATTGCCAAATCAAGAGTAATAGTCATAAAATATGCACTATTAAACCCTAAGTTCCATTAAGAAGTATTCATTTGGGTACAAAACCTAGGGTATTATAGAGCCTAAATTGGAGAGGTTGAGGAATTATGCTTCAACCTTCTTCATTGACAAAAAGTGTGTTGATTTCCCAACATCAAGAAGAGTAGGCTTGTAGGTTCTCAACCAAAATTTTTGAGAGCCAACAATGTCCTTTTTTGATAACACTCACAAAAGAGAAAGCATCAACCAAAGTACCATGAGAAGGAATATAAGAAACTCTAAAAGTGATGTAAAGAGGACCATTAGGTGCCTTAAACATATTAGATTGGATAAAGGCAATAATAGGTGTCTGCTTAGGTTCAGGTGGAGAATAAATTGAAGCTTCAGGTGCTAACTCAACATGATTAACAAAATGTTTCACTTCATATATCTTCTTATCATAATCAATATGGTGATAGAAAGAAGAGTTGATTAATAACATTTGTTGAGTGAGAAGGTAAAGGATTAGAGTAAATCTAATTTTTTTGATTAGGTGGTGCAATAGACTTATTCATGTTATTAACTTGAGCATAAATAGATATATTCTTGTAATCAATTAGGTCATCAATGGAATTTTTCAAACCATAACACATATGAGTATCATGACATGGTTGGTAGTGATATTGACAAAAAATATTTTATTCAAAAGACTTTGGCAATGGTTTACTATTATCAATAGGATGAATACTTGAGGGATGATAAGAATGTGAGCATGAATCAACTTATTCATCACCTCATACAAAGGCTTAGATAAAGGAGTATACTGATGATTAGGATGAAATATAGAGGATAAGGTGGTTGTACCTTAGGACATAGTACCCACTTCATCATCAATTATATTTGTAGACTTGATTTTGATGAAATCATTGTATTCTAGATAACTTGCTTGAAATTTTGTAGCCTCACTCTTATCACTAGAAACAAGAGTCATTAGAATAGAGCTCTTGAGTTGACTTACTTGTAACTTGTAATGGTAAAGCATATAGATGTGAAAAGGAGGTACACTACGTAAGGATGATCTTATCCCTAATGTCTTTTTGTAGATTATAAATAAATATATGCTGAATATTATGATCAGGAACATGATAAGAAAATTGAGCATACAAATTTTTAAATCTATAAAAAAATTAGTAACTTTCTCTTTAAAATTATTGTTACAATGTATTAAATCAATTAAAGAAATTTGTGGACCAACATTATTCTAAAACTGTTGAAATGAAAGCATTAGCAAGATTTTGAAAAGGATTGATAGAATAAGGAGGTAGACATAAATACCATTGCAAGAATCTATTCCTAAAAGTATGTGGGATTAACTTAGCCATAAGTCTATAGTTATGAGAAAAATCACTACATATAGTTTGGAAAGTTTTAGCATGAATTAAAGTATATCTATTACCATTATAAGTCTCATAATGAGGTAACTCAACATGTTGTTGGATAATGAAATGAAGGATATCTAGGGAAATGGGATTAGATGTTGGAAATAAAGGAGGAGTAACGAAGAGGGGAGGGGTGAATCAATTACCACAAAAAAAATTCTCAAATCCCTTAGATGTCAATACAAATAAAAAAAATATGCTGAAATTAAAAATACTATTGTAACTTGGTTAGCACTAAATCACTCAGCAAACACTAAGAATTACTATAACTCAGTAAGTACTAAAATATTACTTCTTTAGATGTTTAATGTAATTAACCACAATTAACTTAATTTTAGAACATAAAGTAAATAACATGAACGCATATGACACCAAGATTCAATGTAGAAATCCAATTTGGGAAAATTCACCAATTCAAACTAGTTACTATTTTTCACTCTTCTAAAGTGAGCCTTGTTAGGAGCCAACCCTACTAAAGGTTATAAAACACACTATTACATGTGACCCTATTAAATAATTTAATCACCCTATTAGGAGTAGACTTGTTAGAGGTCTTTTAGACACTTCAATCTAGAAATGCCATCTTGTTAGAGGATTTGGCAAATAGCTATTATGATAAATCTGTTAAGAGATTTCATACACCGCTATAATTATTAGAGAGTAACAATGATATGACCTAATTATTGATGCAACTATATTGCTGATTTTAGATCTCTATTTTGGCTTGAATACTTGATCCTCCTTGATCAGATAAAACTTTGTAGCTCGGTCAACTCAGGATACTCTATTATCCTTCCAATTCACTTCCTTGGATTATCTTTTCAATCCCATTCTTCTCATATTTAATCCCACAACTTGAACTTATATATTTTTCCTAGTCAATTAAGCTTGAATACACTTAAAAATATTCAATATTCATTCCTTAAGTTAGCTAGAATTAAAAAATAAATTCATAAAACTAAATATGCTGATTCAAGAAATCCTTTATTAGCTCATCCAGCTCGGTCAACACTAACTTAGAAAAGACTTTCTTTAGACTTCTTTTGTTAACCATGTGAACTTGGTTAACACTACATCCTAAATTGAATTCCTTTGATAACTGAGTAAGATCAATTAATACTAGATTCATGCCAACTTCTTTTTGGTGCCTAGGTGAACTTGGTAGATTATGTCTTCCTGCGGACTTTCTTTGGTGCCTGAGTGAAGCATAGCACATACTATCTCTGAAATTGGTTTACTCTAGAATGATCAGAAGACACTAGAAACTATATTCATCATCTGAGTGTGCTTGGTAGATATTGACTAGTAAAGACTTGACATTTTGTGTAACATCAAAGATAATATATAATTGAACAATTCTTTTTAGCATTAGCAACATCACATGTAAGTATATTGTACTTAGACTGAGTTAGTTGAGAAAGTTATTTTTGTAAAGTGGTGATGGTTTGAACTAAGGTACTAGTGACAAGATCATAAGAAATACTAGTAGACATAGGTATTCTAGATGGATTAGGAAAGTTATAATAAGTCGAAGGAATATGTAAAGATATCAACGAAGGGTTAGAAGGAATGGGTGAACGGTTCACATAAGTAAAATGAACCACATTATATGAAGGTAATGGAGGAGGAATGGAAGTAGAAGGAACACTCATATGAAATGAAAGGCTAAGAAGAAGAACTCTTAAAGGAGTAGAAAATTATATGTAGGTATGCTAGAAAGAGTGGTAGAAATTAAGATGGAAGGTTTAGCAGTTGTGGAAGGAGGAGGACATCCTAACTCTTGAGCTTATTGCACTAAAGACTTAGCATGAGTCTTAATAAGGTGAGATATACCATGAAATATAAAACAATTAATGTCATCTTTATTAACAAGATTCTTAGGAGCTTCAACAATAACAATGCTATTGGGATTCCAATTTTCTTGAGCAAGCCAAGTTTCTAATTTATCAAATTAAAAAGGAGGAAATCTAAAAGAATCATCTTCATCATGGGTTGAATTAGAAGAGATATGATCCATCATAGTATTAAGATCATGAGTAAATATATTCAAGTGCCATCATGAGTACTAGGAAGAAAAGAGGAATCATCATTAATGGAACCCATGGTTTATGACTTTTCATGATGGGAATGATATAGGTTGGACTTTGGGTAATTAAGATCACAAAAGAGGATATTAGAAAAGAAAACCCTAATAATACCTAACCATAAAAATGTAATAAAGAGAGGTCTAACCATACACAAGATAGCCAAATCTATGAGAAAAAGGAAAAAGTTCACCAAAAGGAAGGTAAACAAACAAAGATGAGAGATCTAACCCCAAAATAAAAAAGAGGTCACTTGATGAGTTCACCAAAATCTTTAGGTGAAGCCAAAGTGAAAGAAGAAATATTGCCAAAAGAGGAATCTCTAACTCCAAGAAAAGTGGGTAAGAAGGTTGGGTTCACCAAAATGTTTAGGGGAAAATGGGAGAAACTTTTAAACATGTGGTAGATCTCCCAATTCCAAGCCACTAAGCCATTCAAATATGCGTGTGAAGGAAAGTGGGGAAATTTTAAAGTATGATTCCACTTATGATTCAAATTAGATTATCTAGGACCCAAAGGGAGATGGGAGCTAATTCTACATTCAAATTATAAAGAGGAATACAATAGTAGGAAATGTACTCTTTGGCCCTTGATGTGAATGTGAAATTGAACTAATATCTTAAATAATGTACACCTAGATGCTACATAAACAAAATCAGCACAATTAAGATATAAATCTAGGGTAAAGACATGAAAGGAAATAAAATATAAATGACTCGCCTTGAAATGTGTAGAGGTTTTAGCTCCAAAATTTATAAATCTAAACTTTATTTGAATATTTTCCGACAAATCACAAAATGAAACAATGAAAGGAACAAAACCCATAAATCTCCTCAAAAATGGAGACTAAAGGACTAGGTCAACTTGGGATGATGTCCTAAATATAGGTTGACATAGTCTAGTGATTTAAAATCCACTACTCTAGAAAGCTCCCAAAAAGTAAGTTCTAGATTTGAAATCCTTTTGTTGATAACCTTCAAATCAACATGGTAAAGAAAGGTTTTGGGGTTGACATCTCATGGGAGATTTTCTATGTCAAGCCCTGGGTCAAGGAGTTAACCATAATTGAGAAATGTAAATATAAATGACTAAAAGGAAAGATAAGTGTTAGGATTCACCTTTCTTAAAACTCTTGTTTGTAAGGATTTTATATGTAAATGTAGATATTGAATTAGGAATGTAGGGTGTCTTCACTCATTGAAATATATCTACCATAATCCCATCATGGTACCATAGATATAAAATTGCATTAATGAAGAAGATGACAAAGGCTATAATGTAGATATCCTCCCTCGATGGCCAATAATAGGCTAGATCTTGAAGATAAAATGCTCATAAAGGATCCTCCAATTCTAGATAGAAATTTCCTTGCTTAAATGCTTGAAAATATTGAATATTTAAAATCCTTGAATGCTAAATATAGAAATATTCACTTGAGAGAAAGAGCTTGAGTGCTTGAATGAATGAGATTCTAGATATGATATATGAAAATGAAGGCTCCAAATCTCCTTATATATGAGTTTTCAGGAGAGAAAACAATATAGGTTGACTGGATAATGGTAAAAAAAAAAGTAAACCCCCAAGGCCTTTTTGGCTCTGAGCCCAAAAAAACTCTAAGGACTAGGATGACCTTGGTTGACCTAGTCCATAATAGGTCAACTTAAGTCAACGTGGTCCTGCAGATCTAGTTTGGGAAGACATAGAGAGAAGGGGCATATACCAGAAGAAATAAGGTGTAAAGAGGAAGAAAAGAAAGGAAAAGGAGATTGAGCACATCCATATTGATGGTTCAAAGAGGGTATTACGAAGAGGGAGTTAAAAGGTATTAAAAGGCATGTGAATCCATTTTAAGATGGCACAAGTGCAAAGAGGATTTTTCCACATCTCCAATTTTAGAAATACCATGATCTTGCACACACCCTTTTCTCAAAATTAGGCACAATCATCCATCTAGCTTGGAGAATATATATAAACCATCATTCATTCTAATATATCATCAAGAACTTTAGTAACAAACTCATGCTAGTATTTTTGTATATTATTATCATTTATTTTAGAACTCTCATTTCTAACTAGTAACATGATCTCAACAAAATGCATAGAAGCAAGCAATAATTAGTTTACATTAAGTTTTAAACAATGTTTCTAATAATATTTCTTATATTTCCATTGCTTCTAGTTCTTTGTATTGAGTATTATTTCATTCTTTAATTAGTTAAATACTTTTAATATTTCCTTTATAGAACTATAGTATATTTTCTCCTAGATGAGACCCATTCTCATTTAACTCTCCCTTCTCACTTAGGTACAACAATATTCATAACTCATTGAATTACTATAGAGGTACATGACCCATTTAGTTTGTCTCTTGACTTCCTTCACACTTTAAGTTCCTTATACAATATTATGCCAATATAAAAACTCATAATAAAAAATAATGAGTGTAGTACATCAATCTATTTTAATTGGAACTTGACTCCAAAGACTCGCACCTAAACCCAAAATGTAGTCACCATCGATGTGATGGTATGTTAAAAAAAAAAGTTGTAATAAAACTTAGGTCTACATGATTGAAATCCTTTGCGTAGATAAGTGGGTTACCTTACATCTC
This sequence comes from Cupressus sempervirens, assembly GCA_028749045.1. NCBI lineage: Eukaryota > Viridiplantae > Streptophyta > Pinopsida > Cupressales > Cupressaceae > Cupressus > Cupressus sempervirens. The sequence goes on from CM053789.1 coordinate 808,145,478, forward strand.
ATTTTCAAATGATGACTCTATTAGACCACACCTAAGAGACACTAAAACATAAAATGATAATTTTAAAGCAAGATGTCTAAGACTTACACACAAAATATAGCCTTGCACAACTAAACTTATACTGTGTCAAAATAGGAAAACCTTTTAGGGAGCTAGGGTGACCATTAGACCAATTAGACCAAGGAATGATAATCTCATAAAAGTTATAGCTAAATGAAAGGTTTGAAGACGGTTAATGTCGAATCCTAAGGCAATACTAATAAGACCTTAATATTTAACTTGTGAAACTAATAGAAAAACCTAGGGGAGAACCACAAGGGTAGTTTCAACATAATATTTATCCCTTAGATAAAAAAACATAAATCATTGTCAAACAATTAAAAATTTAAAAATTAAATAGAAATGATCTAACCAATGGAAAAAAATAACTTAACATAAGTTGGCCAACTTTTACACCCTTTGACACTCTAGAGACCCCAACACTACAAACTCAAATATTTTTTTTGCAGAAAATAGTAGTACTAGAACAAATGAGAACAAATAACACCCATAAGAAAAATTTGTTGGAAATATGATTGAAAAGCTCATTGTTGTTGAAGATCAAAGAGGGAGATTGTTGTAAAAGAATGTTTTCAATCATTTTTTTTCCATTGATGTCAAACCTGCTATTTGTAGGAATGATATTTTCTTATAAGATTCAAGCACTATCACTTAGTTGCTTGTTGAAGAGGATTCGATCAACAAGATGTAACAAGAGCACCTAAGGGAAAGGTTGAGTTATGATGTTTTAATAAAGTGCAAAGATTAGCTAAGACAATGGTGAAGTAGTGTATTGATAAAATACTCAAAGATATAGAGGATGGTCACACTTAGATATATTGTACGAAGAAGTTGTAACAAAGTTGACTACAAAGCTTTAACCTTGATCACTAGTTGAAGCTGAGAAAATTCTTAATAGAAGCCAAGTAACAAACATTTTCTATTAGTTCCAAGTGATAATCAAGTGCCGAGAATCAAGAAAATTTTTAGTTGGTGCTAAGTAATCTTTAGGTGCCGAGCATCAGGAAAAACATAGTTGATGCTAAGTAATATAGTATGTGTTGAGCACCAGTATTTCAATAGTGTCAAGATGCTGCATTATTTCAAATAACTAAGATTCACCAAATCCAAGCTGAATTAGTGGTTACATTGAATTTTGTGAACAAGTTGAAGGATAAGGATGATGAGTTGTTGGCATAGAATCCTATGTAAACCATTTTCGGGTGAATTCTAATGGATTGTTCAAGAAGTTTCTAGAGGAAACAGAATATGGGTTAGATGCAATGAATCCTACCTAATCCATGTGAATTGAAATTTAAGAAAATATGAATTGAGAAAGAAAATGAACTCCAAAGCTTCTATTCAAGAAGTCATAAACCAAGAAGAAAAGAGCTAGCTGGTACTGTTGCTATAGAAGTGTCAAATCTGTGAAGTGATTGAAAGGGTGTCAAGAAAGAGACATCTAGGTGAAGGTAGAGCACATAGGCTCTACTACTACAAGTGGTCATGAAGAGATGATTGCGCTAGTACATTGAGTATGGAGAATCAAGGAGACAAAGCCTAAAAGTTAAGAGTTGTAGAGATAGAAGGCCAAGCAAGGGTATGAGCAAAGAAGTGATCTGAGATTTGCAAGATAAGTTATATGTTGTAATTATGTAAAGATTTTCTAATACTCTCTAGCAATTGTATTATATCTGAAAATCCTATGGACTTAGGTTGGGCTAATAGCCATTTGTAAATCCTTTCACAGGGTGGCATTCCAAGTGAATGTTCTAAAGTCCTTTTACCAGACCTACTTCTAACAGGGTGGTTAAATCCTCTAATGAGGTCACATTTAACAATGTGTGTTGTAAGCCTTTAACAAGGTAGGCCTTTTAGAGGGCATCACTTTAGAAGGGTGAGAATCGAGTAGCATGTTACTGGTGGTTTTTCCCAAGTTGAGTTTCCATGTAAATCACTATGTGATGTGTTGATTTCTTATGTGTAACACTTGCATGTTGATTTAGAGTAACTTGCTAATTAGACAAGTTAAAGTTTGAATAGTCATGTGTTAAAGGCTTACAATAGACACTGTTGAATGTGACCTCATTAGAGGATTTAACCACTCTGTTAAAAGTGGGCCTGGTAAAAGGACTTTAGAACATTCACTTGGAATGCCACCCTATTAAATAATAAATACAAATGGCTATTAGGCCAACCTAAGTCCATAGGATTTTCAAATCTAATACAATTGCTAGAGAGTATTAGAAAATATTGACTTGATTACAACATACAACTTATCTTGTAGATCTTAAATCACTTCTCTACTCATACCCTTGCTTGGCCTTCTATCTCTGCAACTCTTAACTGCTTGCCTTATCTTTCAAGCTTTTTCTCCTTGAGTCTCCATACTCAATGTACCAGTGCAACCATCTCTTCATGACTACTTGTAGGAACAGAGCCTCTATGCTGTTCCTTCTCCTAAATGTCTCCTTCTTGACAACCTTTCAATCACTTCATAGATTTGACACTTCTGCAGCAACAGTATCAGCTAGCTCTTTTCTTCTTGGTTTATGACTTCTTAAATAGAAGTCTTGGAGTTCCTTTTCTTGCTCTCCTACCTAATCCATGCAATTCTAACAAAATTAAATATGAGAGCAATTGAAATAAGGAAAATAAAGGAAGGAAAAACATGAGATCACCTTAAAAGATCAAAATTATCTCATTCATCTGCATGAGCTCTTATTCTATAAACTAATTAAGAAGGACATCTCCTTCAATGCCTTTGTTGACAAGCTATTTTACTAAAGTTCTGCCCTCTTTATGAAAATGTGTCACTACAATAGAGTTCAATTATACCAATAGTAAAAAACTATGCTAACAAGAAAATTAAAATGACAAGAAATAATTTTTTTGTTTGAAAAAGCATTATAAACAACCATTGAATCTTATTCAATGTGAAGGTATATAATTTTGAGGTTCAAGGCATATTCTAGACCTAAGTTCATAGCCTTTAGCTTGACTTTCTTATTGATAAAATCAGGCAAAATTTTATTTCAAAAACCCCAATATTGGCTTTTGAGTTGCAAATGAGAACACCAATATATGAAGAGATAGGATTCCCCTTAGATGTCCCATCATGGTAAAATTTCATGTTTTTGGTGCGGGGGAGGGGGATGGAGGATATCTATTTGGTAATATTTAGATGGTTCTTTTTTTGCTTATAAGAGGGTAAGGAACAATGTGTGGAAGGACAAACCATTGTTTTCAAATACTCTCATCGCATCAAGTAAAGGGAAATGGTTTATCAAAACCCCAAATAATTGCAAACATGATTATTTCAAAGATAACTTGCTCAATTCTTGTAAAAAATTATTAGATTGAAGTGATGATTTTTGTAAAGATTCCACGTTTAGAAAAAAAACCATTGAATCCTTAGAGTAAACGGGATAACTATGAAGATACAAGAATATTTTTTTGCAAAGAGGCGAGGTGCAACTAAAATGGCATTGTGACCATTTTCAACACCTCTAAGAAAATAAGTGATTTATAAGAATATGATACATAGCTTTAATAAAATGTTGATAGAAAACATAAGGGATGATATTTATAAATTCTATCAGGGCCCGTCTGTGATAAGATACAATCTTAAATGGAAATCCATGCAAACATGTCTATATTAGGAAGACAAAAATAACTCTAGGACAAATTAATTGGCCAATCCTAAAACCTTGTAGATTAATCTAAGGATAGGCTCCCCTATTTACCATTATATTTTCCCAATTTGGACTTTCTCCAAAAAATTTCATCTTCATTAAAAAAAAATGATAAACCTTTTATGTAATTCATCTTGAAATGCATTTTCTTAGAAATAGTTTTGGTGTTTCCATATAAATGTAATCTTTCACATATGATCCTTATATTAATTTTAATATGATAATTTGTAACTAATCTTGGATAGTGTCTAAATCCATATTCCCATTCAAAGAATTAATGCTAGAACTTAGCCCTATTTCCTTGTGAAACAATGAGGACAAGATACTTCTACATGAAATTAAAAAAATTCCATGTTTGTGAGCCTTTGGGAAAGCTGAAACGGTGAATAAATTTTTTGGTGAAAAGTTGCTTAGATATTTTGAAAACATAAGTCTATACTGCTTTAGTAAATATTTTTATAAAATCTCCAAAATAACTAATTGGCTTTCAAAAATCTATTAGTTTGATCCAAGTATTTGATCCCAAACCCACAATTACCCTTTTTGAGAGAGACTCTCCACTAGTGAATGGTTTAAACATTACACACTAATGCTTGATTCCTAGACTAAAGGTATTAACTAGTCAAAGTTGATGCACAACTATTCGACAAGTACAAGCCTAAACAAATTTTTCCCTCCTAATAACCATTGCCTTGTGTTCCACTTCTGGCCATACTAATAAGTATTGTTGAATACACATAATCTAGAAATTGTCATATACATTTGACAACACTCAAACTCCCACTATATTAATAGTTAAATATTTAAATTGGTTTAGGGAAAAAATTAGATTTCAGATGTGTCCTTTATATGGATGAGAAAAAAAGAGAATGAACTACTATTTGCTTCCACTCACAGACGCTTAGTGTTTCTAGTGACAATAGTCAAATCACCAAGGCCACATCTCTGCCTCCATCGTGCAATCTCTCAAACACACTCAATACACAATAATAGATTAGTTTCTTAAAAATCACAATCAATTGTATCTTACCAAAATTGTATTGAATTTAGATCATAACCATCATGTATACATATGAAATCATTATGAAAATCATCAACATGACATCATAATACATCAAGATCAGAATGCATCATTAAGGCATGATAACATCATCAGCATGCATCACATCTAACATGCTAAATAGGAAGAAAAATAACATAGGGTCACATAGTCAAACAAAAATAGACTAAAGCTCTATGTCGAGGAACATATCGACTTGATGTTTGGCTCATAAAAACTATGATACATAGTCATTGCTCGAGGTCTAGTGACCATGTCAATAGAGTCCAAGAGTCACATAAGTCCTATAAAATAAGAGTCTTGACAAAGGGAGTTGTAGCAATCCACCCTTAAATATCACACTAAGGAAAATGTTAAACTTGCAAAAAATAAGTCAACTATAACTATTTAACACTTTTAACTTAAGATTCAATCCTTCACATATAATTTTTAAGCTGTCAAATTATAATATTAACCTTGTTGCTATTAAGAACCAACCATGACAATTAAGGAGAACACCTCTAGATAATTGTGAAATTCCACATCTCTGAACCTTCTAGAAAGGTTAGAAGGTTGGTGAGTAAACTGTGAAGTAAAGGCTCATTACATATTTCGAAAACATCAATCTACATCACTCCACTGAAGACATTTATACAACAAATTTGACACCCAAAGCCCTGCTACTCTAAATTCCAAATCTCTGATCCCAGCCCCGCATTTATCCTTTGGATGACAGACTTTCTTCAAGGCCAAGTGAGCTATATGATAATTATTCAACAATTAAAACCTAAATAATATTCTCCCTCCTAACAGCCATTGCCTTCTGTTCCACTTTCGGCCCCACTGCTGAATATTATTGAGTGCACATCACTCAAAAATCGGCATATACCTTTGACATCACTAAAACTCCCATTACATTGATAGCTAAACGTTCAGATTGGATTATGGAAAACATTTAGATTTCAGATGCGTGCTTTATATCGTTGAGAAGTTACGGAAAAAGAGAATGGACTACTGTTTGCTTCCACTCACAGAAGCTTACTTTTATTGTTTCCACTTACAACAGTTGAATCTGATCTGTATGAAAGCTAAGCCATACAGATGTGATTGTGGGAGAGCTTTACTCCTTATAAAATGGCTTTCCATCTACATTTACCCGTGCTGTTGTCGCCCATTTGCAGTTATGACAATATAGCCACAACTTTAAAAGATATGACTGGAAATTTTAAGCTGGGGTGTCATTCAAACAAAACTACATAATGACATAGCACTTTGATTGTCGGCTCTTATTTTCCAGAGGTCGCTATGTCAAATTGGTCCATTTATATACCTGAATAAACAGTCTAATGTACAACCAATCAGAAACAGAAACTGGGGTAATAAATGTTATATTGCATATGCACACTTTACTAACCCTAATTTTACAATTTCATGCTGGCCAACAAATTAACTATCAACATTTTTGTTGATATTGAAAAACGCAGTTTATAAGATCTTAATACACCATGGTATTTAAATTTTAACCAAGTAAATGTTTTAAACTAATTGATAATGATGTTATAATTCCATAATGCAAATAGGTTAACTAAATGCACAGTACAATTCAAGGGATTTCTGATGTTCAGAGTGATTTGGTTCGTACTTTCTTCACGTAATGAAAATCAGGATCTTTAGGGCTAATAAAAAGTTCAGAAAAGCATTTAGATTCGTCTTTTGCTGGCCATTTTCTTTTTGTTGGATGAGAATATATTCCACGAACAATTTGCTCGTTTGAAATAAAGAAATGGGAATGATCAATCACTCAGATATGATCAGGTTACGAAAGCAATGAAAAACATGAATATTCTGAAGGACATTTAGGGTGGAAAAAGCGTTACTATGTTAAAAAAATGAGGTCCATTACAAAATTGACACGTGCACATGATGTCGAATCCTTAAAAAGCAATTTGTTAGAGAATTTAATTTTTCGTTTCAATGAACACTAAATTTGTACGTTGATTGTGAGAAATATAAGCTAATATACAAGAAAGATAGTTGAAGAGATATTATATTTTGAAATATATGTTAGAAATCATAAACAAAACATATAGAATGGCTTCAATTAATCAATTAGTTCAATTCTTATGAAGGGTGGATGAAAGGTTTAAAAATATAGAATATTCTAATATCTTGACTAGTGGGGACTAGCTACCAATTTATAATGGTACTAGTCTTTGTAGTTATAATTATGTGAACATATATCAATTATAAATTATAAAAAATAGTAAGACAAATAAAATATTTATGATTGTTTGGCCATCTAAAAGTACTTCTTTGGTGATGCTAGGAAGTAATAAACAAATCACATGTTTACAAACAACCTAATCATGTCTTTTGTATAGAAGATTCTATTGTAAATGATGAAAAAACTCATGGGGGTGGATAAGCATGGATGTCACATGAGCACATTCATGAATTCACCATTGAAGATAAGAAGAAAAATTTAGGAAAATGTTAGCATTTGTGTGATAGTATATGTATACAAATATACCATTTACCATAGTACAAGAATCTTTCAAAACATTTCAAGATGATTTCTAAATGTCTTTGAAGGTACTTGTATAGTAAGGCAACTAAATCATGATTTCAAGACCTGTAGTGGAACCCAAATAGGAGCTACCAAACTCAAGATATGATCAAAAGAGTTAATGAAGGTATTAAATTTTAATAATGATAAGATAAAATTTGAAAATGGACCAAGAAAGCAACCTAAAGAAAAATATATATAAGGTAAATTTACCTTTGTTGATGCTTATTTAGAAAAATTTATTCAAGGAGAAGAAGAAGAAGAAGGAAAAATATGTCAAGGAAGGAGGAACTATCATGAATATGGATGGAGATGCTTTGGTAAGCAATGGAAAATGGGGTAGAGCTAAAGGAGGTAGTCCTCCATGTCCATTCACATTTCCTTATGTTTTTCATCTATTTTTGTGATTTCTATAGATTTAGAAAGTTGTTATGCATATTGTAGGGAGTCATTTTTGACAGTTAGGTCAGGAAGTCAAGCCATTCCTAGGAGGTTGAGCTATTCCTCATGGTGCAAGTTGATCTCTTCCAAGAAAGTCAACCTCCTCCTAAGAATTTGACCTATTCTTAACCTAGGCTGGAGTGTAGATTTTTATATTGCAAAGTTCTATTATAATGTGGCATAAGGATTGAGATTCATCACGTTGCCCAAGAGCTAATGATGATGAGACAACACTATATGTTGAATGCGATGATACATGTTTAGTATCATATAGGAGAGCTCAGAGTGAGTGTATAAAAAGTGTCACAATTCTATAGACAATTATTCTCAAGAATACCCTTGACGAAGCACATCTCAAGAGGAAATCTATAGCTCTCTATCTGGATAAATTCAAGAAGTTGAGTACCAAAACTAAGGAAATCATTGAGGAAAACTCTTTTTCGCTAGAAATGAGTACCTTTTTATTAAAAAATGGATACCCTCTTTAGGATTTGATGCCCCATCCTAAATTCAAAAAATAGGTACCTGTTATTTTCAAAATGGGCACCTCTCTCAAAATGGGGACTCATTTCTAGAAAATTCAAAAAAATAATTTTTGGCACCTAAAACCTCATTTTACCCACTTTTTAAAATGGGTACCTATTTTGAAACATGTACCCATTTCTTAAAATGTGAAGTTCGCAAGCGATGAGTTGCATTGATTTTTGGCTTGGGATATGCTTGGTAGGACCAAGCCTATGCTTGTGCTGATGAAAAATAGCTAAGGCATAGGAGCATGAAATGTTTATCTTGCCATAATATTTTGGAGGACTTTTCGAATGGATTTTTTTGATGAAAAAAAAAATCCATTATATTACTTGTTGCTTAGACTCTGAAAACATAATTTTTATAGTGATATGATTTATTTTAATTTTTTTACAATATTTAATAAGCTAAATTGGTATCTAAACTTCAAATAGTATGGTAAAATAAAATTGCAATAACTATTTTAATTTTATGTTTTCTAAAAAATGAATTATATGTCATCAATCTGCATAGAATGTACTTAAATATATAAAAAATGTGAAAAAAGGTGAAGTTTAGATCAAATTATGGTCATACACTAGAGGCTTCCAAAATCCACTCTATGGTCAAATAAAAATTTATGAAAAACTAATATTCAATTAAAAATAAGGAAAAACATTTTCATCAATCTTTGGTGTGTTAGGTAACTATACCCAAAAGAAATCACAAAAAATCATTATTCTTCTTCGAAAAAGGGTTATCGTACACATGTGGTATGATCTTAAAACAAGAACTTTGAAAAAGTTATTTTTGAACATGCCTCTCAAAATTTAGTTTATACGATGGGTTACCATCTAGGTATACAAAAACATTAAATATTTGAAAACTAGACTCTAAACAATACATTTTCTATTAGTGAAGTTTTTCGAGGTTCAACCTTAATGTGACTCAAATTTGGACATCAAGTGACATAAAATTTTAAAAATAAGAAAATAAAACTTCCTCTTTTTTCCCCAAAAGAGGGACTCAACTTCATGCACCCACCCATCTATGATGTGAAAGATTGCAATGTAGTATGGTGTCTCTCAAATGAACCTAGCTAGGCAACCCTTGCAAGGTGAAATATAGATTGAGAGATTCAAAGGAGTACATGAAAGAGTATCAATATCCAAGAATAAGGTATGCAATGCAAATGAAAGTAAAGCTATATAAAATGAAATATCTAATCTAACAAAGAGTTACAAAGTTCCTACTTAAACTATGTGGGCCAAGTTATTCATAAAAGGAAACTAAGCTAAGAATGCAAGTAAATAAAAGGAGAATAATTTTTTTATCAAGAGTTCCTAAGAAAACCAACAATAGAATAATAGAGTGCAAGCATAAGGTATGAGATAGTGAGCAGAGAGCCTCCTTTTAAAGAAATGGATGGTAGATATTAAGCTACAAAATCAACAGTTTTCTTTTATTTTTTAAAATAGGAAAAATTCTTTCCATGTGCACACTTAGGAATAAAGGGAAGTTGTATAGGGATTGTATTTAATTAAAATGGGACAAGCTATTTCAATTAAATAAAATATTTAGGATAAGGTGGTCAAATGATAGGTTATAATTGAGTAAATAGTAAAGTGGTGATTTGATCAAGGACAAGTGATATGTAAATTACTTAAAATTTCTAGAAAGGGGGCTCATAGTCTAAAGGACAATTTTTGGGTGATTATATTTTCCCCCCTTTGACTAATGTGTGATCCATTTTGAAAAAAAGTAACTAAAATAATTATGACATCAAGATAATAGATATATCTAACTTTAAAAGTGATAAAAAAAAGTGCAACAAGATAGATGATCCTGAATCCACAATCAATAAGTAGTGGGACTAGACAGTAGGAGAGAAATATATATATATATATATATATATATATATATGATAATATCAATAACCATAGTGGTAAGATGGGAACTAAGATGTCTAAGATAAGGAAACAAAATAAAGTAGATAGATCAAGTTTTTAGACAAATCAAAATTCAAGATGAGTACTGACAAGTCTAAAGAAGATAGATGACACATAGAGATTAGAGTATTCCTACCCCCTTAGGATTGAAATTGAAATGAAATAAAAGAGATAAATAAATGATATAGATATAATAAAATAGAGATAAGGTAAAGTACAAGATAATAAATAAAATATTAAGACTTAAGGTTGACCAACAAGTAGTGAAGATATACCCCAGTCTGAGGAAATTTGACCAGAAAGATAATGACTAAGAATTGGGTCAATATAGTAAGAAAGATGAGATAAAATTTTTAAGAAAAAAAAAGGAGAGTGATGGAGAGAATATAAATGATGAAGAAATGAATAAATGATGATTTCCTCAAAAGGATCAACAAATTAAACCTCAGGAGGTTAGTCAACTATGTAGAAGAAGGAAGATTTTAAAATTATGATTTTGACCATGAAGATAAATTTCGATTTAAATTTTGATCCTCAAAATAGATCCAAGAGGTAAAAATTAAGTAACATGGTAGTTTTCATGGAAATCCAAAGTGATAAAAAAATAAGGTCAAAAGAGTATATAAGGGGCCCAAGGGGTCATTTTCAAATCATTTCTCACATTTGAGTTTTAGAGTCTAACATAATGTGAGAGATGACAATGGCAAAGATGAGGGTTTCAATCAAGAAACATCAATTCGATCTAAGGCTAGTTGTACAATCTGCCTTGATGGTATGCTACTCCTAGTAAGTAATTGACATCCAAGCTTCATTTCAGGTATTTTAAAGAAAATTTTCCTATGTTTCTAGCATTTTTGTGTACTTATCTTCTTTCATGGTCATGTGATGGATGGATTTATCTTTACTTTCAATACTTTTAATCTTATGATAGTTTACATATCAGGTGCTCCATAAGAGGAACAATTACAGCTTATTCAAGCTCCTTTCAAGCAATCACACTAGAAACAACAATTGAAAGACTAAGAGTCACAACCTAGAATCAACTTAAGATCATTATTTTGAAATGATATTCTCATGTTCAATTGATTTGGATACTCATGTTGATATGTTTTTGATAAGGTAAACAGGTTTTAAGGGGTCCTGAAACCCATAAGTTTAACAACAAGAAAGGCTGAAAATAAACGAAAAAATGCCCAGCCAAAACATAAGCCTTACGGCTGAAAATAAGCCCAAAGGCCCAGCCCGAAACAACTACCCACTAAAAAGGCCAGAGAACCAACCAGAAAAATAGAGACCAGACAAAAAGCCAAAGCCAGGAGAAACAAAAACCAAAGGACAGAGACCCAACCTAGCAGACTACTTCTCCATCTCGAGCATGGTCTGGGAAGCTTCGGCGCACTCTTGTTGCTCATCTGCCTTATGATCCTGGGCGTTCGTCAAATCCTTCTCCATAGTGTTTTCCTTGGCTTTATCCACATCCAGCCTATCTTTGTCTCTGTTCTGTTTATCATCTTCCTCCATCTGGTTCCTGTCTTTGAGATTTTCCAAGAGAGAGAGGATGTTTTCGTTGATAGAAACGAGGAGGGAGATCATTTGACTTGCCAGGTTGTGATTGTAGTTCTCAATATTTTTTACTCTCCTCTCCATCAGAGTCTCCCAGCTGTTCCGATCGCCTTGGCTTTCTGCACCTGTCTTGCTCTTGATTTTTTCCATTTGGGAAACCCTATCTCTGACATCCTCAAGCTCATGGAAAAGCCATTTAATTGATCTGAAGTTGTCGATCATGCTATTGCAGGCATTGTTCAACAGATTCATGCCCGTTTCTCTTGCATTATCAGAAATAGCCACCATAGCCGGGTTAATTAGCTCATTGAGTCTAGGCTTCTTCAGGTCATCCACCAGGAGTTGGGGGTTCATCGCCTCTCTGTAGATTCCCATAGTGGCCGTTCTCACATTGAATTTGAGCCGTCCTTCCTAAGATTTTATCTTGGTCGATAAGCAACTTTGCCTCCACCGAAAAATCTTTTCCGGCATGCCAGGTCAGATTATTGGTGGCGTTAACCCCTTTATTAGCAAACCAATCAGCGATTGGGTTTGCCTCTCTGTAAACATGAGTGACGTGGACCTTATCGAACTTTGTGAGAGTGGTGCAAGTCTCAGAAATTATGTTCGCAATCATCCACGAGGGAGGGGAAATACCATTAATGGTATTAATAATGTTTTTGGAGTCCCCCTCAAGCCAGAGTTTAGTAATCCCGGCTTCAAAAGCCAACTTGACCACCTTACTCGCAGCTCTTGCTTCAGCCAGATGAATAGTCTGGATTCCCAGCGGGGAAGCAAAGGCAGCTATTCCCTCCCCATAGCTATTTCTTATGATTCCACCGCAACCTGAAGGGCCTGGGTTACCCTTAGAAGCCCCATCAAAGTTGGCTTTTGACCAACCATCTGGGGGGAGAAGCCAACTAGCATCCTTCCTTTTGAGGTTCCTGTCTTTTTCTTTAGCTATCTTTCTGTCCCCGTCTTCTTCTTCTTCCTCCTTCAGCACTTGGAGATTTTCCTTTATATTCTTCGAGACCTTCCTGCCAAGGATTATAGCCGGCTCCTCTCTGTCTCTAAATATTCTATTATTCCTTTCCTTCCAAATTCCCCAGCAAAAATGGGGTAAAATCCAGTCCGAGTGATCCTGCCGACCAGCAATCTTACAAAGACCTTTCCACTGATGGAAAAAATCCATGAGATTATCCGATTTGCACCAGAGAGTTTCATTATCATGTGTGATGACATTCCACACCTCCCTGGCATAGTCACATAAGATGAAAATGTGATTTCCGGTCTCAGCCTGATTCTTACACAAGGGACATCTACTGGACATAACATGTCCTCGCTTCATGAGATTGTCATGAGTAAGGATTTTGTTCTGAAGAGCCAGCCAGTAAAAAATGTTGATCTTTGGAGTGAGACCCATAATCCAAGCCTCCGCCCAAGGGGCCTTCTCTTTTAAGCTCCAAAGGGAATTATAGCTTGAGGCAACAGAGTATCTTCCATTGGGATTATCCCTCCAGACCAGCTCATCCCCCAAATTGATAGGAATCATGGAATTGAGCATAAGCATTATAGGAGTCAAGTCCTCAGAGATGAGGGATAGGTTACTCCATTCCTGGCCATTCCAATAATCACAAAATTTGGACCCAATTTGATCAGTACAAGCTTGCATCCATCTCTCAAAAATAGGGTTATTGATAAGTGGATCTTGGGAAAGCCATCTATCCGACCAGAACTGGATGTCCTTCCCATTTCCCAATTTCCATGATATCCTGGCCTTAGCCAGGTCCCTGGCTTTCATGATCCCATTCCAAATGTTCGATCCTTTTGGGATATCTTCATTAAAAAGGGTGAAAAGAAGAGTGGGTCTTCTAAGGTACTTGTTTACTAGGGTGTCCCTCCATTCACCGGTGCTACTAAAGATCCGCCATATTTGTTTAGCTAGGAGAGCCTTATTGAGGTGGGTGATCTTTCTAATGCCCAGACCTCCGTACCTCTTAGGGAGGAAAACCTTCTCCCAGGCAACAAGAGGGTATCTTTTCTTCCCTTCATTACCATTCCAAAGGAAGTCTCTCTGGATTTTCTCCATTCTTTCAGCTATTTTCCCCGGAATTCCAAAGAGGCTCAGGGCGTAGATTGGCAGATTTTGAAGAGAAGATTTGACTAAGAGGCATTTCCCCGCTTGACTAAGAGAGACCCCTTTCCAACCAGCCATCTTCCTGTTGAATCTGTCCAAAATACCATTCCAAAAAGACTCCGGGGGTGAGGATCCCAAAGGGAGACCAAGATAGGTAGAGGGGAAAGAGCCTACCCCACAACCCAGAATCCTGGCAATTTTTCTTTGTCTAACCTCAGAGGTGTTGATGAAAAAGAGCGAGCTTTTGTTCCAATTAATCAGCTGACCCGTCCCACTGGAGTAAGTATCAAGAATCTTCTTCAGGGCTCTGGCCTCTTTGACAGAAGCTTCCCCCCCCAAGATAGTATCGTCAACAAATTGCTGATGAGTGAAGGGAACGCAATTAGAGGAGGGAAGGATCCCTTTGATACAAGCCTCATGCTTTCTACAGTCTATAATCCTTCCTAAGCATTCAGCTAAAATGATGAACAAAATGGGCGAAAGGGGGTCTCCTTGTCTAAGGCCTCTGGAAGGTTTGAAAAAATTAGAAGGGACTCCATTAACCAGAACAGCCAAGGAGGAGGTGGACACCAATTGAGAGATAATTTTGCAAACTTTACTATCAAAGCCAAAAGTCGAGAGGACCTTCCCAAGGAGAGACCAGTCCACCCTGTCATAAGCTTTAGAAAGATCCAGTTTGAGAAACATACCTTCCCGTTTGGATGCCTCAAGAGAGTGGATGACTTCGTGCACCATCTGGACAGAATCCAAAATTTGTCTCCCTGGAACAAAACCCGATTGATGCTACGAGATTATCATGGGCAAGATCTTGAGCATTCTTAAAGTGAGAACTTTAGAGATGATCTTGTAGAGTGAGTTGCACAGACTAATAGGTCTAAAGTTGTCCAACGAGTCCGCCCTAGGGGATTTAGGAATGAGAACCAAAAAAGTCGAGTTTAGCTCCTTGAGAATAGATTTGGCTCCAAAGAATTCCTGGATAGCCTGAACAACCTCTCCCATGATCACTAGCCAGAACCTTTGGAAGAAAAAAGTGGGAAAACTGTCCAGGCCTGGAGCCTTGTCAGCAGGTAGAGAAAAGAGAGCCTCTCTAACTTCCGAAGCATTAGGAATAACACAGAGCTGTTTATTATGGATAGGTTGAATGAGCTGAGGGATACAGTGTAACAAATCCTCCTAGTCCAAATTGGAAAGCATTGGGTCCTTAGAGAGAAGGCTAGAGAAAAAGGAAACAGCTTCTTCTGAGATGGGAGATTCTTCAGTTAACAGCTCCTGCCCCTTTCTAATACCATAGATCCTGTTACTAGCATGGTGCTTGAGGGTGGTTAGGTGAAAAAACTTAGTGTTCCGATCTCCTTCCTTTAGCCAGGTGATCCTCGATCTTTGCCTCCAAAATTTTTCTTCCTTATTAATAATGTTATGAATTTCAGACAGGGTCTTGAGCTCCGAAACCCTGTTGGTCTCAGTGTAACCTTCCTTCTGAATGCAATCTTGGATAATAGTTAGATTATCAAATAACTCTTTCTTTTCATGGAAGATATGACCAAAATCAGACTTGTTCCAAATTTTAATCATCCTCTTCACATTGCTAAGTTTTCTGGTGACTCTGAACATGGTTGAGCCCTCCACCTCTATCCCCCACCATTTCTTAATATTATCTAGGAGGTCAGGGTGAGAGGTCCACATTTTCTCAAACCTGAAAGGATGGTGTCTCCTGTGTACCAGAGGGGAAACTAAAAGAGAAATGGAAGAGTGGTCCGAACCAATTCTGAGAAGCAGAGATAGTCTGCAGCTGAAGGATTGAAGCCAGTCTGAAGATATAAGAGCTCTATCCAGCCTAACCTGAATGCAATCATGGCCTTTTCTCTTGTTTGACCAGGTAAAGGATCCGCCCTTAAGCTCTACGTCCATAAGGGCCAGATTATTTATGAATTTAGAAAGATCCTGTTTACTTTCCCAATCCGGGGGCATACCTCCCTTTTTCTCTTTATCTTCTAGCGGTGTGTTAAAGTCTCCCATGATTATACCTTTCTTAATATCACAATCTTGCACCATATTACCAACTTTGGTCCAGAAGTTTTTTCTATCTCTCTTATTATTGGGGGCGTAAATATTCACTAAAAACCAAGAATCATTGGTGTGCAAATGTTGAACTCTGCAGAAAAGAATGTTATCTTCATCATACTCAGCTACTATATTGAAATACTTATCATTGAAAAGTAACAGCAGTCCTCCAGACGCTCCTTCAGAGTTAGAGGCTATGCCCTTCATGCTATTGTTGAACTTAATATTTTCCATCCTTTCCTTCTTCATTTTAGTTTCCTGGATTAGAAACACATCAGGCCTTTGGTCCCTTATCATATTTCTAATAACTTCTTTCTTGTGGATTCCATTGAGTCCACGAATATTCCAAGATAAGATCTTCATGATTTAACTACTGAACATGCTTCCTGGATGGTGCGTTGCGTACCATCCTTAATGTTTCTTCTGGCTTCCTCTTTCCTGATTTCATTCTTATTTTTCCTTCCCACTAGGTTAGGTTTGTGGCCGAGATCAGCCTTGGCCTTGCTTCTAGTAGAAGGGGGAGATACCGGAGAAGGGTCCCTGCTATTCTTCTTCTTTCTACTCCTGACTTCTGTCCAGGGATTCTCTTCTCCCTCTAGTCCTTTGTCCAGCCAAGCATCAATTCTCGCCAAATATTCCATTGCCAATGCAGACAGCCTCTCTATGATTTTGTTTACTGTTGAAGGGGGGGGACAACACACCGGGTTAGGGTCCTGGGACATGGGTTCCCCCTCCTTTAGTTCTTCCATGGAGTTCGGGACAAAGGATAGTTTCAAGTCATCCTCCTGAGAATCCAGAGGGGGAAGAGTCATATTTTCACCTGTCTCCTCAGGTTTCTTCTCAGATTCCTTCGCATTGGGGAGAGGTGTTGTATCGTCTTTCACTCCTTTCTCTTCTCCCCCTCCTACTTTTCCTTCTGCCTCTCCATTTGCCTTGACTTGCGATGCTTTTTTCCTCCATTCTTTTTTGGGATCTAGAGAATCTTTTATCCCCCCTTGTGGACGAGCCTTTCCCACCGTACTCTTCCCTTTGAAAAGTGGGCATGATCCAGCCTTGTGGCCAGCCTTCTTACAATGGAAACAAGCAAAAGGCACACTTTCATAGTCAATCTTTTGAGATCTTTTTCCCAGACGAGATTGTAGTTCTAAAACTTGAGGCATGTCCTGGCCTTCGATGACTCCTACACAGATTCTTGCGTAGTTCAATCTTTTCTTAGCTGCTGTGACAGGGTCAATGGAGAGGAGCTCTCCAAAGGTCCTGGCTATGCCATCAAAGACATCCTCATGCCAATATTCCAAAGGAAGTTCCGGAAGTCTTAACCAAACTGGAACCTGAGATTGGAAATCATTGTTCAAATCCAAGTTGGATGTCCATTTTTGCAATATTAGGTTGGATCTGCCCAAAGACCAGTTCCCAGCACATAGTATACGAGAAAAATCTTCCGAGCAAGAGAACTCAAAAGACATGAAGCCTTTGGCCATAGCAGTCACTTCTACATGCCCTTTAAGGTCCCATTTTCTCCTGGTAAATGTCCTCACTACATCAATATTAGGTCTTGGCCCTACAAATTTTCCTACCAGAGTGTTCGCCATGCTTAGGATATTGTGGTCAATAATTTCCCTAGGGATTTCCAGAGAAAAAATACCTTTCTCCTTATCAGATTTGTCAATGACTTTTGGGAAAGATGATTTACCTGATGGTTTTATCCCAAATAGATTTGACCAGCGTCCCCATGCCCTAGACGGCCCACTGCCCACATGGGGGGGAGGGGGAATCTTCTCACCTGGATGGGGCATCATAACCCGTGGGTCCCCATCCTTTGAGGCATCCTCATCTTTCCCCTCCATTTCCTGCCCTGCGCTTGCTGCATGCCTTGCTGCATGCCCTCCTGCAGACATGCTCTCCTGTCTCCCGCCTTTCTCCAGATTCGAAACAATGTGATTTGAATTGCAATTCCCGCCCGCTCCATCCCTCTCTCTCACCGTGCCCATCCCTCCTTCCAACGTGCATCTTGACTCATGTTGATATGTTATATGCTCTTAGATATATTGATATATCTCTTTTATTTCTAGCTCCATGTTGTAATATAGATTTGTGATTTGAAAATCTAGCACTTGGATAGATTAGATATGAACCTCTTGTGATGATAGGAAAATAAAATAAGAGAAACAAGATGATAAGATCAAGAAGAATCAAGAGGATGATTGCAGTTGAGTGATATGTCTATGAAAGGTAAAGAAGACTCTCTTGACACTCAAATGAAAGCTAGTATGAAAAGTGAAATTACAAGGATTAGATAAGTAGGTCCGAATTTCTATCATTGTGATGCAGGAGCATCCTGGGTTGCATTGCTAGCCTACATGTTTTAAGATTGTCCTAGGTTTTTTGAGTTGCAATGTCTTGCATTGCCAAGCTTTTAGTAGTTTCCAAGCATTGGAGATACACTGAGTAACCTTTTCGTATGTGCGCAAAGAGATTGGAGTTATCATGTTAAGGTTCGAGCTATTTTTCCCTTGCTGGTGGAGTTGTATTTTTCTGGTTTCTGGGTCCCTATTGTAGACTATGTAACTAATTCTATGCAATGAGCTGAAAATTTTAGGTATTGAAGAGGGCCTAGAGTACTCCAATTTACTAGAGGAACAAGTCCTAATTCATTATATGTTGGGAGATATGAAAATTCTCTTACAGTATCAATTTCTAGCAGTTTGTGTGATGGGTTTTATTGCATGACTTTTAGGATGGATGTGTAGATATCCTTAATGAATCAGCCCTTGCACCCTTAAAAGGGTTGTAGAGGACCTAAATTAATACCTTTAGTTTTAAGCACAAGTTCTAATTCAGTTTGGGCTAGGAGATATAACACTTTTTCTTGGGTATCAATTTTTGTTTATTTAATTTATGTTGAATGCTGACTTGTGGCTCTTCCAGTATTTAATGTTAGGTTTATTTTAGTTCTTATCATTCTAGGTTGACTTGTGGCTTAGATTGGTAAAATTAGGGGTTGTGGTGAAGTTTCAAGGATTATTGTTCATCCATCTTGGAGAAATATAGATGATAGAAGGAGGATAGGAAATGAAAAGCATATGTGTCTAGAAATCTGAACTTGAAGCTTGATCTTGGGTTTGAATGTGTTATGTATCTAGCCATAACCCAGAAGGCCTTATATCTAGGCATGTATAATGAAATTTTCATGAATCAATAAAGAATATTGTTCTCTCTCTCTATGGTGTCATTCTCTTTTGTGTTAACTCTTGCATGGTGGTTTGGGTAGCTGAGTGTGCCAATTGGTTTTAGTTACTCACACCTCACTATATCACATCAAGCCTTATTAGACATATTGAAATATCTTATAACCATCATTAATGTTAAATATGAAGTTGTGGATATGATCTATATTAGACGGGATGTGGGAATCTAACCTATGCATCAGAGTAATAAATGTAAAGATGAAAGTGTAATTAGATTCTCTAGGTTCAGTATGGCAAGATTATGCTTGACTTTGGACACAAAATGTTGAGATGGCCATAAGAATGGTCTTGTAGGAGTAAAAAAAATGAATAGATGAGGACATTGTTGGAAATGATTGAAATGATCATGAATGAAGAATAATGGAACTGGTAAAGAATGTTTTCAATTATTGTTTTGTCATTGATGTCAAACTTGCTACTTGTAGGAATGCCAATTGCTTAAGTGATCCAAATACTATCAATTGGTTGATTGACAAGGAGGAGGCAATCAATCAAATGTAACTAGAGCACCTAAAGAAAGGTTGAAGTTATGATGTTGTAATGAAGTATAAGGATCAACTAATCCATTGATGAAATAGTGTATTGATGACATACTCTAAGAGGATGGACACACTGAGACACATCAAAGATGTAAGGTTTAACTAAGTCATTTGTAAAGCCTAACTAAGTTCATTGGAGAGAGCCGAGTAAGCTAGTTAGAGTTGAGCAGATTCTTAGTTGAAGTTGAGCAAGTTCAACTTTAGTGTAAGTCGAGTGATTATTTAGGTGCCGAGTAGCAAAAAAAGGTAATAGATGCCGAGTAAGTCTTCAAGTGTCGAGCAAAGAAGAAATGCTATAGGTGCCAAGCACTAGTAAAAGAACACGATCTGAGTAGCATAGAATCTATCAGGTGCTGAGTAATTGTTCAAGTGTCGAGTAACTCAGGAAAAGACTTCAGGTGCCAAGCATTTATAAAAGTAATCAAAGCTGAGTAATATAGAAGAAGTTGAGCATCAGTAAACCAATGATGCCAAGTTGTTGCATTATTTGTTAAGCTAAAGATTCGCTAGATTAGTAGTGATAAGTTTGCTACATCAAATTTTTTGAATTAGTTGGATGATAAGGATGATGATTACATGTCAAATTTTTTTAGGTAAACCGTGCTAACCAATTCAAGGTGAATGCTAATGGATTTATCATGAAGTTTCTAGAAGAAGATATTTTGAGGGAAAAAAATATCATTTTCTCAGATCAAATTAAGATTTAAGTGGGAAGTGAAGAACATGACTTCTATATAAGGAGTTATGGGTCAGAGATCAAAATAGGGGGAGTTGGTCACAAGTGTGGTCAAAGCCAAGAGAAGGCTAATGTGAAGGAGGACACAGTGAGGAGTAAGTACATAGCATCAAGACTCTGAGTTGATCAAGTGATCATGGAGTGCATTGGCATAACGAGTGGAAGAACTCAAGGAGATAGATCTTAAAGGGTGAACAAGCTATCAGCACTGAAAGGGAGGAAAGCCAAGAAAAGAAAAGGATTGAAGAGCGATATGAAATCTGCAAGGTTAGGGTTGCAATCTTTATCAGGTCAAAACCCTTCTAATACTCTCTTACAATTGTATTAGATATTGAAATCCTAAATTGCTAGGTTATCTTAACAACAAGATGGATAAGCCTCAGGAAAAGGATAGAAGATCCCCAGGAGAAGGATAAGAGATCCTTAGGAAAAGGATAGGAGATCCTTAGGAGGAGCATAGGAGATCCTTAGAGAGGGATAAAAGATTCTTATGTGAAGGTGAATGTAAATCCCATGGATTTGGGTGGTCCTAACAGCTCTATGTAAATCCCTTAACAGGGTGACATTCTGAGTTGAATGTTCTTAAGTCCTATAAAAAGGCTAACTCCTAATAGGATGTAGAAATCCTTTAATAGGGTCACATCTTACAGTGTGTAAAGCCTTTAATAGGGAAGTCCTTTAATAGGTCAAAGAATCAGAAGTGGTTGAAATCAATTGCACAATTATTTTGTGGGTGTCATCCCCACCCAAGTTTTACCTTCTTATTTCTGGAGGGTTTATGGGTCATCAAAACCCTTTGTGTTATGGTGTGATGCATGTTTACTTTTCATGATTATTTAATGTTTAATTGCATGCATGATAAGAAAGTAAAAGGATAGTACTTCTGATTCACTCTTGTTTTATTAGAAAATTTGAATTGGACATTATTGGACCTAGAATAACTGATTCACCCCCCTCTAGGTTATTCTAAAGAATTCTAACAATTGGTATGAGAGCCCACTGCTGATTTGTTTCAAGGTACTAGTAGTAGGAAGATCAAGATGTCGAAGAGAGAAATTCTCAAGCTAAACAAAGACAACTTTGTTGCATGGAAAAGTTTGATGAAGCTACACCTTAGATCAATAGGTGAGTATGTACAGACCTCAATCATTGTTGATCATGTAGACCTTGTAGGACCTCTAACTATAGATGATAGGTGCAAGAAGAAGGAGCACAATCAATTGATGTTAGATATTGCTTCAGCACTAAGCTATGCCAAGTATGATGACATCAAAGAATGTGGTAATGCACATCAGATGTGGGAAAGATTATCAAGAATCTATGGAGGAGATGATAATTTCAAGAGAGCCAAAAGAGAGAGCCTAAGAGGAAAGTTTGATGACATGAAAATGGAAGAAGGAGAGAATGCTACTCAATATGGTGCAAGGATGAAGGAAGTAGTAAGTGCATAGGAGGACAATTAGCAGAAGAAAAACTATGTAGAAAATACCTGAGAACTTTGCTTCCTATCTTTGCTATAAGAGTATCAGCCATCCAAGAGCTAAGGTGTGTACTAGGCAACGCATTATCATTTGAAGGAATAATTGGAACACTCACTAACTTTGAGCTATCCAACTTTGACAACTACAAGCTAGAAAAATTTGAATCTGCATTCAAAGCCAAGATGACAATAAAAGACGATGAGGAGGTTAAAACAAAGAAAAAGAGTGGAAAAGGAAAGTATGTATCTAGTGACAGTAGCACTGATGAAGATGATGTAGACCAATTGGAGGCATTACTAGCAAGAAGATTTCATAGAGGAAGATGAAAATTCAAAGGTAAGCTACCAATCATTTGTTTCAACTATAATGAAGTTGGTCACATTGCAGCTAGATACACATGAAAAAATAAATACAAGGATGGAGGCAACTTCAAGAACAAAAAGGAGGACAACAAGGACTACAAACGTAAAGGAAAAAGATGCTACATTGTTGAAGAAGACTCTGACAAGAATGATGATGAAGTAGTCTATGTGGCTATGAAGGATAAATCAGATGAAGATGAATCAATTGCCCTAGTAACTTGCATGAACAAGAATAATGAATGGATCATAGATAATAGGTGCTCTCATCACATGATAGGAGATAAAAGTAATTTGATTTCCTTTACTCAATATGAAGGAAATAGTGTTAGATTTGGTAACAATGAACCATGTTAGATCAAAGGGAAAGGTAGTATCAAGCTTACTAAAAAGATAACATGTGAGAATGCATACTATGTTGAAGGCCTGAACTATAACTTGTTAAGTGTATCATAGTAGGCAACATAGGATGCAAGGTTGAATTTGAAAATAGAGTTGCTAAGATCTATGATTCCCAAGGAATTCTATTAGGAAAAGGTGACCAGACTAGGAGTAATTTGTTTTACCTAGACATGGAAGATGATTCTTGTCTCATTGTTCAAACTGATGATGTATGGTTATGGCACAAGAGGCCATGTCATGTAAATTTTGACAATCTAATAAGCATTAGCAAGATGAAGAAATTAAAAGGTCTACCAAAGTTGAAAAATCCTGATAACACCATGTGCAAACAATGCCAATTAGGGAAGATAACCAAGTGAACTTTCAAAAGAAAAACTTATACTTCTAATGAAGTATTAGAGCTACTTCATACTGACTTGTGTGGTCCTATTGAAGTGCAAAGCTACTAAGGTGACATATAAATAATGTTATTTGTAGATGACTATTCAAGGATGATGATAGTCATGTTCTTGAAACTAAAATCAGATGTATTTCAAATGTTCAAATGGTACTTGGCTAGAGTTGAGAAAGAGACTGGAAAGAGTCTAAAATATCTAAGATCTGATAGAGGAGGTGAATTCACATAAAGAGAATTTGAAGAATTCTGTAATGAAAGAGGAATCAAAAGATAGACATCATCACCTAGGACTCCACTCAGAATGGTATAGCAAAAAGAAGGAATAGATCAGTTATTGACTGTGTCAGGACCTTAATAATGGAGAAAAATGTTGAACTCAAGTACTGGAGAGAAGCTATAAGTACTGCAGTCTACACACTCAATAGAGTTCAAGTCAAGAAAGGTACAAATGCAACACCTTTTGAATTATGGTATGAGCATTCTCCTAATGTAAAAATTTTCAAAATATTTGGATGCAAATGCTATATATATAAAGAGTCTAGAAATGGAAAGTTTGATGCAAAGAGTGAGGAAGGCTTATTTCTTAGTTATTCTACTAGAAGCAAAGCTTATATGTGCTTGAATTTTAATACTAACAAAGTAGTAGACAACACAAATGTGAAATTTGATGAGCTTGTAGAAGTTCAAAGTGTTGAGAACACTGAGAAAGAAGAAGAATACAACACCTTTGTATAATTTTTTGAAGGTATACCTAATAATGGTGAAGTTGCTAGTTAGAATGACAATCAACAACAAAATCTAGTATCTGTAGAGTCACAGACACTGAATGCCAAACAACAAATACATTCAGAAGTCAAGCTACAGAATAAAGAGAATGTTCATTCAAATTCTGTGAATAGCCAACAAGAAGAAAATGAAAAAATACCTGATAAAAATATGCATGAGGATTTAGATTCTGAAAGAAACATGCAAACAAGGAAACAACCAGTATTGGCAAAATATGTAAGAAGAAATCATCTTGCAGATAAAATTAGTAGAAACAAAGAGGAAGGACCAATGACAAGGAATAGACTTAGAAGTGAGACATGTCTACTCAAAAATATGGAACCAAAAATAGTAAGTGAAGCCATAAAAGATGATGACTAGTACAATGGCATGAAAGAAGAAATAGAACAAATTGAGAAGAACAAGACATGGACTAAGAAACTGACAAAAATGTAATTGGAACTAAGTGTGTGTTTAGAAACAAGTTAGATGAGAATGGTGAAATCACAAGGAGCAAGAAAAGAATAGTCTATAAACAGTATGCACAAGAAGAAGGACTAGACTATGGAGAAACATTTGCTCTAGTTGCTAGTATGCAAGGAGTAAGGACTTTACTAGCATATGCAGCCTTCAAAGGATTTAAAGCCTATCAAATGGATGTTAAGTCCACATTTTTGAATGTTATACTTGAAGAGGAAGTCTACATAAAGCAACTAGAAGGATTTGTTGATCAAAATAACAAAAATAAGGTATGTAAATTGCATAAGGTTCTATATGGATTAAAGCAAGCCCATAGAGCTTGGTATGAGAGACTTCACAAGTATCTAGTGCAAATAGGATTTGAAATAAATGATTATAATATCAAAATTTACATCAAATCAGAAGAAAGTAAAGATATTCTTGTATCTGAAATCTTTGTAGATGACATAGTTTTTGGAGGAAAGAAACTTGTACTTTGTGAATGTTTTGCTAACAAAATGAAACATGAGTTTGAAATGTCTATGTTTGGAGAAATCAAGTTCTTTGTTGGATTGCAAGTACACCAACTAAAACATGGTATATTTTTGACACAATCAAAGTACATGAAAGAGATACTCAAGATGTTTGGATTAGAAGACTCCAAACCTATCAGGACACCAATGGAAACAGGACATAAGCTATTCAAAAATGATGAATTAGCTGAAGTCAATCAAATAATGTAGAGATCCATGATTGAAAAAATACAATATGTTGTACATAGCAAACAAGACATATCACTAGCAGTTGTAATAGTGGCTAGATTCTATGCTAATCCTAGAGAAAATCATCTCATGGCAGTAGAAAGGATAATGAGGTATCTCAAAGCAACTGATGATTTTGGCCTATATTACAAAATGAATGAGATGTTTTACCTCAATGCATACACAAACACAGATTGGGAAGGCAATATTGATGACAGGAAAAGTACAAGTGGAGGATCATTACTCTTAGGTAAAAGGCTAGTTACTTGGACTAGCAAGAAACAAACATGCACATCTCATTCCACTATAGAAGCAAAATATGTGGAAGCAGCAGTCAATTACACAAACATTGTGTGGTTCAAACATCTATTGAAAGGAATGAAAGAAGAGGTAACCAAATCTGTGATATTGTATTTTGATAATACAAGTACTATAAACATATCCAAGAATCCAGTAATGCATGCAAAAACCAAGCATATTGCAATCAAGTATCACTATGTCAGAGAATTGGTGGAAGACAAACAAGTGAAGATAGAGTACATTCACACAAAGGAACAAATTGCAGATATCTTCACCAACCATTTCCCAAGAATGCTTATGAATATCTTAGAGTCAAGTTGGGGGTAATGCCCCTAACTCAAGCAATCTAAAGCAAGAAAGAAGCTGCCCTACATCTACAAGAACAAATCATTGAAATATCAAAAGAATGATGTAGAGGATGACAACAGGAATAGAAATTTAGATCAATCACAAGCATTATGATAGAGGGAGAAAACATGAGATGCAAAGCATATATTTAGCATGTTAAAGATGCTACATCTTTCACATTTATGTCAAAGAGGGAGATTTATGAGAAATTGATCAATAAATGGTAAAGATATGGAGATATATGAGATTAGTAGTAAGGATGCAGTAGTCAAGAGGGAGAAGTAGAAAATGTATATAATTTTGGTTGTAACTAAGTTGATCACCTTAATTAATTGATAAGTTTGGTTTGTCATCAACACCAAAGAGGAAGATTGTTGGAAATGATTGAAAGGATCATGAATGAAGAATAATGGAACTAGTAAAGAATGTTTTCAATCATTTTTTTGTCATTGATGTCAAACTTTCTACTTGTAGGAATGACAATTGCTTCAGCGATCCAAATACTATCAATTGGTTGATTGACAAGGAGGAGGCAATAAATAAGATGTGACTAGAGCACCTAGAGAAAGGTTGAAGTTATGATGTTGTAATGAAGTATAAGGATCAGCTAAGCCATTGATGAAATAGTGTATTGATGACATACTCTAAGAGGATGGAGACACTGAAACACATCAAAGATGTAAGATTTAACTAAGTCATTTGTAAATCCTAACTAAGTTCATTGGACAGAGTCGAGCAAGTTCAAATTTAGTGTGTGCAGAGTGATTATTCAGGTGTCAAGTAACACATAATCCTTTAGGTGCCGAGTATCAAAAAAAGTTAATGGATGTCGAGCAAGTTTATTCAGGTGCCAAGGATTAGTACATATAGTAGGAGCCGAGTAACACAAAGGGTGTCAAACATCAGTAAATCAATGTTGTCAAGTTGCTGCATTATTTGTTAAAGTCAAAGATTCACCAGATCAATAATGATAAGTTTGTTACATTGAAATTTTTAAATTAGTTGGATGATAAGGATGATGAGTAGATGTCATAGAATTTCATATGAACCATGAAAACCAATTCAAGGTGAATGCTAATGTATTTATCATGAAGTTTCTAGAAGAAGCAATTTGGAGGGAAAAAAATATCATTTTCTCAGATCAAATTAAGATTTGAGTAGGAAATGAAGAAAAATCCTTCTTTATAAGGAGTTGCAGGTCATAAATCAAGAGAGTGCATGAGGGAGTTGGTCATAAGTGTGGTCATGCAAAGAAGCCAAGAGAAGGCTAGTGTGAAGTGTCAAGAAGAGGACATAGTGAGGAGTAAGAACATAGCATGAAGACTCTGAGTTGATCAAGTGACCATATGAGTGCATTTGCATTACAAGTGGAAGAACTCAAGGAGATAGATCTTGAAGGGTGAACAAGCTATCAGCACTACAAGGAAGAAAAGCCAAGGAAAGAAAAGAACTAAAGAGTGATCTAAAATCTGCAAGGATAGGGTTGCAATCTTTATCAAGTCAAAACCCTTCTAATACTTTCTAACCATTTTATTAGATATTGAAATCCTACATTGCTAGGTTAGCTTAATAGCTAGGTGGATAAGCCTTAGGAGAAGGATAAAGAGATCCTTAGGAGAAGGATAGGAGATCCTTAGGAGGATAGGAGATCCTTAGAGAGGGATAAAAGATTCTTTTGAGAAGGTAATTGTAAATCCCATGGACTTGGGTGAGCCTAACAAATCTATGTAAATCCTTTAACAGAGTGGCATTCTAAGTTGAATGTTCTTAAGTCCTCTAACAGGGCACACTCCTAACAAGGTGTAGAAATCCTTTAGCAAGGTCACGTCTTCAAGTGCCGGGAAAAGAAAAAGTGCTATAGGTGCTAAGCACCAGTAAAACAACAGAAGAAGCCTAGTAACACAAAATCCTTCAAGTGCTGAGTAATTGTTCAAGTTTTGAATAGCTCAGGAAAAGAATTCAGTTGCCGAGCATCAGTAAAAGCAGTAGAAGCAGAGTAACAAAGAAGGAGTCGAGCATCAGTAAATCAATGATGTCGAGTTGCTACATTATTTGTTAAGTCAAAGATTTGCCAGATCAGTAGTGATAAGTTTGTTACACCAAATTTTGTGAATTAGTTGGATAATAAGGATGATGAATAGATGTCACCAAATTTTATGTAAACCATGCAAACCAATTCAAGGAAAATGCTAATGGATTTATCATGAAGTTTCTAGAAGAAGCAATTTTGAGGGAAAACAATTTTTTTTCTCAGATCAAATTAAGATTTAAGCGAGAAGTGAAGAACAAGACTTCTATATAAGGAGTTACAAGTCAGAGATCAAAATAGGGGGAGTTGGTCACAAGTGTGGCTGAAGCCAAGAGAAGGCTAATGTGAAGGAGGACACAGTGAGGAGTAAGTATAGAGCATCAAGACTCTGAGTTGATCAAGTGATCATGGAGTGCATTGGCATAACGAGTGGAATAACTCAAGGAGATAGATCTTGAAGGGTGAACAAGCTATCGACACTACAAGAGAGGAAAGACAAGCAAAGAAAAGGATTGAAGAGGGATCTAAAATCTGCAAGGTTAGGGGTGCAATCTTTATCAGGTCAAAACCATTTTAATACTCTCTTACCATTGTATTAGATATTGAAATCCTACATTGTTAGGTTAGCGTAATAGCTAGATGGGTAAGCCTCAAGAAAAGGATATAAGATCCCCAAGAGAAGGATAAGAGATCCTTAGGAGAAGGATAGGAGATGCTCAGGAGGAGGATAGGAGATCCTTAGAGAGCAATAAAAGATTCTTTTGAGAATGTGACTATAAATCCCATGGACTTGGATGGGCCTAACAACTCTATGTAAATCCCTTAATAGGGTGAAATCCTAAGTTGAATGTTCTTAAGTCCTGTAAGAAGGCACACTCCTAATAGGGTGTAGAATTCCTTTAATAGGGCCACATCTTACAGTGTGTAAAGCTTTTAACAGGGCAAACCATCAAAAGTGGTTGAAATCAATTGCATAGTTATTTTCTGGGTGTCATCCCCACCCGAGTTTTACCTTCTTATTCGTAGAGGATTTTTGGGTCATCAAAATCTTTTGTGTTATGGTGTGATGCATGTTTACTTTTCATGATTGTTTAATGTTTAATTGCATGCATGATAAGAAAGTAAAAGGATAGTACTTCCTATTCACTCCTTTTTTATTAGAAAATCTGAATTGGACATTATTGGACCTTGAAGAACTAATTCAACCCCCTCTCAGTTATTCTAAAGAATTTTAATAATTGGTATTAGAGCCCACTTTTGATTTGTTTCAAGGTACTAGCAGCAAGAAGATCAAGATTTCCAAGAGAGAATTTCCCAAGCTAAACAAAGACAACTTGATTACATGGAAAAGTCTGATGAAGCTACACCTTGGATCAATAGGTGACTATGCATAGAGCTTAATCATAGTTGATTATGTAGACCCTGCAAGACCCCTCACTATAGATGATATGAGCAAGAAGAACGAGAACAATCAAGCGATGCTAGATATTGCTTCAACACTAAGCTATGCCGAGTATGATGACATCAAAGAATGTGGTACTGCACATCAGATGTGGGAAACATTATCAAGAATCTATGGAGGAGATGATAATGTCAAAAGAGCCAAAAGAGAGAGCCTAAGAGGAAAGTTTGATGACACGAAAATGGAAGGAGAGAATGCTGCTCAATATGGTGCAAGGATGAAGTAAGTAGTAAGTGCCATAAGAAGCCTAGGAGGACACTTAGTAGAAGAAACAATATGTAGCAAATACCTGAGAACTTTGCTTCATATCTATGCTATAAGAGTATCAGCCATCAAAGAGCTAAGGTGTGTACCAGGAAACACATTATCATTTGAAGGAATAATTGGAAGACTCACTTCCTTTGAGCTATCCAACTTTGACAACAATAAGCTAGAAAACTTTGAATATGCATTCAAAGCCAAGATGACAATAAAACATGATGAGGAGGTGCAAACAATGAAAAAGAGTGGAAAAGGAAAGTATGTATCTAGTGACAATAGCACTGATGAAGATGATGTAGACCAATTGGAGGCATTCCTAGCAAGAAGATTTCATAGAGGAAGAGGAAAATTCAATGGTAAGCTGCCAATCCTTTGTTTCAAATGTAACAAAGTTGGTCACATTGCAACCAGATGCACACAAAAGAAAAATTACAAGGATGGAGGCAACTTCAAGAACAAAAAGGAGGACAATAAGGACTACAAAGGTAAAGGAAAAAGATGCTACATTATTGAAGAAGTCTCTGAGGAGAATGATGATGAAGTAGTCTATGCGTCTATGAAGGATGAATCAGATGAAGATGAAGCAATTTCCCTAGTAACTTGCATGAACAAGAATAAAAAAAGGATCATAGAAAATAGGTGCTCTCATCAGATGACTAGAGATAAAATTAAGTTCATTTCTTTTACTCAATATAAAGGAAATAGTGTTAGATTTGGTAACAATGCACCATGTCAGATCAAAGGGAAAGGTAGTATCAAATTTACTAAAATGATAACATGTGATAATGCATACTATGTTGAAGGCCTGAACTATAACTTGTTAAGTGTATCATAGTTAGGAAACATAGAATGTAAGTTTGAATTTGAAAATAGAGTTGCCAAGATCTATGATTCCCAATGAAGTCTATTACGAAAAGGTGACCAAACTAGGACTAATTTTTTTTACCTAGACATGGAAGATTCTTTTTATCTCATTGTTCAAACTGATGATGTATGGTTATGGCACGAGAGGCTATGTCATGTAAATTTTGACAATTTGATAAGCATCAACAAGATGAAGAAAGTTAGAGGTCTACCAAAGTTGAAAAGCATGATAACACCATGTGCAAACAATGCCAACTAGGGAAGATGACTATGTCAACTTTCAAAAGAAAAACTTATAATTCTAATGAAGTATTAGAGCTAGTTCATACTAACTTGTGTGGTCCTATTGAAGTCCAAAGCTACAAAGGTGATAGATACATAATGCTATTTGTAGATGACTATTCAAGGATGATGACAGTCACGTTCCTGAAACTAAAATCAGATGCATTTCAAATGTTCAAATCATACTTGGCTAGAGTTGAGAAAGAAATTGGAAAGAGTCTAAAATTTCTCAAATCTGATAGAGGAGGTGAATTCATATCAAGAGAATTTGAAGAATTCTGTAATGAAAGAGGAATCAAAAGATAGACATCAGCACCTAGGACTCTACTTCAAAATGTTATAGCAGAAAGAAGGAATAGATCAGTTATTGACTATGCCAAGACCTTAATGATGGAGAAAAATGTTTAACTCAAGTACTGGAGAGGAGTTGTAAGTACTGCAGGCTACGCACTCAATAGAGTTCAAGTCAAGAAAGGTACAAATGCAAGACCTTTTGAATTATGGTATGAGCATTCTCATAATCAAAAAAATTTCAAAATATTTGGATGCAAATGAGTCTAGAAATGGAAATTTTGATGCAAAGATTGAGCAAGGCACATTTCTTAGTTATTCTACTAGAAGAAAAGCTTATAACTGCTTGAATTTTAATACTAACAAAGTAGTGGAAAGCACAAATGTGAAATTTGATGAGCTTGCAAAAGTTCAAAGTGTTGAGAACACCAAGAAAGAAGAAGAATACAAGACTTTATGAAGGTAACCTAATATGAATACAAGAATAGAAGTTCAAACTTTTATGAAGGTATACCTAATAATGGTGAAGTTGCAACTCAAAATGATAATCAGCAACAAAATCTAGTATCTACAGAGTCACAGACAGTGAATGCCGAATAATAGACAAATTCAGAAGCTGAGTTGCAAAATATATAGAATGTTCATTCAGATTTTGAGAATAACCAACAAGAAGAAAATGAAAAAATACCTAACGAAAATATTCATGAGGATTCAGATTCTGAAAGAAACAACATGCAAACAAGGAAACAATCAATATTGGCAAAATATGTAAGAAGAAATCATCTTGCAAATAAAATTATTGGAAACAAAGAGGCAGGACTAATGACAAGGAATAGACTAAGAAGTGAGACATGTATGCTCAACAAAATGGAATAAAAAATAGTAAGTGAATCCATAAAAGATGATGACTAGTACAATGCTATTAAAGAAGAAATAGAAAAAATTGAGAAGAACAAGACATGGAACTTAGTCACAAGACCAATTGACAAAAATGTAATTGGAACTAAGTGGGTGTTTAGAAACAAGTTAGATGAGAATGGTGAAAGCACAAGGAACAAGGCAAGACTAGTCTATAAAGGGTGTGCACAAGAAGAAGGACTAGACTATGGAGAAACATTTTCTCCAGTAGCCAAAATGGAAGGAGTAAGGACTTTCCTGGCATATGTAGCCTTCAAAGGATTTAAAGTCTATCAAATGGATGTTAAGTCCACATTTTTGAATGGTATACTTGAAGAGGAAGTCTAAATAGAGAAACCAGAAGGATTTATTGATAAAAATAACAAAAGCAAGGTATGTAAATTGTATAAGGCTCTATATGGATTAAAGCAAGCCCCTAGAGCTTGGTCTGAGAGACTTCACAAGAATCTAGTGCAAACAGCATTTGAAAGAATTGGTGATAACAAAAACACGTACATCAAATCAAAAGAAGGTAATGATATTCTTGTGTCTGAAATCTTTGTAGATGAGATAGTTTTTGGAGGAAAGGAATTACTTTGCAAAATTTTTGCTAACAAAATGAAACATGAGTTTGAAATGTCTATGTTTGGAGAAATCAAGTTCTTTGTTGGATTGCAATTACATCAACTAAAACATGGTATATTTGAGACATAATCAAAGTACATAAAAGAGATACTCAAGACGTTTGGATTAGAAGACTCCAAACCTGTCAGCAGACCAATGGAAATAGGACATAAGCTATCCAAAAATGATGAATCAGCTAAAGTCAATCAAACAATGTATAGATCCATGATTAGAAAACTACAATATGTTGTACATAGCAGACTAGACATAGCACTAGTAGTTGGAATAGTGGCTAGATTCTCTACTAATCCTAGACAAAATCATCGCATGACAGTAAAAAGGATAATGAGGTATCGCAAAGGAATTGATGATTTTGGCCTATATTACAAAAAGAATGAGAAGTTTGACCTCAATGCATACACAGACATAGATATGGGAGGCAATATTGATGATAGGAAAAGTACAAGTCAAGGAGCATTATTCTTAGATAAAAGACTAGTTACTTGGACTAGCAAGAAACAAACATGCACATCTCAATCCACTACAGAAGCAGAATATGTGGTAGTAGTAGTCAATTGCACAAACATTGTGTGGCTCAAACATCTATTGAAAGGAATGAAAGAAGAGGTAACAAAAATTGTGATACTGTATTCTGATAATACAAGTGCTATAATCATATCCAAGAATCCAATAATGCATCTAAAAACCAAGCATATTGCAATCAAGTATCACTATTTCAGAGAATTGGTGGAAGACAAACAAGAGAAGATGGAGTACATTCACACAAAGGAAAAAATTGCAGATATCTTCACCAAACCATTTCCCAAGGATTCTTATGAATATCTTAGAGGCAAGTTGGGGGTAATGCCCCTAACTCAAGCGGTCTAAAGCAACAAAGAAGATGCCCTAAATCAATAGGAATAAATCATTGAAATATCAAAAGAATGATGCAGAGGATGACAACGGGAAGAGAAATTTAGATCAGTCACAAGCATGGTGACAGAGGGAGAAAACATGGGATGCAAATCTTATGTTTAGCATGTTAAAGATGCTACATCTTTTGCATTTATGTCAAAGAGGGATATTTATGAGAAACTGGTCAATAAATGGTAAAGATGTGGAGATGTATGAGATTAGTACTAAGGAAGTAGCAGTCAAGAGGGAGAAGCAAAAAATGTATATAATTTTGGTGGTAACAAAGTTGATCAGCTTAATCAATTGATCAGTTTGTTTTTCCATCAATGCCAAAGAGGGAGATTGTTGGAAATGATTGAAAGGATGATGAATGAATTAGAATAGTAGAACGGGTAAAGAATGTTTTCAATCATTGTTTTGTCATTAATGTTAAACTTGCTACTTGCAAGAATGACAATTTCTTAAGTGATCCAAATACTATCAATTGGTTGATTGACAAGGAGGAGGCAATAAATAAAATGTAACTAGAGCACCTAGAGAAAGGTTGAAGTTATGATGTTGTAATGAAGTATAAGGATCAACTAAGCTAGTGATGAAATAGTGTATTGATGGCATAATCTAGGAGGATGGACACATTGAGACACATCAAAGATGTAAGGTTTAATTAAGTCATTTGTAAAGCCTAACTAAGTTCATTGGAGAGAGTCAAGCAAGTAGTTAGAGCCGACAAGATTCTTAGTTGAAGCCAAGAAAGTTCAACTTTAGTGTAAGCCAAGTGATTATTTAAGTGCCGAGTAGCAGAAAAAGGTAATGGATGTTGAGTAAGTCTTCAACTACCTAGCAAAGCAAAAATTCTATATGTGTCGAGTGCAAGTAAAATAATAGAAGGAGCCGAGTAACAAAGAATCCTTCAGGTGCTGAGTAATTGCTCAAGTGTTGATTAACTTAGGAAAAGACTTTAGGTGCCAAGCATCAGTAAAAGTAGTAGAAGCCAAGTAACA
This sequence comes from Cupressus sempervirens, assembly GCA_028749045.1. Classification (NCBI taxonomy): domain Eukaryota; kingdom Viridiplantae; phylum Streptophyta; class Pinopsida; order Cupressales; family Cupressaceae; genus Cupressus; species Cupressus sempervirens. The sequence continues at coordinate 808,179,872 of CM053789.1, forward strand.
CAGAAGGAGCCAAGCATCAATAGACCAATGATGCCGAGTTGCTACATTATTTTTTAAGTCAAAGATTTTCTAGATCAGTAGCGATAAGTTTGTTACATCAAATTTTGTGAATTAGTTGGATGATAAGGATGATGAGTAGATGTCTTAGAATTTTAGGTAAACCATGTAAACCAATTCAAGGTGAATGCTAATGGATTTATCATGAAGTTTCTAGAAGAAGCAATTTGGATGGAAAACAATATCAGATCAAATTAAGATTTAAGCAAGAAGTGAAGAACACGACTTCTATATAAGGAGTTATAGGTGAGAGATCAAAATAGGGGGAGTTTGTCACAACTGTGGTCGAAGCCAAGAGAAGGCTAATGTGAAGGAGGACACAGTGAGGAGTAAGTACTGAGCATCAAGACTCTGAGTTGATCAAGTGATCATGGAGTGCACTGGCATAACGAGTGGAAGAACTCAAGGAGATAGATCTTGAAGGGTGAACAAGATGTCAGCACTAGAAGGGAGGAAAGCCAAGCAAAGAAAAGGACTAAAGAGTGATCTAAAATCTGCAAGGTTAGGGTTGCAATCTTTATCAGGTCAAAACCCTTCTAATACTCTCTTACCATTGTATTAGATATTGAAATCCTACATTGCTAGGTTAACTTAATAGCTAGATGGATAAGCCTCAAGAAAAGGATAGAAGATCCCCACGAGAAGTATAAGAGATCCTTAGAAGAAGGATAGGAGATCCTCAGCAAGAGGATAGGAAATCCTTAGAGAGGGATAAAATATTCTTTTGAGAAGGTGACTGTAAATCCCATGGACTTGGGTGGGCTTAATAGCTCTATGTAAATCCCTTAATAGGGTGACATTCTAAGTTGAATGTTCTTAAGTCCTCTAACAAGGCACACTCCTAACAAGTTGTAGAAATCCTTTAATAGGGTCACATCTTACAGTTTGTAAATCCTTTAATAGGGAAAACCATCAGAAGTGGTTGAAATCAATTGCACAATTATTTTGTGGGTGTCATCCCCTCCCCAGTTTTACCCTCTTATTCCTGGAGGGTTTCTGGGTCATCAAAATCCTTTATGTTATGGTGTGATGCGTGTTTACTTTTCATGATTGTTTAATCTTTAATTGCACACATGAGAAGAAAGTAAAAGGATAGTACTTCTAATTCACTCCTATTTTGTTAGAAAATATGAATTGGACATTATTGGACCTTGAATAACTAATTCACCCCTCCCTCAATTAATCTAAAGAATTCTAACAAACATTAGTTTGAAGATCCTAAGTGTCAAGGGGGTTAAGCAATATGTTCAAGACACCTAAGATGCAAAAAGTACATCGGAAAGCATGCCCCATGCCCATAGTCCTCCAATTTAATAAAATCCTCAAGAGACTAAGGAGGGAACACTCAAGAAAGAAATCAACATAGACAACACACGAAGAAGATAAGTCATGAAAGCCTAAGTCATTTTAGTTTAAGTTTTTGTGGAAGAGGTCTAGTTTTTGTCTTCCTTGGACTCATGTGTACAGGTGTGAAATAACAACAACATCCTATACCAAATAAAAAGTGTTGTCTCAAGGTAAGGTATGAAATAACTGTTGATACACTTGACTTCAAGGGGAGTATTGAAAACCATTATTTATAGAGCTGCTAAAGAAACATTGATTTAACCAAAAGACCCAATAAACTATATATTTTATGCCCACTAGACTTAGGCAAGGACCAATTCCATACTAGTCAAGGGAAAAGATATATGAGATGGACTAGTTCAAAGGGAAAAGTGTTGTACTAATAGACATAAGTGCAAGAGTCTTAAGTAGCACCAGATTATAGGTTTTCACCAATTGGAATAATTTCATTTTAAGGACTTTTTACAATCTCAAAAAAAAAATTGGACCATATTTGAATTCTTTTGTATTTTTTACAATATTTTAGAAATTACTAGTTATCAAGCAAGATCACAATGTTTTTTCCCAGTGTGTAGAAAGGTGTAAGTAATGAAAAATTACCTAAATGTTGGATAAGATAAATGGGAAATGATGCATGAACCAACATGAATGTAATCCTCAGGGACCATCTCCTCAAGAGTTCCCAAGGTAGGGAAAGGGGAAAAAATAGCCATAAAAAGCATGTTTTTAATAAGCAATGGAATCCAATGTGTAAGTAGCATATAAGATAATGACCCAATCTCATGTAAATGTATAGCCCAAAATAAGAGTGGACGTGTCAAGAGGCTTATGAGAACCATGTTTTCTACTTCTTCTTTTTTGATCAAGACCAAGGGATCAATTGGATAGGGTAGTGATAGATTAGAATAAAGAATGAAGTTAGGTATGGATGATATGAGTGAATGATTTTTGAAAATCAAGACCACAATAAGATAGATAATGAATAAGATAGAAAATGCTCATGGATAGCTCACCACTATCAATATCAAATGGGAAAGATGGAATGGATGGATAAGGAAGAATTACACATGATGCCCATTTTTCAAGTTTTCATCATGGTACTTTCCCAAGGCACTAGAAGAAGTGGTTTTCACCATACAAAACATTTATTTCATTTTACTTTTTGTTCTCTTGAATATTTTCTCTTCTTTTTTATTGACATAGTGATCTTTATTTAAATGGATTCTTGTATTTTTTTTTATGTTGTAAATACAAGTTTCTTTCAAAAGATGTGTTTGTTGATGGATAAGGCTAATCATATGGATGGATCATATAGATGGGTGGATGAATATTTGTCAAGGATGAATGTCTTTGTTGAACATGGGGTATGGTGGAAGAAGTGGATGATGAGATAGTAGTAAAAGGTATGGGAGATGGATGAACATAAGGACCCGATATGGATGTAAGGCTTAAAGGCTTTATCTTTGATGGATAAAGGCTAAGGATGGATGCACAAGATGCAAATAGATAATGGAATAGAATATTAACATCTTTAGAGTGATTAACGTGGTCGAGGATACCAATGAACTTAACCATATATTTGATGGGATCAACTAAATCTTGAATATATTTATTCCTATGGAAAGGATTAGGAATAATAGGGGATGCATGAGGTGAATATGGCGAATTGTTACAAGGGAATGAGGGGATATTTTAACATTGACAAGTAGTTTTGGATAGAATACAAAAAGCACATGTATCTCATCATTTTTAGTAAGCTCACTAGAAATGGTGGAAGTGATATTTTAATACTTCTTGGGATATGAATAAGAGGTAGGACATATAGGAATAGGTTGTTCTTGTGATGAAGGAATGATGTCTTGTGAATGATTTAATGGGCTGGATGGATCTTGATGTAGACCTTTCTTGACACTCTTATCTTTAGATTTTTGATAGTCCTATTGACATGGAGCCACTTCTAAGGAAAAGGGAGAATGTTGGATTAGCATGATAGGCTCTTGAAGAGGTAATCAATGATTTCTTAGAGTAAGTATGATAAGTGTAGAACAAAATGAAGGTTTAAGATCTGTAGTCTTATTAGAATTGAAAATATTTTCATCCAAATGTAGATTAGCTTGAGTTAATTTTAAAGGTATCCCTTGAGGGTACAAATAGTCAATATAAAAGCATTGGGATATTTGTTTCATTGATCCATGTTAGAAATGTTTGATGTTTTACTATATAGTTGAAGAACTGTACTGTACAAGAAGACCATCACTAGACATAGGTTCAACAATTTCATCTTTATCAAGGCAAGTATCCTCATGACCTGAGTATTTAGGGGTTCCAACAATAACTAACCAATCATCAATAAGATCTTAGAATTTTATGTTTCAACTCAGTGAATCTTCATTTTTATGAACTTTTTTCTATGGTACATCCGTAATAGAGATCAAAGTTCCACCTCTTAGGTTTTACCTTAGGTTTATAAGGTCAAGAATTGTATGGAAAATAGATGATTATTTTTGTACTAAGGTCTTTAAAATAACATCATACAAGTCTCCCAAAGGTTTCATGTTATGCTTAGATTTAGAGGAAGAAAATACATGATTTTTTGAAGAGCGAGAACATTTATACCTAGAAGAGAGGATGAACATGATCTTGAAGAAGATGACTTATGTACATAGTGAGAGCTCAAGGAAAGCTTTGTTGGTAATTATAATTGGAGAAATGGTTATATTTTCATTGATTTCAAACCTATTAGTAAGACAGAGTGTCAAACCTTCTTTAGAGACATCAAGTAATATTATAGAGTGCCATATCATTTGATTAATGAAGAGGATTTGAAAAGAAGAGATCATGAGATGACCTAGTGAAAGGTTGAGTTGAGGAGTTAAGTATCATGGAAATATAATAGAAACTAGATAAGTTAGTCTTTGACAAGATAATGTGTTGTTAAAAAATACTTGAAATAAAGAAGACAATTGGATGAATCTTAAAGTTGAAACAAGCCATAGGGATAAGATTTACAGAGTATCTGTATTGAGCAGTCAATGAAGGAGTTGAACCAACAGATTAAGGAACTTAAATACAAGCCAATAAAAATAGTTCAAGACAACTTTTTATTATTTTTGATAAAATTTGTGAAGAAGTGTTCATAGTGACTGAGCATAGTAATGGCTAAGTAGATCTATTAATGTCAAGTGATAAAATTTAGTGTGTACCAAGCTACATAGTGATGAACGAGTAGAAGAACAATGTGATTACCAAGTAAAAGAAAAAAGTTACAGTTTGAGAAAGAGTTGAATTTGAGGCTAACATAGTTGGAATTTTGAATTACTCAAAGTGTGCAGAAGATAAGGATTGATGAGATGACATATTTAATGCATAATTAAATCTTGTTTAGTGGTCAAAGATAATGATTTGATCAAAATTTTCTAGAAGAATAAGGTGAACAAAAAAGTGGAAGAATTTGACCTAACCCTAAGCTCAATGATGATGCTTAAGGGGAAAAAGATCAAATTTACCTATTTATGGGGGCATAAGAGATGTTTTCTAAGGTTGGCACATGGTTTATTGGTGATCTTAAGGGTAATTTGTTAAGAGAATAACAATAGAGGTGAATTGTGAAGAGTTTGGTGAAGAGTGATCTGTTGAGGAGATGCCAAGCAAATTAAAAATGGAGATGTTAATGGAGGACATTCAATGAAAAAACAAATGAGAGGATGGAGATATGAATTTGAAAAGTGAGCTCTATTTTATAGATGAGACCTACTATTATTCTAACCATTGTACCAATCAAAATATTTTAATCAAGTTTGACCTAACTGTCATTTTGTAAATCCTTTAATCAAGGTGAGATTCTGATGGAATGATACATAGTCCACAAGGCCATTCCTAACAAGGTGATTAAATATTTTAATAGGGTCACATTTAACAATGTGTTGTATAAACTTTAATAGGGTTTACTCTTAACCAAGCTCACTTTAGAAGTGTGAAAAATTAGTAGCACATTACTTGGTGGTTTTTCCTAAATTGGATTTCCACTTTAAATCCTAGAGTCAAAATATTATTTTCATGTGAGGATGTTATTTTCATGCATGGTATATTTTATAGTATATTATTTACTCATAGTCAACACATATAGGAACAAAGATCTAAGTAATTACATAAAAGTTTTTTCTTTGAGGATATGCTATATAGACTAAGTGGATTTCTAAGATTGATTAAGTTGTTTTAAGCTAGAAAAGTCTTATTGGTACATTTGGACATGAGGATGATTGATTCACCCTCATCTTATTTATTTGAAATTATTATAAAAATTGGTATCAAAGCTTTGGTGCTTGTAAGGAAATTTTGAAAGGACTCAAGCCAAAGATCAAGATGTACAAGAGAGAGATGCTTAAGATGAACACGTAGAACTTCCTATCATGACAAAGATTAATGATATTTCACTTATCTAGTATTAGAGATTCCACATCTTACTATTGAAAATGAATATATTGAGGTGCCTATATCTATTATTGTTGAGAAAATGAAAGAGAAGCAAGAGCAAAACCAAATGATGATTGGACTTGTAGTAGCCCCAAGTTATGAAAAAATTGTGATGTGATGTAATGCACTACTACTAAGAAAATGTGGAAAAATTTGGTAAAAAATTCATGGTGGAGAAAAAAATGTGTTGAGAGCTGAGGCAAAAAGATTTAGAGAAAAATTTGATGACATGAGAATGAAAGAAGGTGAAATTGTTGCATAGTATTATGGTTAAATCAAAGAAGTGGTGAATGCTATCAAAGAAGCTACTTGAGACATATCTAATGATACTTCAATAAGTAAGGTATTGAGGAATTTACTTCTTATTTATGGAATTAGAGTATCTACAATTCAAGGACTGAGGTGTACATCTAGTAATGATCTGACCTTGGATAGTTTGATTGGTAGACTTACTCCATTTAAATTATCAAAATTTGATAATCTCTCCCCTACTAATGTTGAATCTACATTGAAAGAACAATTAACTCTTTATGGATAAAAGAAAAAAGAAAAAGAGAAAGTAGGTAAAACGTAACATTGGATCTAATGATAACCTTGATGAGCTTGAAGCATTCTTGGCTAGAAGACTTGATAGAGGAAATGAAAAATACAAAGGTAAACTTTTGGTTATCAATTTTATACATAATAAACTTGGTCATGTTGCTAGTAGTTGTCTTGATAGAGATGAGAAAGAGGGAAAAATAATACTTCAAGTATAGAAGAAGGAGAGATAATAGAGACTATTGGTGTTTGAAAACATTGGAGGGTTTTCAATTATCCCCATTAGAATATGAAATATCTAGGGGTAGCTAACTCCCATTCTCAACATATCACTTTATACACAGGGCCAACTATAAGGCTTGACCCTTCTTCTACTTCAGGCTTTGCTAAACCTAGGCAGGTAGCCCTGAGATTCAAATGATACCGTACTAGTGCAAAAACATATCACTAAATCTATTAAGCAGATTTTAGCCTTATTTCTCCTAATGACTCATGAAATGACACAGATCTATAGTAGCTTAATGCAAAGCTATGGATCTCATAATCTGAGTGAGGGTTAAACATTTAGGTCCTTCAACATGAAAAGGGAAGAACATTTGACTAATAATGTTGAATTTAACAAACCCTCAGATATGCAGTAGTAAGACTTTAATGATACTGTAGCTGACTAGTGCCTAATCTAGTGGGAAAATCCATGAATCAAATGCATACATATGGATATTTGATACTTATGTATATATTTAGATAAATAATCTATCTATTTACCTTGTAAATAAACATCGGTTCTTAATCCAAACCTCATTCTTACATGATATCCTTCTCAATGAACCTACAACCATGTTGATTCACTGAAGCATTTAAATAACTTATTGAGTCATAAGAAAAGACAAAATAATATATAGCCTTAAGGGACTACAACTATGACATAAGCTCTTTTTTCAAAGATCATAAAACAATTACAATTCACTGAGACTAGAGACAAGAATCAGAATGAAACTAATGAAATTCTTCTGCTCTTTGTATTAATTTCCTTGAAATAATAGAACCAAATGCATGAAATGAAAACATGAAAACACCTAAAAAATCTGAACTATCTATATATTCTTTCCTACTACTATTCACTTGAGAGAATTATGTAGAAAAAATATGGTGTCACAATAATGGGAACACATCAAAAACAATAACGAAGACCTAGTATCATAGTAGTGAGTGGTTTTTCTCCGAAGACTAGAACCCCTCTAATGAGAAAGAATGAGAAAGATATAGGTTGAAGGAATTCCAGGATTGAATCTGCAATCGACATGTGTCCCTTCATAATTTTCCCTCAAGAAGATGAAAAATCCTTTTTCTACCCTCTCACTTCAACTGAATATCAAAATCCCATCACTTGGCCTCAGAGGTATAAAATATCTCAAAACATAATGATGAAAGGATGCAACTGATTTCTAATGTTAAAATGAATTCACAAGGTAAATGTAACAAATCAATTTGAAATGTGATTTCTAGAATGCAAGGAAACTACTTAAAGATGATTTTCTTCACACTCGGATCCCAAAAAGCCTTTATAATTGTCCTCTAACCCATTCTAATGTTCCATGATATAATCTGCCTATTCTATTGTCAATGCCCCAAATTTCACAAAATGATGTATAGCATGAACTAGTGAGTACCTGTGCAAAACCATGTTGGAAAAATAGATAGATCATCTTTTTCTAATTCTAATGATATATTGGAGTCTATGTTTTGAGTACTAGAAACCCCCAGAATCACAGTTTGAAAAATAGTCTCCACCTTCTATAAAACCTTAAATCTGCACTTTTAAGATTTTAAAAATTCAAAATATTAATTTAATCTAAAGTCTGATCTTTAGATTAAACTTTGATTTCAAATTTAAAATTCTTGCACGTACATCCTTATTCTAACAAAACATTTTAAAAAAAGACATTTTAAAAATATTTTATTTTTCCCTCACCCTTTAATTTTGGGGTCAACTATCCTTTGACCAGGCACCACATGGTGGCCTCTAATTGGTCAACCTTTTACACCGCATCATCGTAGGCTTGGCCCACTGCCACATGGTGCTTCCCCACTTGCTCACATTATTTAACTAGTGAGCACCTTGGAAATGCGCGCATGCACTGTTTGTTGGATCATGACATGTGTCATGATCCTATGCTTTCGCCTCTAATACTCTCTTGATTGCCATGTCATCTCATGTGGGACCCTCTTACCACTTTTCAAATTTCTACAATCTTGCATCATTTAACCTCTGGGCACTTTGGTTTTTTGGGCATGCACCCACTATCGAATCATGAGACTTGGCATGATCTCGATGCATCTGGGTCTGAACTTGCAACATCAACGCACTCGTTGGTTTTTCTAAAAATTGTTTGGGTGACTTGCCAACTAGCTGACCATGGCCCCACCTTGCACTTACTTTCCTTTCAAAAGACTGTGCCTTTGAAGACATCTTACTGTAGGACTGTTGTTCTATTTAAACAACTAAAAATCTCCTTACACACCCAATGTGGGATAAAGGCTATTTCATTTTTTAGCCCCTTTGTGCAAGAGATCTAAAACAACACCAATGAGTTCTATGCCCTTAGTATGGTGGCCCTTGGCCTAGTTGTTTCTGTAGACACCTAAAAATCCTTTAGAAAATAAAGTATTTTTATTTTCTGAAAAATTCCTGATGACATCATCATTTATTAATTAATTAATTAATTTTTATGCCATTAAATCCTTTTATCTTAATTAAAAATATTTAATTAAGGAATCCCTCCCAAAAATGTTTAAATCTTATTTAAACATTATTTCCTTATTTATTAATTATTTAATTAATAAATTGACCAAAAATCCTAAAATAAATAAAAAATTTATTTTTTTCCCAAAAGTTGGCCAATTTCCTTATGACCACTAACCTCTTCCAAAATCTTATAATCCTTCTTTAATTTTGATTAAAGGCTAATCCCATCATTTCCTACCCCTAATCCCAACTCAAAATATTTAATTAAGATTAAATATTAATCCTCGTGTTTATTAAAAAAGTTTTAATAAATATCTCCTCAACCCAAACCCTTGAAATAAATAAAACTTTATTTATTTCTTAAAAATCTAATTTATCCTCATCCTAAGAAGTTCTAGACTCTTCTAGAAAGTCTTCATCCTCATCCTAGGAAATTCTAGACTATTCTAGAAAGTCTTTATCCTCATCCAAAGTCTAGACTCTTCTAGAAGATGTCTTTAAACCTAATCCTAATCCCTTCCTAACCTTGTCACATTCCCTAAACATGGGTTAAGACTTACTAACCCAAGCCAAAGTTAACAAATATCTCCTCCTTCACCCACCCTCATTAAATGCCATCCACTTGCCTATCCCTAAGCTAATCCTAAACCATCCTAATCCATCCTCTAATCATTTGCACAAGCCTAAGCAAGCTTAAAACCTTCCTAATCAAGTCCAAGTCAAATTTTCTCTCATCACCCTCAAAATATCTCAACCATAAAACTTTATGAAGTCCACTAGGTCATAAATGACTCTTACAAGCCCTTTTATTGCTCTTACAAGTCATTATGAGGGTCTTTATGAAGATTTTATCTCTTGAGCCTCCTTTTTTGACTCATCCTTCCCCTTTTCTCCATCCTCTCACCATGTGACATGTGTCACTCCTTGATTGGCTATAAGGAAGCACAATCCATGTGCTCTCCTCTCATGCAATCTAAGCCCTCCATGAGCTTTTTCCCATCCTTGCATCCTAGCCCTTGATCCCTCAAGCCCTTTGCCTATTTAAGGAATCCTCTCCCAAGCCATTTTAACAAAATACATGAAGTAAAGTTATAATGCTATTTTGAGAGCCAAATCCATACTAAAGCCATCTATCCACACCAAAAATCCACAATCATCCATTGAAGCCTTTGGAAGCATATTGAGCATACATCCTATCCATTTAGATAAAGCTACTCAACAAGAGAGCTTCTTATTGAGAGAGTCCATTAATGGCTCATATTCTCAATTGAGAGCTCATCTTAGTCTATCTTGAAGTTTATGAATTTTGTTTAGTTTGTAGAAGCTTTATTTAAATTTGGTTTCTATTAGCATACTAACATTGCTCATCTACAGTTTCTAGTACTAGAATAGCCATAGACAAAGATATCAGGGTTGATTCTCTCTAGTTGAAGATCATATGAAACATTGTAATGGCCACTTGGGTCGATCCCATGCTCCTCACCTACCATTTCCTAGAACTTGGAACTGATCTAGTTGCTACATTGGCCTCCCTGGATGTGCGAACTTTCCCTCATCCCTAGAATGGTTTCTTAAAGGCATTGGCCTTTCTTTATATGCTATGAATTCTCTAAACTATGGCTTAATCCTATGTGAGTTGAGCTACTTCTCTTACTTGGCATAGACATCTGCTGCTTTTTTTTCTATGGTAGCTTCTTTCACATGCTAAACACCTCTACATTAGGCATGAGTACCCTGCGCTCCTCTTCTAACAAAGGCTCTTGTATTTGAAGATTTTCCTTCCCTTTCTTGGCGAGTGTATGTTCTCCCTATTATCATTTCTACAAACTGCTAGTTCAGTGGTCACAAAAACATAAGTATCTAGAGAGATGTCCCAAGCTGGTGAAGTTTCTTGAATGCATTGCTCTATTTCATGCTTAGCCATGGACTCTGTTCTCTTCATTGGCAGCTTCATGTACATGCGTGGGTGACCTGTACATGGGGATCATTTTTCTAACACTGTGGCTTGGTTCATCCTCAAGCCATGCAGTGCTTGCCTATGACTGTGTTAGTGTTTGAAAATGTTACCTATTTCCAATTACCTTGATGAGAACAAAACATATCTAGGGGAAGCTAACTCCCATTTTCAACATGCCCATTCAGACCCCAGGCCCACTATAAGGCTAGACCCTTCTTCTTCTTCAGGCTCTGTAAAACCTAGGTGAGTGAACCTCTTTAGATCTGACTATGTGACTAGTGCAATAACCATATTTAGGATCTATAAAAGCAGATGAAACCCCTAATTCTTCTATGCTTAACCAGGAGATCACAAGCATGAAATAGCTAAGGACATGACTCATGAAACTAGAAAGATAAGTGTAGGTTATACTTTGAATACCTTTCAACATAAAATGAAAATGATTTAATAGATTGATGACAACAAGACCCAAGTATTAGCATCAAAATTTAATGATCCTATCTGTGATCAGTGCCTTATCTATTGGAAAATTAAATGAATTATAACCATATATCTCCTAGAAATCTCAGACATATCTCTACATCAAGATCCCTGATCTATCCTCCACCTTGTGAATAGACATCTGCTTCAGATTTGAATCTCATACTAAAAATATCCCACCATGAAATCTGCAAACCCTGTGATAAATACCAAGCAATTACATGTCTCTTTGATCCATATGCAAGACATTTTAACCACATACATTCCAAAATGAGATGCAACCTAATCTATGATTCTTGATCACAAACTAGAAATATTACAGATCCATTAATAGGAGACAAGACTCAAATTGAATTTGGAAACCTTTGCTGTATTTTATTCATTCTCCTTGAAAACAAATACATGAAATATGTATAGAATACTTCATAAATCACCTAACAAACATGAACTATTTGCATAAAACTCAAAATGCTGTTTAATACAAGAAGAAATGCTGAAGAATGGTCTCTTAGTGCAAAAACTGGAACCCCCTCCATGGAAGAAAGAAAGAAAGGTATAGAAGAAAAATAATTCCTGGATCTGTTCTAAAGATGACAAGTGTCCACTTGAAATGCAATCCTCTATAACTGAAAAAACTCTTTCTTCCATCTCCCATTCTGATATGATCTTGTTTCATCATTAATCTGTAACAAACTTGCAAAATATCCTTTCTGAATGATGAAATCCCTTTACTTGCCAAAATATCTGATTGCCCCAAAAAAAAGCCAATGAAAATGAGTTTTTACTGAGTAAATCTAAACAAATTTGATGCTAACTGCATTTCCATTGCCTTCTATTGATATTCAAGTCATTATCTTGACAAAAAATTAAAAATGAACTTCCTAGTCTAAATATGGTTGCAATTCAGGTACCTGATGGGAAACCTCATGTATCTCAAACTAACTGATACCTATGTAAAAACCAACTCCAGAATCAAAAAGTTTGTCTTCTCCCGATTCCGACGATATATAACATCGCCTATCTGGCCTCTTGGAAACCTCCTAAAAGTCATTTTGAAAATGACTCCTCTGCTAGAAACTCATGTCTTGCACATTTAGTTTTTTATAAAATTTGAAAAATTCTAAAGTATAAACTTTAGAATATGTCTCTCTTTGAATTTTTTTTGAACATGCATACCCACTGCCCAGAAAAGTAAATAAAAACTTATTTTTTATTTTCTACAAATTTTCCCTGACCCTTTTAATCTGTGGTCAACCTTAAGTTTGACCAATGCCACATGTCACTTCTTGATTGGAACCTGATATGACTGCCACATCATCACCTGAGCAGGTACATAGCATCATCACCCAACCTGGATCCACTGCTACATTAGCTCCACCTCACCCCTACTAGATCAACCTCGCTATCTCCCTATAGTTAACTAGCGAGCATCTTCGCATGGCGAGGAAACGAAAACCCTCTGATCGGGACACTTGTCATCATCTGAGCGCCTCTAGGTTTTCGGTGCCATGTCATCATGTTTTAATTTTTGTTCAAAATTTCACATTGACCCCACCCCACGTCATGCTGATATCATCAGGCATTTAAGGTTGGATTGGATGGGGCCCTTACCACACGGGCTTGACTTTCCAAAAGTCTTCTCTTAATTCATTTAGCCTTTTGTTTGAAAAGGTATTTAAAGTTTTAAAAATCTCTCAATTTGGCGAATGTGGGATAAAGCAAGTTTGTGTCCTTCGCAACAACTTCTCTCTGTTCTTGCATTATGTGGTCTCTTCTTACACAAGTTGTCCCTTTTTTTTATGTGCCTTAGATTTGCATAGGTTTACTATGGATGGAGCTTGCATTTGACAAATACTGGGACATTGTAGTTGAAAAACATAGCTTGGAAGACATTTCTCTGCCTAATTCAAGATCCACATTTCACATTCCATCATTGCATCTCCCTGAGCAATTTTATTTGTTGCATGGGTTACTGAATCGGCTCCTCCTTTTAGATTAGCGGCTTTGTTTGAACAGTGTCTGATCTCTTTTCAATGAGACATTACTTCTTAAAAAATCATAGACTCCCTCTTCCTTTTTTGCTAGTCATTGTCTATAGTGCCAGCACCACGTTCATTGCCAGCAAGGTAAATAAAAGACATCTTCCCAGCCATTTTGGCCCCTTTCATCTCATTGCCACTACTATTTTTTATAACCAGTTTTAGTATAGCATGAGAGTTTATCTTGAAATGTAGCTCTCTTTTCAATGATAGCCAGCTCCTTTTGGGCGTTGACTCCTCTAGAGACGGGTTCCTTACTTTTAAAAATTGTCTCCCCAACTGCCTCATTTGCGTTGAGTCTTTTTTTAATGATGGCGTCTCCCCTGATGCTTTGGATGCAGGCTTTCATTTTAACTCTGCCTCTATCTTGCATTTTTCCTTGCGTAGATCTTTGACTTCTATAAAAACCAGTAGTCTCACTCTATTCTTAGCATGAGCTGCTACTATTAATGTGAGCTCCTTCATTTTTTGAGTGCCTTTGTTTTATTGTATGCAATGCTCTCGATTTCTGCTTGTTGTATTCCTTTTCCAATAAGATCCTGCACAAGGTCCCAAATTGCATGCAAATGAGAGCCATGAATGGGCTTATGTAAAAACAAGTCACAAGGAACCAATCCTCTCTTCAAGTACTCAAATTCTACACTGGGAGTGTTTGCATTGGCTAGCCATACAACGTTACAAATAGGCATCTTTCTCTATTTAGATTCCTCAGTATCTGGACCATAATGATCTAGAGAGAGTTGCTTTACACCATAATCAAGGAATGTGTCACCTTGATGTCCTCCTAAGTCGGTATCATCCATGCAAGGATTACTCAATAGGCTCTTTGGAAAAATGAAGTCAAAAGTATTAGAAGCCCTCAAACTTTGGACAAGAACCTCTTGTTTGAGGTTTTCAAGTGTTGGGATGAAATCCCACCATTCGTTTACCATCAAAACCTGTACACATCTGTGCTCCAGTCAATTCTTTATAATCAATTTGCTTGCCTCTCCATTCAATGCAAGAATTGCATAGACAGTTTCTTTGAGAGCGGGCCTTTGCAAATGGACATCAGAAGTGCTATAACTCATTGGAGATTTCCATCCTAGTTGCGAATCTTGAATTTAAGGTTTTTTACTTAAATCACTTCTAGCACACAAAGAAACTCCACCAAGAACATGTGTACTTGATGACTGTGTGTGGCCAACAAGCTCAACTGTTACTTTCTGCAATCGATGAAATGCTTCCTCCTACCATCTTCTCCAAGAGACCATAGACACTTTAAAATATGCTAATTTGACTTGGGGTGAGCTAGATAGCATAAACCCTTCAGGATTTAATTCTAAACTTCTCAAGTGTGGCTAGTATTTTCTAGAACACCAACTCCCTAATATACCTTATCAGTCTGAGACCATTTAGTCAGGCCCCAAAGTGGGTCTGGCTAAAAAAATTTTCATTTTTGAACAACTAAATCGTCAAACTGATCTATTCACCACCTGATATTGACTGAAAACAAATTTTAACCACTGATTGATCAATTAGAGTTCATTTTACCACTTAACTACAAATTGTCAAATTTGGTGTCATGAGCCCTATTGACTGCCTTTAAAAACTTACTTGGACAACTAACTAGGCTCTGAAAATTGACATAGTGACTCTTTGCTCCGCACTCTTGTACCCTGTCAAATCTCATCTCATGACGAATCCAGGATCAAAAGATATTCACTATCAAAGTTGCCTTCTCATAATTCCCTGCAAGAACATATGTCAGAAAATAACAAATTGGGTTCAGATTTGGCTCAAAAAACTAGGTAAACGGAAACATGGGAAAACAAAACTCAGGGTGTTGGTACTCTGTCACGAAGACATTGTGAATCTATGATTTGGGCTCATGACGAATCACAGGGTGAATTTGACAAGTGTTTGAAGTAGGCTTCCTCGATTTCTAGGAAAGTGGACACAAGCAAAATATCATTTTTTGCAAATCAAATGACCCTGGTAAAGTGTTTAAACGGATTTGCCAAAACTTGAAAACTAACACACTTGGAGTATCTTTAGAGGACAATACAATGGTACAATCCATTTGATCTGACCAATCATGGGTTAGGAGTTATGACATCACAAACATGGCTTCTAGTCAATCTGCAAATATTGGCACTAGCAAAAAGTCAAAAATTCTATTTGGAATCATGCTTGAAAACTGATCAAACGAATTCATCATGATATGAAACTTGAAACATAACAAGTCTCTAATGCCTACAATGCAATACAATAGGAATTTCAACATTTGGATCAACTAGTCAAAAGTTATTACTCGTCAAACAGGGCTTCCCATAATTTTGAATATTTTGCAAATGTGTGAAAATAGTGACTGACCAACTTTGAGGCATTCAAAAGCTAGTCAAATGAACTTGAAACGACTCAAAATCTAAAACATAGGTTCTTGTGTATGGATACTAGATAATCTCAAAATGGCAAGTCATGATACATTTTTGGGTGCGAGATATTCATTGGCAAACATAGCCTCCTGTCGTTATTTGACACTAGGGCAAAATTGGAAATTTGACAATTGCCTAAAACAAGACTTCACGAGATGACTCAGAATGATGATTTAACTTCATGGAACACTTAGATAGGCTGAATATAGGGTGTTAGAAACATTAAACACCTTTTAGGCTTGAAACTGGCAATCAGGTACATGGGCACCAAAAAGCTTTCATAGGGCTTAATTTCTCAACAGTGCTCAAAATCAAGGCTGTAATTTTGGGCGCCAATAGACTGTGTGTTGTATCTTCTAACTCCATCTGTAGGTTCTTCAACACACGTCTGCTTCTCCCCATGTGGCGTGAACTCTATTTCCTTTTTTACTGCAATTTTTGTTGATTGATGTGGGATTTTTGATGGTGTCTACCTCTTATAGTTGCTTCTCATGTGCTTCAATGTGTTCTTTATTCCCTTTTTTAGTGTGGAGGCTTATGGAAACTAAGCAGAGATAACCAACAAATTGTAATTCAATCCAATTATACAATGAATAGCTATGGTTGTAATTATTCCATGTGTGGTGGGTCTATTTATAGTTGCATGTTCCTTATAATGGCCATCATTGGCAAGGCACAATTTTGGTTGAATTAGAAGTATTTTTTTAGGCAAAAGACCTGGCAATTATATCGAACACCATCTTGCTCTACTAGCATACCAAGGCTGCAAAAAATGCCTTCTATCAAGTCTTCTGCCAAAATATCTTTTAGGCATTCCTATGCATGATTTTATGTCTAGCCCTAAAGAATGGTCTTTACAACCATAACCAGTAATTTCAAGCTCCAGATTTGACTTTTAGAATAGATTTCTTAATATGCTATAAATTAGATTCAAAATCCATGCCCATTGATATAGATTACATGTGACGACCTTGAAAAGTCTCATTTAAAAAAAATCTTAACTATATCTTTTCCAAATGAAGAGCTATCATTCCACTAAAGAAAACTTCAAATAGGTCCCAAAATCTTTATGAAGCCTTTTGCAAGTCAATTCAGTTCTCATAGACTATCAACGTTCATTCATTATTTGGCATGAGAAAGCAATATCACTTCACTTTCTATTTCAACTTTAATGTTATAACTAGACAATTTAACTCCCATGTCACTTTATCAACTTAATGGAAATAGTCAAACCCCAGAGTGGGTCTGGCTAAAAAAATTTTGTTTTTGGACAAATGAACTATTGAAGTGATCTATTGAACATTTGAAACTAACTGGAATCAAAATCAAGCACTGAATCATCCTTAAAAACTCATTTTATCACTTGACTTCAAACTGTGAATTTCATGTTAGGAGGTCCATTGATTGGCCTTAAAAATTGGCCCAGACCTTTGACCGAGGTTTGAAATATGGTACACTGAATCTCTATTCTTCATTCTTGCACCTTGTCGAATCTCGTCTCATGATGAATTTTGGGTCAAAAAATATTTGCTATCAAAGTTGACCTCTCAAAACTATCTGAAAGAAAACATGTTAGAAAACAATAAATTGTGTTTGGAATCGGCTTCAAAAATTGGGTAAACTGACACTTGGGGAAAGAAAAATCAGGGCTTTGATTGTTTTTCATGAGAAAATTATGAATCTATGATTGGGGCTCATGACGCATAGTAGGGCGCAAATGGAAATAAGTCAAAGAGAGCTGCTTAGAATTGCTAACTGGAAACAATGACAAAAAACATTTTTTTGCAAACAGAATGGACCTAGAAAAGTGTGCAAATGGATTTTTAAAGGCTTTCAAATTGGCACACTTAAAGTATTTTCAGAGCACAACATAGTGGTACAATCCATTCGACCTCACTATCATGGATCTAGAATTATGAAATGCCAAATAGGGGTATGAATCAATCTAGATACCTTAGCCATAACAAAACAATGCAAACTGGGTTTTTAATCATGTTAGCAAATTGATCAAAAGGATTCAACATGAACTCAAAATTTGAACATATGAAGTATCTGACTCCTAGAACATAGTGCAAAAATAATTTCTTCATTTGGGTCTACTGGTCAAAAGTTATAGCACGTCAAACAAGGCTTCCTAGAATTATGAACTAATTGCACAAAAGCATAAAACAGTAAGTGACCAACTTTGAGGGATTCAAAACATAGTCAGACAGACTCGAAATGACTCAAAATCTAAAACATAGGTTCTTGGATATGGACACTAGACACTCCCAAAGTAGTGGATCACAAAACATTTCTGGGTACAAGATATTCAATGACAAATATGGCCTCCTATTGTTGTTTGACACTTAGGGTAAAATTGCAGATTTGATAATTGCTTAAAACAAGACTTCACGAAATGGCTTGGAATCTCAATTTAACTTCATGGAACAACTAGACGCACTAAATGGAAGGTGCTAGAACCATTAAACACCTCTTGGGGCTCAAAGGTACAGTGAGGTACATGTGCACAAAATAGCATTTATAGGGCCCAATTTCTCAAAATTGCTCAAAATTTGTGCTACAATTTTGAGTGCCAATAGTGGCTCTATCTGTGGATGCATGCCCCTTGTGGGCATGGCAAGATTTTAGATCTCTAGGAGAAGAAAACCACACACCTAACAGCAAAAACTCTCACAAACAACTTTATTGAAAGTAGGGAAAAAACTCTATTACTATGTACAAGCAATGGCCCTGGGCCACCAAAAAGTTTTAGAACTCCTTACCTCTATCATACACCTGATTTTCCTTTACGTCTTATTGAGGTAAACTAAAATTCTCATTCTTCTTTGTTTCACCAAACATATCAACATTTGCAATCAGCTCATTAGGAAAAACAAAACTATCAAGATCTTCATAATGCGTATAAAAGTCAAACATACTTTCCTCATCTTTCTCACTATGAAAAAATGATTTAGCATGATCATGACAACTGTCATCAAACTAAAACTGATCATTACTGACCAAACCATGGATTCCTTCAATTGGAAACAAAAAAGCTTGGTATTCTACTTCATTCAATGAGTTACATGGATCAAATTGTAACTCACCTTGTGCATCTGGATATAAAGAAAATGTAAAATCTAATTTCTCCTCATTTGCAATATCAGTAATCCATAAATCAAATTGAACATACATTGTATTGTCTTCATATTTTAACAAATTATTAGATACTAAATCAAAAGAATCATCATGAAATTTCCTTCTAACAATATGCTGATTTGTATAAAAATTTTCCTCAAACAACTCACTAGGATAAACCATTTCATTAGTATTAGTTTTCTTGTCATATGAGCTATCTAAATGTATCTCATCTTCATGAAAATGAGAAAAACATGAATCAGCAATAGACCTTATCTCTACATCTTCATTCTCAACATAGAAGTTGTCATGTGGATTAATGTATGAACTACCATTACATACACCTCCCAAACTTGACAGAGCGTATTCTAAAACTATATCTCCTTCAGCATCAAATTTAGGGGAAATGACTTCACCACATGAATTTTCATAACATGTCAAAACAGAAGCATCCTTAGATTGGTTAGCATACCTTTCAAAATCATGAGCCAACAAGTCATAAATCTCATCAATGCTTAACAAGATTTCACTACTAGTTTCTTCTCCTTGGCTGAGATCATTATCTAGATGGCTTGGCACATTTGTAACAACAAACTCATTAGTAATATATTTTGAAAAATCAGAATTTTGATTATCCCATAGATCTTCTTCTTTAGAAAATACCTCAACAATTGGCATCATAACACAGTCACATTCATCACTAGAAGAAAGACTATTTTTGCTATTATACTTTTCCTCTTCTTGACAATCATCATCATAAAAAGATGAATCCACATTATGTGTATTATCAAATTGTTGATTTCTGTCCTCTAATTCATAAAACTGAGACTCCTCATATTCATTATCATTTTCAATGGATTCATTACATTGGTTAACATTAGACTCATTGGCCTTTAAAGCACTTTCAACCTCCATGATAAAATCTTGCATTTCATAAATCTTATCTAACCTTATATTGGCTGGCCAATCAACTGAATGTGGCATAAAAAATTCTATGAGTACCACTGGCCATGAAGATTCCTCAGGTCTAAAAAACTCATCAAGATTCATAACTACTGATTTGAACTTCATATAAATTTGAAATCCACTAAGACCCTTAACATCAGCAATTGTACTTCTTAACATTAATACAGTCTTATCGTGAATCTTTCTTTTCAATCTTACAATATTTGCATGAACACTTTCAAGAGTCAACACATCACTTTCAGACCTAGACTCAAAATCCATCTTATAAAATTTTATAACACCTACCTTTTTTTCTTAGTGCTGAAACCACTAGATGGGGGCAACCATTTTCTTTATTCAATTTTCATGATAGACAAATATATGAAAATTGAAATACCTTTATGTGTTGCTATCTGAAACCTCAGATCTGCTGATTGGCATAGGTGCAAGCATGAAACTCGTCACACCATAGATAGAATACTTTTTAGAGCTACCACCTCCTTGAAGAGGAAAATGGAATCACAATAGTGATTCACCTTTTGAAATCAATTATATCAGCAGATACAAACAATCACATAAACTGTTAATTAGGAAACTTTACTTCCTCTTTCCAAAAACACTAGATCAGCCCATGAATACTGAAAGCCTTTGATATTTCAAACAAACCATGCATTGGCACAGATATTTTGACTAGAGTCACCACCCACATTTAGTGAGAAAGATCTTGAAACTATTTATCACTTGCAAATTCTGAGATAGACTTTCAATACAGAAAATCTTGCATATTCATAATTCGCAGTAGATCTATACAACCTTCTACTAAATAACTTTCTTCAAATATACTTTACAAACTTAAATACAATAGCTGAAACTCAATCCAATGAAGTTTATGAAACCTATCAACTATTCTCCTCCTCTTTGTGATAAGAATCACCTAATGGAGAACACACTTCTTAACAATCAATTTTCATGAAAAGAAAATACATGAAAATGACAATACCTTAAGATCTAGATGACTGAAAGTTCTTTGTCCACTAATTACAATAGTAGACCCAAAATATTACCAAATCCTTACTGAACCTTTTGAAATAGCACATCACAAATCTTACCCAGCTTCTGAATGTTTCAACCTCTTCAAATCTTCTCTTCTCATGAATTGTATTAGTCCTAAAGATACCACAAACTTATTTGAAACAACAATAGATAGAAGATCACTCTTTAGATTTATCTTGACTTTGAAACTTCAACACAAAGCTGAAACATAACTTTCTTGACTCTGAAATTACAATAGAAAGTCACAAATCTGAATTGGTTGAAGGTCAATTCATTTCTCAACACAATTTACATTCAATTTCAGAACTGCTACTGTAAGAGAACAAACCTTACTAGGGAACATGAAAATCAAAGGATATGAACAACACCTCACAACCCTGCTACTATAGCAACACTTTCTTGATGTATTGAATCTTGTTTTTAAATTCTCGAGGTTTGTCCATTATATACATTCAATGCACTCCCTAGTAGAGTCACCATTTTGTTTGTGTTTGAAAATGCTGTAGGGTTTTCAATTATCCCCATGAGAATTTGACATATCTAAGGGCAGCTAACTCCCATTCTCAACATATCATTTTAGACACAGGGTCAATTATAAAGCTTGACCCTTCTTCTACTTCAGGCTCTACTAGACCTAGGCAGGTAGACCTCAGATTCAAATGATACCGTACCAATGCAATAACATATCCTTGAATCTATTAAGCAGATTTTACCCTTATTTCTCCTAATGACTCACGAAATGACACATATCTATAGTAGCTAAATGCAAAGATATGGATCTCATAAGCTGAGTGAGGGTTAAACATCTAGGTCCTTCAACATGAAAGGGAAAGAACATTTGATTAATAATGTTGAATTCAACAAACCCTTAGATATGTAGCAGTAGGATTTTAATGATCCTCTAGCTGACCAGTGCCTAATCCATTGGGAAAATCCATGAATCAAATGCATACAAATGGATATATGATACTTATGTATATATTCAAATAAATGATCTATCTATTTACCTTGTAAATAAACATTGGTGCTCAATCCAAACCTCATTCTTACATGATATCCTTCTCAATGAACCTACAATCTTGTTGATTCCCTAAAGCATTTACATAACTCCTTAAGTCATAAGCAACAACAGAACAACATACAGCCTTAAGGGATTGCAAAGTTATGACCTAAGTGTATATGAGCAATGCTAGTATGCTAATAGAAACCAAATTTAAATAAAGCTTCTACAAACTAAACAAAATTCATAAACTTCAAGATAGACTAAGATGAGCTCTCAATTGAGAATATGAGCCATTAATGGGCTCTCTCAATGAGAAGCTCTCTTGTTGAGTAGCTTTGTCTAAATGGATAGGATGTATGCTCAAGCTTATGCTTCAAAAAGGGCTTCAAATGGAGTTGGAATTTGGGTGTGAGTGTATGGTTTTGATGTAAAATGGCTTCTTAAAATGGCATTATGACTTTACTTCATGGATTGTGTTATTTTGCAAACGGGAAGGATCCAATTTATAGGCAAGAGGCTTGAGGAATTGAGGGCTAAGATGCAAGGATGGGGAAAAACTCATGGAGGGCTTAGATTGCATGAGAGGAGAGCACATGGATTGTGCTTTCTTACAACCAATCAGGGAGTGACACATGTCATAGGGTGAGAGGATGGAGGAAACGGCAAGGATGAGTCAACAAAGGAGGCTCAAGAGATAAAATCTTCATAAAGACCCTTCATAAGTGCTTTGTAAGAACATTTATGACTTTGTGGGTTTTATAAAATTTTGTGGTTGAAGATATTTGTGAGAGATACCATGAAATTCTAATTTAAGGGTTTAGGGGGGTTTTAAGCTTGCTTAGGGTTGAAAAAATGATTAGAGGAAGGGTTAGAGATGGCTTAAGACTAGGCAAGTGGATGGCAAGTGGATTGCAATTAATGAGGGTGGGTGAAGGAGGAGATATTTGTTAACTTTTGCTTGAGTTAGCAAGTCTTAACCCATGTTTAGGGAATGTGACAAGGTTAGGAGGGGATTAGGATTAGGGTTAAAGACATCTTCTAGAAGAGTCTAGGCTTTGGATGAGGATGAAGACTTTCTAGAAGAGTCTAGAACTTCCTAGGATAAGATTTTATGAAATAAATAAAGTTTTATTTATTTCAAGGGTTTGGGTTGAGGAGATATTTATTAAAATATTTTTAATAAACATGAGGATTAATATTTAATCTTGATTAAATATTTTGAGTTGGGATTAGGGGTAGGAAATGATGGGATTAGCCTTTAATTAAAATTAAAGAAGGATTAGAAGATTTTGGAAGAGGTTAGTGGTCTTAAGGAAATTGGCCAAGTTTTGGGCAAAAAATAAATTTTTTATTTATTTTGGGTTTTTTGGTCAATTTATTAATTAAATAATTAATAAATAAGGAAATAATGTTTAAATAAGATTTAAACATTTTTGGGAGGGATTCCTTAATTAAATATTTTTAATTAAGATAAAGGGATTTAATGGCATAAAAATTAATTAATTAATTAAATAAATAAATAATTAATAAATGATGATGTCATCAGGGATTTTTTTCAAAAAATAAAAATACTTTATTTTCTAAAGGATTTTTAGGTGTCTACATTTTGCCCCTCTTTGATGTGATGCCGCAAGTGGCATGGCATCAAAGATAAGAAAATAAGATGCCCAAGGCTAGAGCAGAAATGGAGAAAATGGACTGTGAGATGCCCCCTCAAGAAGGTAGCGGGGAGAGAAAGAGAGGCACGATGACTTCTTGAAAAATACAAGAATCTAGGATGAGCAAGGAGACTCAGATTGGCTTAAGAGAAGAGGTTTAGTTAGCACAAACTCTCACTACGAGAGAATGATAAAGGGAGAATCAGAGGCACAAGGGGAAGCAAGCTTAAGATCTCAAGGATTGCAGAGGATGAAGGAGCAGAGTGCTATAAAAGGAATCCAGGATGGGGAGATGGATGAGGGGATTAAAAAGCTGATGCAACAGGATTTCAAAGAGTCAGATTGGCGGAAGATGGGTTTCGGAGATCCCTAGGACTAGGATTGTGGATCTCGAAAGATGAGACTTGGTGGATTGATTTGGATTAGTGGATCGCTAAGACTAGGATTGTGGATCCCTAAAGCTAAAGGTGAAGAGTGATTCAAAGAGATACTGATGCATAAGCTGGGGTAGGAGAGATGGATTTTGGATATGGATGGGGGATAATGGAGATGAAGGAAAACCATTGAAGCTTTTTGAGGGGGGGGATACTTCAAAGAGAAGTACCACCATGTAGTTGAGCACTAGATTTTCTATAGGACTGTTGGTTAATTGCCAAGGTTACCAAGAACATCAAGGCCTTTTCACCAACTATCCAGAGGATTGATGGACTGACTTAAAACAAACACACAAGGATTGCCCCAGCATCACACATGAATCTCGAAAGAATCAGAGTGGAACCGACATTGGGTAACCCACAAGCAGACAAGAAAACAAGCAAAAGACATGATCAAGACCTTACACTCTGATTGGCCCATTCACAGTATACCATGATATGGAAGATCATGGCAACCTTGAGGAGGGAACAAGGAGATTGCTTGGAAAAGATATTTCAAGACCCAACAGGGAAGAGTCCAAATCAAAAGAAAGCAAAAATCCAAAAGAGAACCGTTTGCCAATGAGATGGGTAGGACGAGGTACTAATGGACCAAGATCAGACATGAGGAAAGCTATATCTTGGAAGGACCTAGCGGAGAGCACCTAAGCCACTGGATTTGGATGAATGATGCGTCTGGCAAGCTGAACTAAGAAAGATAACACTGTGGTGACAAGAAATCTAGCTAAAGGATGCATTGGAATAGCTAACCAAGATGTGTGGTGGGTGCAAGATGCTGATCAAGGACGAACTAACATGAACATTGGATAGATACAATGGTACTAGGCTAAAGAGGATGTACAAGCTGATGGACCAAGATATGTTACAAATGTAAAAGTTTGTTCATGTTTTGGTTTTTGTGAGATGGAAATGTTTGTGAAGGATGGGATGTCTATAATAGGTGATAGGTGGATAGGTAGATGGTTTGCAAAAAGCTTAAGTGAAAATGGGGTTTTGTGTGTGCACGTGATAGTATACAAGCTAGGATACAAGATTATTTATAGGCTGGAATATGGTACAAACTTTGGACAAGATTTGGATATACAAGGTATGGTACAAGATTTACAAAGTATAATACAAGCTTTGGTACAAGATTTTACAAGCTGTATAGGAGGTATTTACAAGCTCCATTAGATTTTGGATATTTGGTTGGAACACCAAGGGAACAAGTAGGTATTTTATGGGATGGTGGGTGAATGGATGAGGGATAGGATAGTGATAGATAATGGATTAGTCTTAGTACACAAGGCACCTGAATTACCAGGTTTTCACCAAGGTACCTATCCAAGGCGCTTGAATTGCCAAGTTTTCACCATTGGACACTTATTTCTCTTTACTATTTTTTTTTTGTATTTTTCAAAAGCTAGGTATACCAAGGATCTTCAAGCATAGAACTTCTTGAGATGAATGATGTTAGTAGGATCATTCAAGAGTTCTCCTTCTAGTGTAGATAGCTGATAGGCTCCGGAGCCAAAGGAAGCAGTAACAACATAAGGACCAAGCCATGTAGGTTCAAACTTTCCTTTCTTTTCTTGATCTTCTTGGACTTTCATGTTTTCTTTAAGGACCATGTCACCTGGCTGAAAGTGTCACGGAAGCACCTTCTTGTTGAAATTCCTTTTGAGACGAATTTGATAGACTGTGAGATGATCATAGGCTTGTTGTCACTTCTCGTCTAAGAGATCTAGCTGGGTGAGCCGAGCTACTCTATATTCTTCATCTAATATTTGCCCTTGCAAAGATATGCACAAGGAGGGAAGTTCAACCTCTATAGGTAGTACTGCTTCGGCACCATAGACTAGGGAGTATGGAGTTGTGCCTGTGGATGTATGGAAGGAAGTTTGATAGGCCCATAGGGCTGGATTTATTTGTAGGTGCCAATCACGGCCGGAATCATTGACAACTTTCTTTAGGATTTTGAGGAGGGTTTTGTTAGTTGCCTCTGCCTGGCCATTACCTTGTGGGAAATATGGGCTAGAAAAGTAGTGATGGATGCGGAGGGAAGTGCATAATTCTTCCATGTTGAGATTTTCAAAGTTACCTCCGTGGTCGATGAAGATGGTGGATGGGATGCCGAAGCGGTAAACAATGTGGTACAAGATGAACTTGGAGACCTGAACTCCTATAGCTGAGACTAGGGGGACTGCTTCCACCCATTTAGTGAAATAGTCTGTAGCTATTATTATCCATTTATGTCCATCAGATGAGAGGGGTGTGATAGTTCAAACTAGATCAAGGCCCCAACAAGCGAAAGGCCAAGGTGGTGCAATAGGCTGTAGATCCTGTGCTGGAGCGTGTACAAGATTTTCATGCTACTGACATGGGAGACACTTTCTAACAAAGTCACAGGAATCTTCTTCAACAGTAGGCCAATAGTAGCTTGCTCTAATGATTTGTCATGCTAGGACAATACCACTCATGTGGGCACCGCAAAGTCTAGAGTGTACTTCCTTTAACACCATCGTGGCCTCATTTTAGTCTAAACATTGAGAGAGAGTATCATGATAACCTCGACGATATAGGGTATTGGCTATGATAACATAGCGAGATGATTTTCGGATGAGGTTCTGGCATTGGGTACGTGTGAGGTGAGGGGATATGATACCATTGTTAAGGTAAGCGTGAATCTCATGGTACCAAGGGGATTGGGGACCAACCAAGATACAAACACGATTTGAGGAGCTGCTCCACTAAAAACTCATACCGTATAGCTGCTTGGGGAATTTCCAAGAGCGAGCCAATAGTAGCCATAGCATCGAGTGCTTTGTTCTATATTCGAGGCACTTGTGTAAACTGAAGCCTTGTAAAATGTTGGGTTAGCTGATCAACTAGCTCTTTGTAGGGTAATAGCTTTTCATCTTTGGTTTGATATTCATTTAGGGCTTGCTTGATGATGAGCTGAGAATCGCCAAAGATTTGTAGCTTAGCAATGTTTCATTCTGCAGCTATCTTTAATCCTGCTATGAGGGCCTCATATTTAGCTATATTGTTGGTGTTAGGGAATTATAGCTTGAAGGCTTTTGGAATGTAATCTCCTTGAGGTGTGACCAACAATATTCCTGCCCCTGATCCATTAGATGTGTATGAGCCATCAAAATAAAGCTTCCATGGGGGTTGTTCTTCAATTAGGCAGATATGCTCATCTGGGAATTCTGTGAGCAAAGGATATGCATCTACTAGAGGTGCATCAGCTAGGTGATCTGCTATAGCTTGCCCTTTGATTGCCTTTCTATCTACATACTGGATGTCAAATTCGCTAAGGAGCATAACCCATTTGGCAAAATGGCCTGTAAGTGCTGTTTTGGAGAACATATACTTGAGAGGGTCAATCTTGGAGACTAGTTGGATAGTATGACTTAGCATGTAGTGGCGAAGCTTTTGGGTTGAGAAAACAACAGCCAAACAAGATTTTTCCATAGGAGTGTAATTGAGTTCATAACCAACTAGGGTTCTACTAATGTAGTAGATGGCTCTTTCTCTGCTGTAGTCATCGAGCTGTGCTAGAAGTGCCCCTAGAGCAGTAGGTGTTGCTGATATGTACAAAATTAGGGCACGATCGAGAACTAGTGGAACCAAGATAGGGGGATTGATGAGATACTGCTTGAGATGGTCAAAGTTGCACTGACATAAAGGATCCCACTTGAAGTTCTCATCCTTCTTTAGTAAATGTGAAAATAGCGTACACTTATCTGCAAGCTGGGAGATGAAGCGCCGAACAAATTGAAGCTTTCCTTGAAGAGAACGAAGCTGTCACAGTGTCTGGGGAGGAGGCATGTCTAAGATAGCTTTGACCTTCTTAGGGTCGATCTCTATACCTTGTCTAGAAACTATAAAGCCTAGAAGCTTTCCAGATGTGACCCCAGAGACACATTTCTTGGGATTCAGCATGAGATGATATTTGGCTAACCTATCAAAGACTTTCTCCAGGTCAGCAAGATGATCCATGAAGGTATGAGACTTGACCAAGATATCATCCACATAATCCTCCAAAATGCTATGGATGAGATCATGAAAAATGGCTGTCATAGCTCTTTGATAGGTAGCCCTAGCATTCTTGAGGCCAAAAGGCATCATGTTGTAGCAAAAGGTTCCCCAAGGGGTAGTGAATGCTTTCTTATGTTGATCCTCTTCTGCAATCTTGATCTGATTATACCCAGAAAATCCATCCATGAAGGATAGAATTTCATGTCCAACTGTAAGATCTACAATGGTATCTATTTTGGGTAAGGGAAAATCATCTTTTGTACAAGCTTTGTTAAGATCTCTAAAATCAGTGCAGATTCTGATGTCACCGAAAGGTTTAGTGACGGGGACCATGTTGGAGATCCCTTCTGAGTAGTTGATAGGGCAGATAACCTTAGCAGCTAACATTCTTTCTAATTCAGCTTTGACCAATAATGCCACCTTGGGGTGCATTTTTCTAAGCTTTTATCTGACGGGCTTGATCTTTGGATCGACTGCAAGATGGTGAACTACAAGCTTTGGATCCAACCTTGGCATGTCCTGATATGACCATGCAAATCGGCCAATGTTCTCTCTTAAGACCTCAAAGAGGAGATCATCTTGGTCTTGTGATAGGGATGCAACAATGTGAACAAGCTTAGGGATCTCTGAACAACCGATGTTGACTTCTCTAGTATCCTCAATTAGAATAGAAGATATCTCTGGTTGATTATCTTGAGGAGGCAATGCTAAATCCTCATGTTCTACTTGTGGCTCTAGATTTTCTTGCTGAGGGGATCTCTTCACTGCCTTAGCTAGTCTCAAATTCACCTTAGTTCCAGTTTTGGGTGTATCGAAACTAGGTTGGGGATTTTCTCCAAAATACCCCTTGGGATCTAGCTTGTAGATATAGGCAGAATCTGGCTTTGTTTTCTTGTGAGGAGTTTCAGTTCCCATGAATCTTAGAAGTGCCTCCTCTGATGTGAACTCATCGATGTGTATGACACTTGGTTGGTCCAAATCTATGAGTTGTGGATGGGCGAGTGGTAGGTCAATGAGGTGGATGGATAGTTCTTGGAGAACAGAGTCTCCGAGGGATATTTTGTCTAGGATATCATCGTAGACTCTCTTTTCAACTTCCTCAGGAATGTCTCCAGTTTTGACAAGGTTGCGATGAATGTTCAAAAAAGCGTGACCGTTCTCATTGGTGCCCCCAGTTGTGGGTATGCCAAAGCCAAGACCTGACTTCGATTCCCACTTGTATGCGTCGATGGGGCACTGAATGCCTCTTTCTTCTGGTCCTAGACCACCACCTTGATAGTTCCATTTGTCAGTGATGAGCTTATGTTCTTTGGGATACTTTTGGCTGAAGTGATCAAGGCGTGCTTGATTTCTTTGAGGTGCATCCTTATGTAACCATTTGTTGATATCTGGAGTGAGCTCCTCATGAAGAGGGATTTTCAAGTATACAAAGGTTGTTGGGCCAAACTATTTGTATCAAGGAGGTGGAATCTCCTTAGCTTTGTGATATGTCGGTCATCCATGGGCATGTGGATCAAGTGGGAGGGCCCCGACAGACTATACTCTCCACAACCTTTGTTATTGATCTTCATGGTAGACAGGGTAGAGGCGAGGATGGTTTTTGGGTCATTATAAGTGTGGGATGAGCTGGCGATGGATGTGCCAATATCAATTCCAGGGCAATGGTTTGTATATGAAGCTTCAACCGCATTGCAGTAAGAAAAGGGTTCTGGATCGGCATGGATGGTTACCTCAGTGCCTTGATGCAAAAATTTGATGCACTGATGGTAAGTGGATGGAACGGCTTTCATGGCATGAATCCATGGGCGACCGAGGAGGATGTTGAATGGTAGGTTTAGATCAATAACTTGGCAGAGTGTCTCTTGGATGACTGGCCCAACCTTGATTGGCAACAAAATAGTACCTTCTGTGGTTCTTTCCAAGTTGTCATAAGCTTTGATGGTGATAACCTCACTGATGATATCTGCCTCAGTATACCCAACTTGTTTTATGAATTTTAGGGTGCAAATATTCAAGGCTGATCCATTATCTATCATTACTCTTTTCACAGCAAAGTTGGATACCATGATGGCTATGCGAAGCGGAAGGGTGTGATCTGGCTTGACCACGGGTATGTCAGTGGGTTTGAACAATAGGCCACATGAGGATGAGAGGTGTCCAACAAGATTACGAAAAATCAGTAGCATTGATATCAGAAGGGACACGAGATTCTATGAGAGCACTATCAAGGATGTTCTTGTACACAGGACTAGTGCGAAGAAGGTCTAAAATGGAGATTTGGGCTGGCATGTTCCTAAGGTGTTCCAAGATATTGTACTGGCTTTTTGATGGAGCTAATGGTGTCGGTGTAATGGGTGGGCCTGCGATGTTAAATTGTGCTCTTCGAGTGGTGACTGCACACTCATTGTTTGGTCCTTAGATATTGATAACATTGGCGGAAGGATCTTTCTTGGATATACAACCTATAAGGCTACCATAGTCTATATAGGATGAAGTGTGGTCATTGTTCTTCCCATGCTGTTGGTTTGGCTGACGGTTGTTGGTGTTGTTTTTGTTGGTTTGGATAGGTGCTTTTCCAAGATTTTGATTGTTGTGAGGAGGAAAAGCATTTTGATAGATCTGTAAGCCTGCATTCGGAGAGGTTTGGGCACCAACAGTGATTTCCTTCTGATCAATGAGGTCCTACACATAGTCTTTCAGTTTCATGCATCTGAGGGTAGTGTGACCTTTTACCCTATGAAATTTTCCGTACTCATTGTCCTTGTACCATGCAGCTTTGGATTGGCTTGGGTCAATTTGCTGGGTAGGAGGAAATTTGATGAGGTTTTCCTTGACTAATTTATCAAAAATGACATCTAATGGCTCACCAAGGGGTGTCTAATTTCTAGGTGCAGGTTGGAATTTGGGCTTTTGTCTTGCAGCTACATTGATGGCATTAGCTTGATTGTTAGACCCTTGAAAGTTGGGTCTTGGATTGTGGCCTTGATAGCTTTGGTGATTCTGCTATTGGTAGTTGATAGCTTGTTGATTATATGGTTGATATGGTGGGTTGGACTGGTTGTGAGAAGGACCAACAATATTCACATGTCTGGTGTCAGTGACGCCATCTGTTGCAACATGCCTATTTTTGTTCCAATACCTAGACTTGTCATTGAAATGTGATTGATTTTTGTTGGCCTCTTTGTAAATTTTGACCACACCATCTTTAATGAGTCCTTGCTCAAGGATCATTCCTTTCCCTTTGATATCTTTGTAGGTCTGCAAACAGTTCATGGCCATGTGGTGAGCCAAGCTAGGATGGGCATTATCAATAAACATTTTCACCACATGGCGTTCTAGCAAGGTGCAGGATATGCAGGTGGTAAGGGTTTTCCATCTTTGCAGGTATTCGGCAAGGCTTTCTCCACCTTCTTGCTTGGTGTGGACAAGATCAACTATTGATAGCTCTGTTTCAACAAGATGGGCATATTGGGCTACAAATGCTTCAGATAATTCAGTAAATTTTTTAATTGTGCCATAGGGGATTGTATAAAACCATTCAAGAGCTGGTCCAGCCAAGCTTTTGGGAAAAAGGCGCAAGAGGAAGACATCATTGTATGCCACGTCTTGGCAGTGCACGTAAAATTCTTTGATATGTGTGACAGGGTCTCCTTTTCCTCTGAATTTGTCAAATTTGGGTACCTCAAATTGTTTGGGAAATGGTGTCATGGTAATGGCTCTGTCAAATGGGTAAGGACACACATTCTCAAACTTGAATTTCTTTGGATCATTCCCTTCTTGGATGGCTTTTAGAGTTGTCTTCATTTGCTCCCATTCTAAATTGATAGGTGATGGCTGGGGTGCCCCTAATGTAGGAGTACCTTGAGGTAGGTATGTGTTGGATGGGGCCACTGAATATGGATGGCTGTGAGGGATTTGCTGATAGGGATTGTACATTGTTTGGGAAGCTGCATGGTGGATGACAAGTTGCTGAGGGGGAGGTGGCGCATATTGCTGCATGTGCTGCGAGGCTTGCTGTTGATATGGGATTTGAGGTTGGGATTGAGGAACATAAGCTGGCTGTGGGATAAATGGATTGCTTTGTGGAGGTAAGGTATAAGATGGTTGTGAGGCTTGGGGAAAGGATTGGGGGGCTTGTGGGGTTTGACCAGTATATGTGGGTTGTGCCCCCATTTGGGATGGTATCTGCAAATAATTGGTGGTTAGCTGGGGTGGTGGATTACCTCCTAGAAGTGCCATTGAAAAGTAGTTGGTAATTGGAGGTAATGGATTAGTTGGTGGTGGAGGTGGTGGGAATTGAAAGCTTGGGAATGGAACTGATGGGGTTTGATAGCTTTGTGGTTGGATTTGGAAGCTTGGTAGAGTGGTGGTAGGGGCTAGGGTCACTTGGAAGCTTGGTAGAAAATTGGTAGTAGCTTGTGGTATTTGATAGCTTTGTGGAGTGAGGGTAGTAGCTTGTAGATTTGTGGCTAATGGTATTGAGCTCTCAAGACCTAATGGAAATGATGGGATTGTGCTTTGGGCTGCGGTGAACAAGCTGGGGGTAATGAAAGGTTGATTACTTGGCCCCATGGGTGGCATCCCTGTTGTATATTGCTAAGGTTGGCCAAAGATGCTAGCACTGATTTGGGAGATGGGTGGATTTGGAAGGCTGCGTTGGGGAGCAGCAACAACAATAGTGAAGGGGGTGAACGGTTAGTTGTTTTGGGTAAAGGGGGTTTGGAGCGGAGAGGTATGAACCAAGGATGGAGTGGTGGTGGCTGGGTTGGCTTGCGGCATGGAGATTTCAACTTGGGTGGATGATGGTATGTTTGGGTCTGTTAGATCATATGGATTGGCTGGAGGTTCTTCTTTTGGCATATATTGAGGATAATTTGGATCATAAGGGCCTATGGATGGTGGCAGCTTCCCAAACAATGAGTGAGATGGATCTGATAATGGAGGGGGTCTTCCAAAGTCAAAGGTTCTTACATTGTCCCTTTGAAAATTAGCCATGATTGTCTCTTTGTTCTTGTCTATAATGGCATTTACCAATACTGCATTTCCTGGTTGGTTCATGAAAGCTTCAATGTTAGTAGGTGATGGCATAGCTTTCTCTGGGCTGAAGGATGGCTGAGTGCTCAAGGGGCGTGAGGCTGTTCGATCCAAATGATAGGGCTCCATTGTTTCTTTCTTCTTGGCTAAGCAAGTGATGGGTGGCATGAAAAATGCTCCTAGGGATGAGATGCAACAAATGCTGGTGGATGCAAAAAAGGGGGAAGGCTTTTCTATGCAAATGATTTCCTAAGTTGAGGCAAAGCTATATGACAAAACATAAGGAGGATTGGGTTTGGGTTTATAACTTCAAAGATATGTTGCCAAAGCACAAAAGGTCTGCTTTCCTATGTGCAAGCTTGGTGGTGATTGTGTCAACTTAAGGATAGACTAATGATCCTTTAGGAAGAACATAGGATTGACCACTTGTGGATCCCAACCTTTAGCTCAAGGTGATAAGAGATAACAAGTGACAAAGCTGGATTACCCTAGAAAAAGCTCTGTCAAAGGGATAACCTTGGTGAGATTGGTGGATTTTGAAAGATTTTAGGAATGGAAAACTTTTGGCAAGGTGACAATAATTTTGAAAGCTTAGATGTGCAGATTTTGGATTGCTCGCTAGATGGTTTGATTCTAAATGAGATGGATGAGCTAATAATGCTTAAGGGGATAATCTAATATGGATGGCTTTTCTACAAAGATGACTCTAAAGTGAAGCTTATCCAAGAAGATGTGGAGAAACAAGGGTGTCTAATCATAGAAATCATGCCTAGTTAGTAAGGCATAAGCAGGATTACCTCCTGGATGTTGGCTAAATTTGATGTGGCGCTCTAACCAGGCCTCTTGAAGTTCTTTGTCGGTAGCTTTGTCCTTTTCTTTGTGGAGTTTGGCAATTCGTGGGCTTGGTGTTATTTCTTTTCTCTTGGCTGAAAGTTCTTGGTATGTTAGAGATGGTTTGAGTTTAACTTTGTGGAACTTCTGTTTGGGTTTGGGTTGCTTTGACATCAATTCCTGAATCTGCTTAGCTTTGAGAGATCTTGGTTTTTTTGCTTCAACTCATTCAACTTCTGGAATAGGCAGTGACTACGCTAAGTATGCCCTAAGCTAGGATTGACCAAGTTTGGCAAACATTCATTCAACAAATAAAAGATCAAGTAATAGATAGAAACAACCAGATAGAAGTTTTTGATTTTCACAAAGTGATACTTGCGCCAAGGAGTTTGTATGTTCTACAAATGTTTCGATCAGTCACCTCAAACACATTAACATCCTAGATGGTTGTCTACAAGGCTGACAGTTGGTTTAGCTAAGGAGTCCTTGATATACCCAAGGTACGTGAGGCCCAAATCCATAGATGAGACCAAAAAGATGTCACACAGCCGAGAGGAGCGGTAACCCACTTCTCCTCTTTAACTTCTCAAGGGTATAAAGTTCCTTGAGGCTTAGCCCAAGTGACAAAAATCTTGATCCCAAGAGAGGTGTCTTTCGATTCACCTCCCGATTCTTATACTCCGCCAGAATGCTAGAGTTGAGGTTGTCCAAGGGGTGATGAAATCTCCAAGCAGGCCTCCTAAAAAGAAACAAGGTTTTGGATCCTAATTTTATGCACCCAAGATGGCCTCGAAAGATGACAAGGGGAGAGAAGACTTGGATGACCTTGGGCTAAAAAACACGCTTGTTCTTTTACCAACTGACTCTTATGTGTGCTAATCTAGACTTTGCAATCACTCATGTTTAAGAGACAATGTTCAATTCCAACTTGAAGCACCAACAAAATTAAATCTATTGAAGAATGCAGACAATAAGAAGAGGTAGGGTCAACAAAAGCAAACTCGCGCACCTGCAGGCCCTCCACATCAAGTATCGATTAATTTTTGTTAAGGCATTCAAGATTGAGTGTGAGTTTGTTTTAAGCCCAAAACAAAAGTGTGTGAGATTCAATTTCAAGCGTGCGCCCGGAGGCTCTCCACGTCAGTTGTTGTTGAATTTTAGTGCCCAAACTTGAAGTGTGATCGATTTAATCTAGAGTTTTGATCATTTAAGAATTTTGATAAAGTTAAAGCAAACATTCAAAGACCAAGTGAGTGAGTTAGATTGTGGAATATTTAACACTTTTTTCAAGTAGACCCATCCTCATAAATGGCACTGAGATTGCAACCAATGGTTAATATTTGATGGGTGATTAGAAAAGAGGTGAGTCCAAAGAACTACTCAAATTGATTTTTGCAAATTTGTATTTTAACTTAACAAAGTTTCTTAAATGTCCAAAAATCAAACTTTACCTAGATTGCATGTGGAAAAGAGATTTGTTTTGTTCAATTTTTAGAAGCTCCAAATGAAGTGTTTGATATTGCAATGGTTAATTGATCCTTGGCATTCAAGATTGGATTTGTTGTTTTAATCATGCATTCAAGGAAAATTTGATTTTAATCCATGGCATTCAAGAGTGTGTTTAGCAACATGCATTCAAAGACAAGTGATTAAACATTCAAGTTTTTTCCTTTGAGCATTCAAGATTGAGATTTTGTGTGTTGTTTTAAGAACTTTGAAGTGCTTTGTTTTAACCTTAGATCATTCAAGATTGTTTTGGACTCAAAAGTGAAAATGACTCTTTGGACTTTTGTTTTCATTCAAGATTTTGTGTTCTAGTTTGCATATTTTAAGCTCAAAAATGATATTCCTAGATTGTTTTGATGCATGAAAAACCTAAGAAACATTCAAGATTTTGCAACAAGACATTTGTTTGGAACAAATAACAAAGCTTTTAGGACAATTTTTGGCAACCATTTAGGACTCTTAGTTTTCATGAGATTTTTAAAAGAACTTTAAAATATTTGCAAATGAGGTTCATTTTATTCTTGATTGATGATTTGAGTTTGATTTAGATTTTAGTGTGCACTTAGTGTTGATTTTGAACCTTCTGAAATGGAAACTTGAAGTTCTTTTTAAATTCCAAAAAATGAAGTGTTCCTAACTTTACATGAATGCATCTAAAACCTTGATGTTGCAAGGATGCAAATGATTGGATTGGTTTAGTTTCACTTGTTAAAAGATTTTTTCTTTTTTTGGAAAATTTTTAGTTTTTAATGGATTTAAGTATGATTTGGGGGTTCATTTTAAGAACTAAAAAGAAGTGTGTATGATTTTTCTTCCTTAAAAAAAATGGCCAAGATCTCCCACAAGAAGAAGAAGAAGAAGTAGATGGAATAAGAAGAATATAGACAAGAAGAGGAAGAAGAATTCCAAGTTCTTTGTCCACCTATAAGCTTGAAAAATCTGCAAACACTATGAGATATACTATGAGTTCCTTTCTCTTCTTCATGCTCATGTGGACCTACAAACCCAATTTATACAATCTTACCAATCACAAAAACAAGCAAAATTAGCCAAAATTAGCAAATGACATACAAAACTTGACTAAAAAAGCTAATAAAGATGACCCATGCGGGGTCCCACCGGGCGTGCCAAAATGTATATGAGCAATGTTAGTATGCTAATAGAAACCAAATTTAAATAAAGCTTCTAAAAACTAAACAAAATTCATAAACTTCAAGATAGACTAAGATGAGCTCTCAATTGAGAATATGAGCCATTAATGGGCTCTCTCAATGAGAAGCTCTCTTGTTGAGTAGCTTTGTCTAAATAGATAGGATGTATGCTCAAGCTTATGCTTCAAAAAGGGCTTCAAATGGAGTTGGAATTTGGGTGTGAGTGTATGGTTTTGATGTAAAATGGCTTCTTAAAATGGCATTATGACTTTACTTCATGGATTGTGTTATTTTGCAAAGGGGAAGGATCCAATTTATAGGCAAGAGGCTTGAGGAATTGAGGGCTAAGATGCAAGGATGGGAAAAACCTCATGGAGGGCTTAGATTGCATGAGAGGAGAGCACATGGATTGTGCTTCCTTACAACCAATCAGGGAGTGACACATGTCATAGGGTGAGAGGATGGAGGAAAGGGCAATGATGAGTCAACAAAGGAGGCTCAAGAGATAAAATCTTCATAAAGACCCTTCATAAGTTCTTTGTAAGAACATTTATGACTTTTTGGGTTTTATAAAGTTTTGTGGTTGAAGATATTTGTGAGAGATACCATGAAATTCAAATTTGAGGGTTTAGGGGGGTTTTAAGCTTGCTTAGGGTTGAAAAAATGATTAGAGGAAGGGTTAGAGATGGCTTAGGACTAGGCAAGTGGATGGCAAGTGGATTGCAATTAATGAGGGTGGGTGAA
This sequence comes from Cupressus sempervirens, assembly GCA_028749045.1. Classification (NCBI taxonomy): domain Eukaryota; kingdom Viridiplantae; phylum Streptophyta; class Pinopsida; order Cupressales; family Cupressaceae; genus Cupressus; species Cupressus sempervirens. The sequence continues at coordinate 808,217,430 of CM053789.1, forward strand.
GGAGGAGATATTTGTTAACTTTGGCTTGATTTAGCAAGTCTTAACCCATGTTTAGGGAATGTGACAAGGTTAGGAGGGGATTAGGATTAGGGTTAAAGACATCTTCTAGAAGAGTCTAGGCTTTGGATGAGGATGAAAACTTTCTAGAAGAGTCTAGAACTTCCTAGGATAAGATTTTATGAAATAAATAAAGTTTTATTTATTTCAAGGGTTTGGGTTGAGGAGATATTTATTAAAATATTTTTAATAAACATGAGGATTAATATTTAATCTTGATTAAATATTTTGAGTTGGGATTAGGGGTAGGAAATGATGGGATTAGCCTTTAATTAAAATTAAAGAAGGATTAGAAGATTTTGGAAGAGGTTAGTGGTCTTAAGGAAATTGGCCAAATTTTGGGCAAAAAACAAATTTTTTATTTATTTTGGGTTTTTTGGTCAATTTATTAATTAAATAATTAATAAATAAGGAAATAATGTTTAAATAAGATTTAAACATTTCTGGGAGGGATTCCTTAATTAAATATTTTTAATTAAGATAAAGGGATTTAATGGCATAAAAATTAATTAATTAATTAATTAATAAATGATGATGTCATCAGAGATTTTTTTCAAAAAATAAAAATAATTTATTTTCTAAAGGATTTTTAGGTGTCTACATTAAGCTCTTTGTTCAAAGATCATAAAACATTGACAATTCACTGAGACTAGAGATGAGAATCAGAATGAAACTAATAAAATTCTTTTTCTCTTTGTATTAATTTCCTTTAAACAATACAATCAAATGCATGAAAAAAAAACATGAAATCACCTAATAGATCTAAACTATTTGTATATTCTTTCCTTCTATTGTTCACATGAGAGAATTATACTAAAAAATATGGTGTCACAGTCATGGGAAGACATCAAAAACTAGAACCAAGACCTTGTATCATAGTAGTGAGTGGTTTTTCTCCAAAGACTAGAACCCCTCTAATGAGAAAGAATGAGAAAGATATAGGTTGAAGGAATTCCCAGATTGAATCCACAATCTACATGTGTCCCTTTAGAATTCTCCCTCAAGAAGATGAAAAAACCTTTTTCTACCCTCTCTCTTCAACTGAATATCAAAATCCCATCTCTTGGCCTTAGAGGTATAAAATATCTCAAAACATAATGATGAAAGGATGCAACTAATTTATGATGTTAAAATGAATTCACAAGGTAAAAGTAACAAATCAGTTTGAAATGTGATTTCTAGAATGCAAGAAAACTACTTAAAGATGATTTTCTTCACATTCAGATCCCAACAATCATTTAAAATTGTCCTCTAACCCATTTTGATGTTCCATGATCAAATCTGCCTATTCTGTTGTCAATGCCCCAAATTTCACAAAATGACCTATACCATGAACTGGTGAGTACCTATGCAAAAGCAAGCTCCAAAAATGGATAGCTCATCTTTTTATGATTCCAATAGTATATTGGAGTTTATGTTTTGAGTACCGAAAACCCCCAGAATCAGAGTTTGAAAAATAGTCGCCCCCTTCTATAAAACCTTAAGCCTACACTTTTAAGATTTTAAAAATTCAAAATTTTAATTTAATCTAAAGTATGACCTTTAGATAAAACTCCTTTTTCAAATTTAAAATTCTTGCACGTACATCCTTATTCTAACAAAACATTTTTAAAAAAGACATTTTAAAAATATTTTATTTTACCCTCACCCTTCAATTTTGGGGTCAACTATCCTTTGACTAGGTGGTACGTGGTGGCCTCTGATTGGTCAACCTCTAACACCACATCATCATAGGCTTGACCCACTACCACGTGGCACTTCCCCGCTTGCTCGCATTATTTAACTAGTGAGAACCTTGGAAATGCAGGCATGCGCTATTTGTTGGATCATGACACATGTCATGATCCTATTCTTTCACCTCTAATATTCTCTTACCTACCATCTCATCACACATGGGATGCTCTTACCATGTGTCAAATTTCAGAAATCCCACATTATTTAACCTTCAGGCACTTTGGTTTTGTGGGCATGTGCCCACCGTCGGATCATGACACTTGGTGCAATCTCAATGCACCTGGGTCTAAACTTGCCAAATCAGCATGCTCATTGGTTTGTCTAAAATTTGTTTGGGCAACCTGCCAAGTGGCCTACCATGGCCCCACCTTGCACTTTCTTTCCTTTCAAAATATTGTGCCTTTGAAGACATCTTATTGTAGGAGTGTTGTTCTATTTAAACAACTAAAAACCTCCTTACCCACCTAATGTGGGATAAAGGCTATCTCATTTTTTAGCCCCTTTGCACAAGAGATCTAAAACAACACCAATGAGCTCTATGCCCTTAGTATTGTGGCCCTTGGCCTAGTTGTTTCTAGCACTAGACTGGCCATAGAAAAAGATATCAAGGTTGATTCTCTCTAGCTAAAGATCATATGAAACATTGTAATGGCCACTTGGCTCGATCTCATGCTCCTCACACACCATTTCCCAGAACTTGGAACCAATCAGGTTGCCACATTGGCCTCCCTAGATGTGAAGACTCTCCCTCATCCCTGGCATGGTTTCTCAAAGGCATTGGCCTTTATTTATATGCTATGAATTCTCCAAACTATGGCTTCATCCTATGTGAGTCGAGCTCCTTCTCTTACCTAGTGTAGACATCTGGTGCTTTGTTTTCTATGGCAGCTTCTTTCACATGCTAAACACCTCTACATTAGGTGTAAATGCCATGCACTCCTCTTCTAAAAAAGGCTCTGGTGTTTGAAGATTTTCATTCCCTTTCTTGGTGACTGTAGGTTCTCCTTGTTATCATTTATGCAAACTACCAGTTTAGTGGTCACAAAGACACAAGTATCTAGAGAGACATCCCAAGCTGGTGAAGTTTGTTGATCCTGTTGCTTTATTTCATGCTTAGCCATGGACTTTGTTCTCTTCATTGGCGGCTTCATGTACATACGTGGTTGACCTGGATGTGGGGATCTTTTTTCTAATGCAATGGCTTGGTTCATCCTCAAGCCATGGAGTGTCTGCCTATGACTGCATGTTGTATCTTCTATCTCCATCTGTAGGTTCCTCAACACACATCTTCTCATCCCCATGTGGTGTGAGCTCTATTTTATTTTTTACTATGATTTTTGGTGATTTGCGTGGGATTTTTGATGGCGTCGACCTCTTATAGTTGCCTATCACATGCTTCAATGTGTTCTTTATTCCCTTTTTTGCAGTGTGGAGTCTTATGGAAACTAAGCAGAGATAATAAACAAATTGTAATTTAGTCCAATTATACAATGAATAGTTATGGTTATAACTATTGCATGCATGGTGGGTCTTTTTATAGTTGCATGTTCCTTATAATGGCCATCATTGGCAAGGCACAATTTTGGTTGAATTAGAAGTATTTGTTTTAGGCAAAAGACCTAACAATTGTACCAAACCCTTAGGCATTCCCTTAGGAATTCCTAAAATATCCCTTAGGCATTCCTATGCATGATTGGTTATGTCCAGCCTCAAATAATGGTCTTCACAACCATAACCAATAATTTCAAGCTTCGAACTGACTCTGAGCGTTGCTCCTTCAGATTTGGCTTTTAGAATAGATTTCTTAATATGCTATAAATTAGATTCAAAATCCATTCCCATTGATATAAATTACATGTGGCCACCTTCAAAATCCTCATTTCAAAAAACTCTTAACTATATCTTTTCCAAACGAAGAGCTATCATTCCAATAATACAAAACTTCAAATAGGTCCCAAAATCTTTATGAAGCCTTTTGCAAGTCAATTCAATTCTCGAAAACTATCGACGTTCATTTTTTCTTTTTCATCAGAAGGCAATATCACTTCACTTTCTATTTCAACTTTAATGTTATAACTAGACAATTTAACTCCCATGTCACTTTATCAACTTAATGGAAATAGTCAGACCCCAAAGTGGGTTCAGCTAAAAAAATTTCATTTTCGGACACATGAACTTCTGAAGTGATCTATTGAACTTTTGAAAATAACTGGAATCAAAATCAAGCACTGAATCATCCTTAAAAACTCACTTTATCACTTGACTGCAAATTGTGAATTTAAGGTTAGGAGGTCCGTTGACTGGCCTTAAAAATTGACCCAGATATCTGACCAGGCTTTGAAATCTGGCACACCAAATTTTTGTTCTACATTCTAGCACCTCATTGAATCTTGTGTCATGAAAAATTTGAGGTCAAAATATATTTTTTGTTGAAGTTGACCTCTCAAAACTACCTACAAGAAAACATGTCAGAAAACACTAAATTGCATTTGGAATTGGCTTCAAAAATTGGCTAAACTGACACTTGGGGAAACAAGAACTTGGGTGTTGATTCTTTGTCATGAGGAAATTATGAATCTATTATTGGGGCTCATGATGAATGATAGGGCGCAAATGGTCATCAGTCAAAGTGGGCTACTCAGAATTGCTAACTGGAAAGAATGACAAAAATATATATTTTTCAAATGGAATGGACTTGGAAAAGTGTGCAATTGATTCATCAAGGCTTGCAAATTGGCACACTTAAATTATTTTTAGAGTAAAAAATAGTGGTACAATCCATTCAACCTCAACTTTCATGGATCTGGAATTATGACATGCCAAAAAGGGGTACGAATCAGTCTAGATACCTTAGCCGTAACAAAACAATGCAAAATGGATTTTTAATCATGTTAGCAAATTAATCAAAAGGATTCATCATGACCTCAAAACTTGAACATATGAAGTATCTAACCCCTAGAACATAATGCAAAAGGAATTTCTTCATTTGAGTCAACTAGTCAAAAGTTATAGCATGTCAAACAAGGCTTCCCAGAATTATGAACTAATTGAACAAAAGCATAAAATAGTAACTGACCAACTTTGAGGGATTCAAAGCCTAGTCAAACAGACTCAAAATGACTCAAAATATGAAACATAGGTTCTTGAATACAGACACTAGACACTCCCAAAGTGGTGAATCACAAAACATTTCTAGGTGCAACATATTCAATGACAAACACTGCCTCCTATCACTATTTGACATAGGGTAAAATTGCAGATTTGATAATTTCTTAAAACGAGACTTCACGAAATGGCTTGGAATCTCAATTTAACTTCATGGAACAAGTGAACGCACTAAATGGAAGGTGCTAGAAGCATTAAAAATCTTTTGGGGCTCAAAGGTACAGCTGGGTACATGTGCACAAAAAAGCGTTTATAGGGCTCAATTTCTCAAAATTGCTCAAAATTCGGGCTACAATTTTGAGTGCCAATAGAGACAATAGAGGAAACAAAGATAGAAGAGAATACAAGGACAAATGTAAGAAATATTTCTATATTGATGAAGAAGATGGTTCTAAAAGTGATTTATATGATCATGACAAAGAAGTTGTTTATGTCGCAATGAAAGATGATTCTAATGAAGATGAGAAAATTGTATTGATTTCACATGTGAGTAAAAATGATAGATGGATAATTGATAGTGGTTAATCACATCATATGACTAGTGATACAAGTAAGTTTGAGAAGCTAGATAATTATAATGGAAGTAGTATTAAGTTTGGTAATGATGTACCATTTTATGTAAAAGGTAAAAGATCAATTAAACTAAATGGTAGGATTAAACATGACAATGCATGTTAAGTTGAAGTTTTGGAATTTAATTTATTGATTTTTGCAGAGTTGATAAGTTCAAGCTACAAAGTTGATTTTTAGAGAAACAAAGAAAAGATCTATGATTCTATTGGTGAACTAGTTGGAAGTGGATAGGAAATAAGAGGTAACTTGTTCTATCTAGACCTATATGAAGATACTTATCTATTTGCACAGTGCAAAGATGTTTGGTTATGGAATAAGTGTTGGCAATATGGATGGGTAGGATAAATTAGGGTTTTCATTTATGGAAACATATATTTTACAATATAATGTCAAAATATAATGTTGTATATTTCATAGTAAGAGATAGAAAATTATCTAAGTTTTAGACAATTTCACTAGCATTGCACATATTGTTTTTGGTATAGCGAAGGTTACAAAGTTATTTGGCATGTGTGAAGTTAAGGGTGGATATATTAGAGTGTCATGATGAGGAACCTAAGTGTGCAAGAAAGTATAGATAATATAGACAAAGTAATAGGCTAAATACTAGTAAAGGCAATGTGGACAACAAAATAGAGTACAACATGAAAATAGACTTGTATAAAGGTTTAAGGAATTATTTCAGTCACAAAATAATTACTTAAGATTATAGGGGTGATATCCTATATGTTTAACCTAAGTTAGTGTAATGTGTCTTTGCATCAACTTGACAACACAAAGTTTTTTGAAGAAGATAACTAAAAGATCATTTTATGGGAAGTAATGTAGAAGTGTGAAATATGTTGGAATTAACAAGTGGGAAGATTTACTTCTGAGAGGGGGGCAGGGGGGGTGGGGGTGGGTGGGGGCGGGTTGGGTTGGGGGGGGGGGGGGGTGGGTGGTGGGTTGAATCATAAGTAACTAACTCAAACCTTTTCAAATCATTTTAACTGAAACCATTCACATGTATCTAATTTATCTAATAAACTTGAAAGTAAAGACATGCATGAAAATAGACAACACACAAATTTCGTAACCTAGAAACCCTCCAAAATGAGAAGGTAAAACTGGGGTGGAGATGACCCTAAAAATATCACTGCAACAATGTGTAACTATTCAAGTTTACAATGTTTGACCACTTCCAATGGTCTTCCCTATGAAAGGCCTATCCAGTTAAGGACTTTACACTTTGTTAGAAATAACCTGGTTAAAGGACTTTTTTACATTCACTTGTAATGCTACCTTGTTAAAGGATTTTATAAATGGCTGCTAGGGTAACCTAAGTCCATAGGATTTTCGTACCTAATACAATCTCTAGATAGTATTAGAAAGTCTTTGATCTAATAGCTTTGCAATCTTCAATTGTTGATTCTAGATCCTTGTTCTACTCTTACTAATTTGATCTTTGCTTGATCTGATATGTTGGTCTTGCAAGATTCTGATACTCTATTCTTCAACAACTAGATTTTGCTATTCTTCATTGTTCTCCACTAAGTCTTCTTCCTTTCTACACTTTGTTATATTTCACCCATATATATCCTCTCTTGCACACATAATGGGGTTTCATTCTCCTTTTAAAGATTTCAAAGACTTAGGGTCAGGTATGAATCTATGATCAATATTAAATCTTCATTTCCTTTTCATTTCTTGCACTTTTCCTATGGTTGCATGCCTTGTACATTTTTCTTATTGGCTACATGTTGATTACATAGGTGATGTAAGAGATTCATCTTATCTTCGAGATCCTTCAAGACTCATCTCATGTCAACTCCAAAAATGGTTTACATCTGAGTTTGTGAAGGCACAAACTCATATATTGATTCTGTGTTACTTGGTACATACTAGTTACTAATGCTTAGCACATATAGGAAAATTGGCTCACTTGGCTCCTATAGCAATTTTGTTTCACTCGGCATCTATAGTGACTCAGCATCTATACTTTTCTTGGCACTTGAACTTTGCTTGGCACCTAAAGATTGCTCAGCACTTGTTGAATTCTGTCACTCGGCATACACTGTGGCTTGGCTTCTATATTATACTTGGCATTAACTTGAGAATTGGTTAAGTGTGTTGACACTCAAATGTCAAAACCAATCTGAGACTAACAATCTCCCCATTTGACATGAGTGGCAAAAAAACTTAACTAAACATTATAAATCTGATCTCTATGAGTATACTACACATTCTTTTTGTCATATGTACAAGACTTCAAAAACATATTCAAAATTTTGTATACCTCAAAATCTTGTAACTCCCCCAAAGCTGATGTGTCATTACCATTGTTGTAACCAAAATTCTTGTGTTGAATATGTCTCATGTTGATATATTTGATACTCTTTGCCTTATTTTCCTTTATTTGTATCTGTGTACCCTATTTCTACTTCTTGTACTCTGTATCTATTCCCTGTCACATCTTCTTGCAGTTTTGCATCCTTTTTTGGCTTTATTATTTCCTTAAAATATGAATTGTAAATATCTCCCCCTTTGGATATTCTTTATTACTTTTGTCAAAGAATGTATTATGTAACCATTCTTATTTACAGTTCTCACAAAACATGATATCTCCCATGAATATATTCCTCCTTTTATTTATACACTACTATATCCAAAACATTATGTCTCCCCCTTTTTAAAACTTATGTCAGAGAATCTTGTGGATAAATAAAATACTTTTTCAAAAATGTTTTTTTTCCCTCCATAATCATCTTGAGAGAAGCATCCCAACTATCTAAAGCTATCTCTAATGACTTGTGTTAGATGGTTGTCTCTACTACAAGATGAACAAGGCCTTCTAAACTAGAAATTTTAGGATCTTTCTCTAGAATATTTTCTGCATAGGCCTACTCCTTATGGAGTACTTCCAAATTTGGGGTTAGGGAAGATTGAATCTACATCAATTTGGCCTTAATATTGGCCTCTTCAGCTGTCAACACAACTAATTCTTTCTATGTGTGAAGCGTAGTTGAAAAATGCTTCTCACTCTAAGATGGATCTTTGGGTAGTTGAATGATGAAAATATTTAGATTTTGCTCCAAGATCAGTATCCTTTGGCTTGTTTCCTATTTTAAATATGATGAATCACACAACTTATTGTACAATGAGGATAAATTCTCAAGTACTTTCTTCACTTTTTCAATCTTCTTTGCCAATTCAACTTGTGAAAGTGCTATTTCACTTGATATTTTCTCATTTAATTTCATTTGAAACTTCTTTTCTGACCATTCTAATAATTTGACATTAGTTTCTAGGTCCTCATTCTATACTTGATACACAATGTTGGATAGTTGCTCCAATATGGGCTAGGTTTCATCAAGTACTTTCAAGTTAAATGCATCGAGAAATATGTCCTTGATTTCCACCAATGCTTGCTTTTGCATAAACTCATTTCTGAGTATTTTTTGTTTCTTCCTCCTCTCTAGTGCCTCTTGCTCTTCATTTATCTATTTTAGGTTCATGTTTCTTGAGTCATAACTAGATATGACTATTTATTCATCAAGTACGGGGTCTCCATAGTGAAGTACCCTTGCAACCTTTGTAGTGCTTAAGCCTGGTGCTAAAATCTACAATGGTACTACATCAGTGCTCAGTTTCTTATTAGTTTTCCCCAAGGTATTCAAGTTCACCAATGTTTGTATTGCCTCCTACTCCTTAGGGGTTTTCTCTTCTCCTTTCTCCTCTTCTCTACTACCTTGATCAACAATGATAATTTTTGGAGGTATACCTTGACTTTGTGTAGTAGAAACATGTTGCCCTATTTGATCCTTTGCTTGCTCCTTGGCAGTTGTCACTTTTATTTTAGAATCAACCTTAGCAATTTTGTCTTATTCTTCTTGCTCTTTGGGTTGATTTACTATAGTTGTGGGAGGTTGTAAAATTTTTTCTAGTGTCCTTTCTTTCTCCCTTGTTATTTCTACTACATCTTTCTATAAATCATCAACACACACCAAAATTGGATTTGTACAAAGTTGTGCTTGCAATGTAGATTGGTGAGGGATCTTTTTGAGATCTTCTATAGTTAAAGGATTGATGTTCTGACCTAAGGTGTTAGGAACATCCTTAACAATTACCTTATTTGTAGGTGTTTAATGTGGAGGACTTAGTAGTGGTAGTTGGGTGTCTTGGACACTTTATTCAATATGCTACTCTTCAGCTATTGCCTCTTCACTATGTGTTTTCTCCACTCTCTCCTTTTCTCCTTCATCTTTTTCTTTCTCTCTTTCTTCCTCGTTCTCATTCTCTTCTTCTTCTTCTTCATTCCTACCCTCAAATGGGTCTCCCTACCCTTGTTTCACAATTTTCAAACCATTTATTAGTTTCCACATTTGTGTGGAATTTTGGACAACATCCTCTATTTGGTTCTGCAAAATTTTGAAGGCTCTATATTTTGGTGCAAATTTTCTCCCATGCTTCTTACTAGCCTTTTTTATCTGACCTTTAGTAAGGTTTGTCATTACATGAGCCAATGTAGATTCTCTTATTTCCTTCTCAATTTTGAGATAGTAATGCCACTTATTCTTAACTAATGAGCTTCGTGGCTTAGGAATTGAATATCTAGTTCAAGTGGGGTAGTCTTGAACTTAGCCATCATAGTGTAGATGGATTTTCCACTATGTTTTGTTGTTCCTTTGATAAATTATTGAAATCTCTATTATCTCTAATATTATTGCAAATATTTTCCAATTTAGATGTGGCAAAATGGCTTACTAATCTAAATTGATCTTCGTTAGACTCTGTCCTTTCCTCATTTGATTCTGGAGTCGCAACATACTTTCTTCTCTTTTTCTACTTTATAAGTCCTTCTTGTTCTATTGCATTCTATTTGTAGACTTCTTCTTTCCCTTGGGCTATGTAGCTAGCTTCTTCTGAGCTTTTCTTTTCTTTTTCTTAGCATTGGGTGCTTCTTGCTCAAAACCTTCCTCTTCATCTATATCTTCTCCCATAAATTGGGTTAAGGCATGTGACCCTTGATCTTGTTTTTCTTCTGTAGTGCCTTCCCCAAATTTAGCTTTTAGCTTCTTAACTAGATTATCTTTCTTTCCCAAAGTGCAGGTAGTCCTCAACTCCATGTCCACTTTTGATCTCACCACATCATAAGTTCCAAAATGTGGTGCATCCTTGTCAATTTCCTCTGCCAATAATGCAGTTATTATTGTTGATACTTCATCTATGTTTATTTAATACCCAAGAGGTCTTAACCATCCCACTCTTGGTATGGTAACTTGTATATATGTATAGTCTATTTGTACAAGAAAATATACATCATTTACATGTTTTTCTACTAAGGGAACTGGAATTTTGAGCATTTGCTTCATTGTTTTCTTAAAATCCTCAAAATAGCTAGTCATCAAGGTCTTAAAATCAGCTCCCATCTATTCTATGTATTCATTGACTTGAGCTATGATGGACCTATCATTTTTCCATGAAACTTTACCAAAAGAAGGAAATTCATTATGAACATTAAAAAAAAACATATCAAAGTAGCACCAAATTTGCACTAGGCTCCGTTTATTCTTCTAATTGCTGCTAGATTTTCATTGATCTATTGTAGTTGTAGCTCTGCAAGATCATATGTATGATCCTTCTTTACTAGTTTGTATCCTACATCTACTACAATACAAGGCACATTGTTGAGTCTATTAGACTAGTAGAATTTGTGTGCAATGACCCTAGCAACAAAGTTAACTAGAGGGTCTTGGATAGTATCAATTGTCATCCCTCTCTTATTCCATTTTGTACCTATGTTCTTCTTAATTGCCTCCTTAGAATCACTCGTAAGGGTCTTCAGCCAATCTAGGGTTGGGTACCATGTCACTCTATGTAAAATTCTCTTTGTGATTTTTATAGGGCCATCCTCCAAACATAAGCCACCATCATGGATTCTTCTCAACACTAGTCTAGTCCATTTAGTCTTGAACACTATAGGGAAATCTAGGACATGCATTAAACCCTTCCTTTCAATAATTTTGTATTCTTCCTTCAACACTCCATTTTCATACAATTTCTCATATGCCTCCCTCATTTCCATGTCACCTGTAGCTCCAATTTTGTAGTTATAGCATTTCCTTACATCTTGAACCATTACAACCTTAGGGAGTATGATGGATAGGGCTCCACCTGGGTCATTTTTGTATGCAACCTCTAGGATTGGATGAAATTTGGGTTATTTGACCTCTTTGGACACTAATTGGACTTCAAATGATTCCTTCTCTTGAGTTTTTCTAGAACTAGAAGGCATTTTACATAATCTAGGGTTTTAATATGAATAAAACATGAAACTGCATAGCTCGGCATAGTCATGGATACCTTGAAATTGATGGAATTGTGCTTGGAATGTTATTGAAATCTTCTTATATGTTCGACTCTCTACTTGGGATTTTCTCTGTGTTCTTTCTCATCTTTTCTCTTTGTTGTTGATAAAGAAAAATAATTGAAAATATGATAATATACCCTATTTTCAATGCATTTGAAGCTTAGTACATTTACAATTGTCCACTCAGTTGCTAAAGGATTCTACATTACTTGGCTTCCACTAGAGCATTACTCACTCAACCTCAATTGAGATTTCTTCTTCACTTAGCTTGCTCTATCAACTTAGCTCCTACTAATCATTCAACTCCTATAGTCTTTGATAATCAAATTGTCTTGTACTAGATTTTTACTTGGCATTTGAAAACAACTCGACAATACTTGTGAAATCTTGAATTTTCAACTTTGCATCTTTGTTCATGCTGATCTATTTTTTAGTACTTTCTTTTCTAGGAACTAATGTATGATAAAACTCTATAAATTAGTCCTTTATGGCTTCTCTTGCTTAGTTTTATGAAGTGTGACTGCTTGACCTATTAGGTGAAGTGATCCCTTCATCTGATGTGCTACTCCCATATTTCTTCTTCCATGTCTTGTTCATTTCTCCTTTGACATGTTCAACATCTATCTTCTCCTTTCCTTTGTCATTCTTTGAGTTGGATGCCTTTGACCTAGTTGGGAAATTCCTACTGATATGACCATTCCTCAAGCAACTAAAACATGTGATTTGGCTCAACCATCTACTGTAGTTCGCTCTTAAATGTGTCCTTATGCATTTTTTAGGAATGTATCCATATTCATAATAGTAATCATAGCTATACTTGGTGTTATAGTCCCAATTGTAGTGATGACCATGGTTACCTTTCCTTGCTAGTTGATTTGATGTCCACATAGGCTTTGATCTACACTCAAAAGCTCCATGTCCATACTTCTTGCAATTGTAGTAGTGACCTTCAATTTTTCATGTTCTGATAGCCCTAGTTCTGCACTTATGTGCTTGATGTCCTTTCTTTTTGCACTTATGAAAATAACTTGCATTCTTAGGCTTGTCATGCTAATGGGCATTCTTGCTCTTGCATACATTAGATTTATGCCCATTTTCACCATAGAAATGACAAGTAGGTTTAGTGTTCTTACCTTTGTTACTCCTTTCTTCTACAGTCTTGAAAGAATCTCCTTGTTTAGTGATGGTGTAACCAAGTTCTAAAGTATCATTGCTAGCCCTAGGTGATTTTAGGAGTTGCTCAAATTACTTGATGGCCTCATTAGGTTTGTTGAATCTTTCTACAACCTCCTTCTCTCTTTTCAAGTCATTTTGCAATTGTTCATTTTGCATCTTCAATGTAGAGATCTCAATGTCTTTGACATTCAATCTATGGTGTGCATTCATCATCTGACTTGGGGTGTCTATCTACATGATTGAGATTCTTGCAAGTTCAATTGACTTTTTGTCCAATCTATTCACAAGGTTTCTCTTGTCTTCTTCTAGCATAGCCTTGTCTTCAATGGCTCTTTTCTTCTATTCAATTACTTCACAAAGCATCATACCTTGTGATTCTTGTTCAAGCTTAAGTGTTTTGATTTCTTCTATTTGAACTTTATTCTTCTCCATTAGGTCTACTATTTCTACATCAAATTCTTTGGAATCTCTATTTGAAAACATATTTGAGGTGTCAATCTCCTTGTACTGTGTGTCATTCTCAGCTATGGCAATCTCTCTTCTTCTTTTTAAGGATTTCTTCAGATCTCCTCTAGCTTCTTCCAAAGCATGTAAAGAAAGTTGTATGTCAATTTTCTGATTCTCTATTATCTTCCCATGTTTGTAGACTTCCATTTTCAAATCTTTTCTCCAAGCTGTAAGGCTTCTCCTTGTGAGAGCTAGGCTTTGATAGCAATTGTTGGAATTAATAAGTGGGAATATTTACTTCTAAGGATGGGGGTGAATCAAAAGTAACTAACTCTAACCTTTTCAAATCCTTTTAACTAAAACCATTCACATACATCTAATTTTTCTAATAAACTTGAAAGTAAAGAAATACATGAAAATAGACAACACACAAATTTGGTAACACAAAAACCCTCCAAAATGAGAAGGTAAAACTGGGGTGGGGATGACACCCACAAAATATCACTATAGCAATGTGTAACTATTCAAGGTTACAATGTTTGACCACTTCTAATGGTCTACCTTATGAAAGGCCTATCTTGTTAAAGACTTTACACTTTATTAGAAGTGACCTAGTTAAAGGATTTCACTACCCTTCTAAAAGTAGTCCTGGTCAAAGGAATTTTGTACATTCACTTGGAATTCCATCCTATTAAAGGATTTACAAATGGATACTAGGCCAACCTAAGTACATAGGATTTCCATATCTAATACAATTGCTAGAGAGTATTAGAAAGTATTTGACCTGATAGCTTTGTAATCTTCAATCTTTGATTCTAAATTCGTGTTCTACTCTTACTAATTTGACCCTTCCTTGATCTGATATGTCACTCTTGCAAAATTTTGATACTCTGTTCTTCAACAACTGGATTCTGTTATTCTACTCTATTCTCCACTAAGTCTTTTTCCTTTCTACACTTCGCTATATTTCACCCATAAATATCCTCTCCTATGCACATAATGGGGTTTTGTTCTCCTTTTAAATATTTCAAAGACTTAGGGTTAGGTATGAATCTACAATCAATATTAAATCTTCATTTCCTACTCATTTCTTGCACTTTTTCTATTGGTTGTATGCCTTCTGCATTTTTCTTATTGGCTACATATTGATTACATAGGTAATGCAAGAGTTTTGATCTTATCTTCAATATCTTTCAAGATTCATACCATGTCAACTAAAAAAATGGTTTACATCTGAGTTTGTGAAGGCACAAACTCATATGTTGATTCTATGTAACTTGACACATACTAGTTACTAATGCTTGATACATATAGGAAAATTGGCTCACTTGGCTCCTATAGAAATTCTATTTCACTCGACATCTATACTTTTCTTGGCACATGAAGTTCACTCGACACCTATTGAATTATTTGGCTTGGCTTACACTATGGCTTGGCTTTTGTATTATGCTTGGTATTAACTTGAGAATTGGTTAAGTGTGTTGACACTCAAATGTCAAAACCAATTTGAGACTAACAATATATGCATTCATGAAAAGTATATGATGAAGATGCAAACTATGTGCATGAAATATGAACTTATATAAGAGATTTTATATTCTAATTCTGATGTTAGGTTAGGCTATGCAATGTACAATAGTTAGTAGGAAAAAGGTTTTTGTATATATCTTTTTTGTATAAAGTTATTGTATTGTATAATTACATGTTAGGTAAGTTGGCTCTTCTTGCATATAGTTTTAATTCGAATACCAACTCCTCACAAGGTTGAAGAAACTCCTAATAGGGTCAATATCCTTAACATGATTCTTTTGTTTAGTGGATCATTTTGTGGTCACCATCCCCACTAGGGTTTTTCCTTAGCTAGGGTTTTTCTAATTAAAAAATAATGGTGTTACGAGTTCTCTTTGTGTCTAGTTTTATTTACTATTTAGTATTATTGGTTTACTTTATTATACATGTTGTAAAGTAATTAATAATATCCTATTGTGGGCAAAAGTTTATAGAATACTAATTTACCCCCCTCTCAGTATTATCTATTTCTAACAATTGGTATCAAAGCTTAGTTACTTATAAGAGGCTTAATAGCTTGAGTAAGATCCCTATGGATATGGAATAATTAAAGGAGAATCTTGAAGAAGCACTTGAGAAAATTGATCTTCTTACAAAAGAGAGAGACAACCTAAAAGAAAGGTATAAGATGCAAAATATTTCACTGGTAAATTGAAAGAGAAGATTCATTGTATAAAATATAGAAAAGAATCGAAGAAGTAGACTAATGACAATGATGAAATAGCAACTCTTAAGAAAAAAATGAGATCTTGAAAAATAAGTTGAAAATTATTGAACTTAAGTTGAGTCTTAAGAAGGATGATATTAAGATTCAAGTAGATCTAAAATTTGAAAATAAAAACCTAAGATCCCATATGACTCAAGTAACATCTGAATTAGATTCTATTAGAACAAATTTTGTAGAACTGGAAAACTACAATTCCATTGTGAAAGGATAATTAGCTTAGGCTAAGAAACAATTAGAAAAAAATTATTACAGTAGTGAGAAAATTGATGAACATCTATTTGTCCAGAGATCTTCTTATGATAAGACAGGTCTTGGATATCTTATTGGAGAGAAATCAACCAAGAAAAATGAAGTTGGGAATGAACCAAGCATATCATCAGAAGTATCTAAATTAGTTGAACAATATAATCAATCTAAGAAATGTGATGAACGAAATAAAAAAGAGAAAGTTTAATCACCTAAGTAGGCTAGGCATGAATTCAAAGGTAGATGTTTTATATATAATGAAGTTGGTCATATGAAGAGAGATTTCATAGGTAAGTCTTTTAAACCTATCACTAATTTCTATTATTGTAATTGTCATGGTTTTGGACATAAAGCAATAGATTGTAAGAAACTTACATTTGATAGTAATAGTGGAAAAAATAGAATTTTTAGGGATACTAACCTTGTAGGTAATGAAAGAAGGAGATCACAAAGTATATCTAATGATGGAGAAAGATCTAATGAAGGAGGGAACTAGATTATATGTTACAAATGTAACAACCTTGGACAAATTACAAGGAATTGAATAACAATAGATAATTGGAATGTAACCAATTAAAGAAGGAATGCATCTATGTGTCAATTATGTAATAAATTTAGAGACACAATGAGATTTTGTAGAATGGATAGAAGAAATTTCAACAGGAATCCTAACTACATAAGGAAAAATAAAAGAAATGATAATGATAGCACTAAAAACAAAAAAAAAGTACTCAAAGAGCACATTGAAGAACTCAAGGAAGTATTTTTGAGAGAAAACAATCCACAAAGTTTACACATTGTTCTATAACAACAATTTCTCAATGCACTTGAAGGAAGGATGAAATCAACCAGTGTGTGATTCATATTATTTGAATTAAAAACATTTTCTCAAAGATTGAGCATTAGGAAGATGGATTAGAAGTAAGAAGTCGAGTTTACAGTTGCAAAGTTAAGAGAAAGTAGGAAAGGTACTAAGGAAGCTCTAGTTAAGAGCACAAGTCATTTTCTGATCAAATGAATGAGAACAATGTCAAACAAGTTAATGGTTAAAAGAACAAAAATTTCATGAATTTTGGTAGATGTGCAATAAATGTGAATTTTAATTTGAAATATTTAAGAGATATGAACAATATTTTTGAGTATCATTCAATCGTACAAATAGTTAAGGAGAAATTCAGAGCAAGTTGAAAATGATTAAAGGCAAATTTGAAAGCTTTCATTGTGCAAAGTTGAAAGTGCCCTAGTTTCACAAAATTTGGGTATTTTATGAAGTTTCCTAAGAATTTAAATCATTTAAAATGATTAATCCTACTATTTTTTATGTAAGTGTGAGAATAAGATATGTATTCAAGAAGCATCCATTCATTTCCCAAGTGGATGATTGCTTAGGATCATTTTCACAAGTTCTAGAAAATGTTCTTCATCTAGAGGATATTATGTCATATATCCATTGTAAATTTGAGAGCACTGGAGACACTGATATACATAAGGACCTTGACCTAGTTTGCGAGGGTGATTTATCATTGAAACAAGAGTTCACACACTTAAAAGAACTCAATATTGTTAACCATGCATTTTTTTATAGAATTGGACAACCATGAATGGAACAAAATTATTCTAAGTCACATTAATTAAGGAATATTTTTGGGTTGGATAGGTACCTATCATGATAGAAGATGATTTGATTCATAGGTTAACTAGTTTATGCAATTAGGGTGGAAACCCAATTAATGAAAAGAATGTAAAGAAATTGGTAGAAATAAATTTGAAGACAAAATCAAATGGCACAAAGATGAGGATCAACCTTATGAAATAGGCATATGTGAGAGTGATAAAAAATATCATAGGCTACAAGATGAATAACAGTTTGAGATTGAACTTTCTACCTAATGGGTTCATACATGGAACCTATATGATGACAGATGAGAATGAGAAGTTGAATATGTGTAATATTTTGAGGCACCAATTGATGGATAACTTTGAGAAACACAAGAAGACTAGAAGTGCAGTATTTAGGATTGAGTCATTATTGATTCACCTATTCTTCCTAATAATGAGACAATTTCTTGGTATGCTTGATAGGGAATGTGATAACATGAATTAGAGCACTATAAGCATGGTGACACACCATTATAGAAGATAATCAAAGGAAAATATTATGGAAGATATTATAAAAATAATGAAAGAATTTTAATCTATGATTATGTAGAGCTATAAAATACCACCCTCATTGGTAGAAAAGTATAAGGAGGTCATATGTCTCATGGATGAAATAGATGTCACTTGCATGGAGGTAGTTGTGCCAAGATTTAATTTCATAGACCCCATGGGTTATGAATTGAATGAGGAAATCATTGAAGGTTATGTGAAGAACATACTTGAGTCTGAGGAAGATAAGGATACTCTTGGATAAGGTATTTGTGCTAATAAAATGAAAGATGTCGAGAGAAATCTCTATAGCAAAGAGATCAAGAAGAATGTTGAGAAGAAGATAGAATATATTCTCAAAGAATCAACAATGAAAAAGTAAGAATTCAATGAGATTAAGGGTATAACCTTAGAGATGAAGGCTAGCAGAAAACCTAAGGTATTGATGGCTACTCATGTTTCTATAGGAACACCTTTAGAGGGAGTGACATTCAACTCAGGTAGTGACATTTGCATGATTCAAGAGAATCACTTCTCCAACCCTAGTTGTCTAATGTAGGAGCATCCTAGGTTTCCTCATAATCCTACACTTTGGTTCATTCAAGTAGTTGTTGTCAAGTTTTAGTTGTTTCTAAGTGTCAATTTGTAGTTATTGTTGAGTGCAAGTTTCTAGTTGTTGTCAAGTTCTAGTTACTACTAAGTGCTAGTTGTTGTTGAGTTCTAGATATTGCTAAGTGCTAATTTCCAATTTCTATTGAGTTATCTAGTGTGTACCAAGTGAGCTTGTTATTGTGGATGCTTGGTTCCTTCTCTAGCTGAGTTGTTTGTATTTTGGTTCTTAGTGGGAGCTGAGTTGCATATTTAATTTTGATCATGAATTTAATGAAAAGATCTTGTTCATGGATGAGTGTTGACCATTTTGAGGTCAGCCTTTCTATTATGTAATATTCTAGAATCTTTTGTAAGCACTTTTGGAAAGTATAAATAGAGTTCTTAGGCTTAGGTTAAGTGACATAACATAGATGGTTTTATTAGGAGAATGCATGTGTTCTTGGAAATGCAAATTTAAAGTTGGATTGAGGATTTGGAAGTTGTATTTTTTATCTGGTCATAACTAAGAAGGCCTTACAACTATGCATATATACTGATTACTTCATCAATCAATATAATATTTTTCTCTATCTCTTTTTGGTGTTATTCTCTATGGATTGCTTCTATGGTGTTTTCTCTACAAGGTGATTGGGATAGTTGGGTGTGCCCTTGGCCCTAGTTATTTCTTTTTCCTCCTTGCATCAAATAAGTATAACTACAAGGGGAGTAAACAAGGAGTGTCTAGTAAAATTTATACCTCAGGAAATTTGAGAAGTATTTTCATTGGTTCCTACCTCACAATATCATGAGGTCATTAATTTTAAGGGTTTAGAGAAGGAGTATATGTCCCAGAAAGATCAAATTATTAAGGAAGAATTAAGAGGACATCTAACTACTATTGAAAAATTGACATTAGTCACAACCTCTAGCTAGGGCCCTTTTAAGAAGAAATTCTTGTGTGTGTGTGTAGTATTTTTGGTGAGGGAGAATAGGATTATATGCTAATAAAATTCATGTATGTGATGATACAAATTTTTATCTTTTTGTGTTAGTATTATTTTTGATTTTGTACCATTCTTGGCCAAAGAAATCCATATGGGATTAATTGGGATTGCCAAGCAAAAGATTTAGAAAATATTTGTTCTCTATTCTATGTTAATGCACATGTTTCTTTTTAAAGGAGTTTAGTAAATTTTGAGAAAGGGATAGAATTAATGAGGGAACACGAGGGAGAGGCTCTACTAGTCCAATTGTGGTGTGCATAAATGACTTGGGATGTAGGAGAAGAAAGTTTGGTAAGCTTGACAAGTATTTTGCATCTAGGTTGAGAATTTTTGTATGAAATGATAATCTAAGGAGTCCTATGTTTCTTTTGGATTTTATTAGGCCTTTAGACTCACCCAATAGTTTGAAAGTCTCCCATTATTGGGTAGATATCATTCTATATCCAATGTCCATTTTTTTTTGGGTATATGGATTTCAAGAGACCCCACATGTGTTGCCTTACCAAATACCTTTTAAGGTAGGTTTAGAAAATATTTTATGGTAGATAGGTGGGTTAGAAGAAATAGAATTCGTTGGTAGGTCAAGGGGTTCCATTTTCTTAACTTGTACTATTGCACATTAATTTGTGATTATGAAGGGTGGTTGAATTTTTCTATATAAAATTTTGAACCCTTACAAAATGGCCATTTTTCATGCTAGGTTCAATAATATCAAAGGATTATTTTAATTTTTTAGACAAAGCTCCAAGATCAAAGCTCACAAACATGACTTATATTAGCTAGAAGACATTATAATAAATGAATTTTCCTTGCAAGAGTAATAGATAAAAAAGAAGTGGAGAGTTTATTCTAGGGTGGTAGAATTTACTAACTTTTTTGAAAAGGAATATAGTACACTAAAAGATGCCAAGAGATTAGCTGAAAAAGTAGACAAGCTAATGATTGTTTTTGTAGAAATTATGGACACTGTGAATGAGAGGAAAGATCTCCTCATTAGTACTTATCCTAACAAAACAAGGGAGGTTATAATTAGTTATATTTTACTCCTACTATAAGTTCAGGTCAATTTCTCATTGAGAACAAGAATGGCTATAATATAGTCATGACTGAGGAACAAGATGGTGTTAAGAGGAAAGAAAATGTTGGATCAAGCACTAGTGTTCTAATAGGAAGACCTCATCTTGGAGAAAGGTCATTATAGCCAATGCTCAAGAGGCAAAAAAATAGAAGGAAAATAGGTGTCTCATGAAGAGATTTATAAAATATCTTTGTCTTCCCTACATGTGGGAGAAGAAAAAATTGCTAGGGATCAAATTCAACAACTTGGATCCCATGGAGTATTCATCACCACAGTAGAGCTAGAATAAGGAACTCTTAAAGAACTTGCTATGCCTAGCATGGAATTGACTGTGGCTAATTTTAAAGGGAAAGTGATAGAGCCTGTAATTTAATAGGATAGAAATGAATAATTGGGAAACTTTATAAAATAAAGAGCTTTCATCTATTGGGACTCAAAATTGAAGCCTCAATTTTGAGTACCATTGAGAAAATTAAACCCCATAAGCACTTTTAATGCATGTGTACCTAGCTATCCATTTGAGGCCCAAGAGATGTTTAATATTTCTAACACCTTGTATTCAGTGTGTCTACATGTTCTATGAAGATAAATTTCCATTCCTAGCTATTCCATGAAGTCTTGTTTTGAGCAATATATAATTCTACATTTTCACCTAAGTGTCAAATAGTGACAGGAGGTTATGTTTGCCATTTAATATCTTGTACCCAGTAATGTGTCATGACTCTCTGCTTTGGGAGTTCTTAGTATCCATATTGAAGAACCTATTTTTTAGATTTTGAGTCATTTGGAATCAATTTGACTAGATTTTGAATCCCTCAAATTTGGTCATTTATTGTTGTCATGTTGATGTGAAATATTTAGAATTCTACGAAGCCCTATTTGACTTCCTATAACTTTGACCCAATTGACTAAAATTATAAATTTCCTTTTGCATTGTATTTTTCAAGATCAGAGGCTTTCTATGCTTCAATTTTGAGCTTATGAAAAATTTGTTTGATCAATTTTCAAACATGATTCCTAACGCAATTTCTAAATTTTTAATAGTGTCAAGGAAGGCAGATTAATCAATACCCCTATTCATGATGTCATATCTCAAAATCTATGATAGGTGAAATCAAATGGATTATACCACTATGTTCTCCTCTTAAAATACTTTAAGTGTGCCAATTTTTGAATCTTGACAAATCTGTTTGCACACTTTTCCAGGTCTATTCCATTTGCAAAAACCTCTTTTTTGTCAGTGTTTCAAGTATGCAAATTTCAGTAACTCACTTTGACCACTTGCCAAATGCTCCTAGTTATTCATAATGAGCCCAAATTGTAGATTTATAGTCTCTTCATGATATTGACCAAATGCCCTAGTTCTTATTTTCCCAAGTGTCAGTTTGTCTAATTTTCAAAGCCAAATTCAAACGAAATCTATGGTTTTATGAAATGTTTTCTTGTAGGCAATTTTAAAAGGGTAACTTCGAAAGTCACTATCTTTTGACTAAAATTTTTTCATGAGATGAGATTTGATGGGGTAAAAGTGTGCAGAATAGAGAATCAATGTGATTGATTTCAAAGCTCAGCCAGTTGTTTGTGTTAATTTTTGCTAGTCAGAGGACCTCTTGGCATTAAGTTAGCAGTTGGTAGTAAAGGGTAAAAATGAGTTTTGAGAGTTGATTCAATGTCTCAAGATGTTTTCAATTTGCAACAAGAATCTAGTGGATCAATGTGACATTTCAATTGTTTGAGAACAATTTTTTTTTTTAGCTAGATGCACTTGGGGTTGACTAATTTAAGCATTTTGTTATGGTATCCGGATTATTTCAAATATGGATTAGTTTTAAATGGCATTTTTAGGGTTATATGAAGTGTTTTATTGTTGTCTTATAGATATGTATAATTTGTATAGCCCAAGAATAATACTTGTATTGATCCATCTTCTCGTGATAATCACAAATTTGTAAAATAGGGACATAATTCTTTGCTAGAAATGATCCTCTTTTTAAATGCAAATTCTCAAGATAAATCTATGCCACCTACATGGAGATGTGCTTTGTCAATGTGATCGGGTCTTTGGATGCTTTTCAGTTCTAGAGGAATAAGGAATTCCATTAAGAAGTTGAGAAGAACATTGAACAACTTTGTAGGAGGACTATGACATATGCATTTGCATTTTTGAAAAGAGCTACTAGCTTTATAGATTTTCCATTGGTAGAGAATATTCTTCATATGATTGATTGAACCAATGCTAAACTAAAAGAGAATGGTGGATGAAATAACATTTGTACTAAAGCTTTTCTCCAATAGATCTAGTGGCCACATAGCTTGTCAGGGTTTTAATTTTGAATGCAACTTTGAGCAAAATTGTATGAGAGCCATACTTTTTAGCTCATTTCTTTTAAAAATTGTCGAGTGGTAACTCTTAGGTGTCAACTAGAAAACTTTGAAGGTAATTCCTTGGTTGCAAGAGGTTGGGGGACTTGTTTTCTATGCCAAGGAGAAGCTAGTCCACAGTTTGGAGGTTGCTAGAGTCAATAAGTCTTGTTAACAAGTCCACAAAAACTGATCATTATGAAAGGTGAGATGCAATTAGAGAAAAGGATATTTTGAAAAGCAATGACTCAAATAGGATGTAATGTGATTTTTCATTTTAAGTACTCTACACTCTAAACTCTCATGTGTCCAATACAATCTTAAACTCTCATTGACCTCCAGGGTGAGTTTATTTAGGTGACCATAGTATTGTTAGGAATAACATGTCTCAACCTTGTATAATTCCTATTCTTATTATTTTTTTTGTAAAATGTATTTCTTGCAAATAATGTTGATGTGTCGACATCTTGAATTGTGTGTAAGGAGATCATGACTAAAATGGTTATGATAGATTCCTATGACATGTAAGAGCTATGTTAGGAAGATTCAATGACAGGTGAAGACATGTGGCAACTAAGATATTTGAGTACTATACACTCTACCCCAATAGTGAGGTTCTTTGGGGTTCCTATTTTCTCAAAGAATGGTAAAACCCTAATACGGTTTACCTTTGGGAGTAGCCCTAAAGTGAAGCACATGTTATAAACATTTTTAGGGTTACAAAGAGATGTGATGCAAAAATGGTGTATTGTTGGTACTGCGAGTAGCTACTAGAGTCTTTTGTTGTTGATGTTAAACTTGTATTGCAAGTGTATTGTAACCTTGTGTTTAAGATAATACATTGTGTAGGTTCTGAAGGGGTGGGGTTGTTTTACTGAAAGCTTTTTCCCCACCGGAAAATCCTTGTGTTATGTGTTCCTTTCTCTGTCTATTTTTCGGTATGCATGTTTGGCTGCAATATTGTTGTTTACATGATATTAAATCTGTAAGTGTAGAAGATTTTAATAGGATTTTCATCATACTTTCCTTATGAGATTAGTGTAGGAAGTTGTTTCCACACTTGAGTTTCCTTACAAGTATGAGGTATTAAAAAAAGATGCACTGGAGGTAGTATCAAATTTAGAGGAAATATCAAGAAAATTGCACAAGGGGCATGACAAAAATCAAATAGGGGCTGAAGCTAAATGGCTACTCATGCCAAGTAGAGGAAGCTACATAGGGGAGCCCACGGTTTATGCATGAGAAGGAGGAACCATATTTTAGAAAAGATAGCACCCAGAGGAAAATTACATCTCAAAAATAGAAGCTGCAGTGTTAAAGTGAAGACACCCAAAGTTAGAGAGTAAAATGGGAGAAACAACAGCATTAAAAAGTTTTGTTCCACTGATGATCCTTTGATTAGAAACCTTTTGAATGAGGACAAGGCTACTATTTGCACCTTGATTAGTGTATCCATGGGATATTGTAGTCCAAAGAGTGGGGATTAAGATTTTCTTTTTGAAAAGAGAGATGGGTCTCAATTGGATTTGTTGTCTATAAATGAAACCTCAGAGGAGCCTCTACCGAAAGCTAAAGATGATATAAATTCTACTCATTCTCTAAGTGTGGAGGCAAAAATTTGAAGTAAGAAAAAGATTGGGGAAGTTGGTTCTCTTCATTTGATCCTTGACTTGTAATCATGCTCCTTTGCAATGAGAAGAACAAATGTTTCAAGGTAGCCATTAGTGGCATGGTTGGCATGAGAAGAGTTCTTATATTTTCTTAGTCCCACATTGGGGAGGAACAAGATTTTTCATGCATTTAAATAGTATTCAACTCAACATGCTTAGTGTCTATAAGGTAGGCCCTTTTTTAAAGTCGTAGCCTTGCAGGGGGGTCCCACCTGACGTGGATAGCCAGTTGGTGTAAATAATTTTTTTTTGAAAAGCTACATTGATAGAAAAATTCACCAAAAAATTTGAAAAATCTAGTGGTTTCTATGTCGCCACTGCAAAATAGGAGGACCTCATCAAGTAGTGACATGGCGACCTCCTAAAAAAGTGTAAAATCTAGTGAAGTGTAAAATTTGATGAGAAATTGTAAAGTTGTGGGTCCTTGATGGTGATGTGGTAGAGTCAATGAACCAAAATTCAACAAGTGGTAGCATGTGGTGAGTAGACTATGAATAAAGTGCTAACATGGTGGATTGAGATCAGAAGTCACAAGATTGTGACACGTGGTGGATCCAATGGTGGTCATTGTGTCGCCAAAGCAAAGTTACTTAACATTTAACATAGTGACATGGTAACTTAATCAAAAATTGACATGTGACAATGAGCTAGCAGTGAGGTGGAAAAGTAAGAAACTAACATGTGGTAGATGCTTTAGACATAGCACACTTCTTGAGGTGATGGCATGGCAGAAAAATGACATGTATCACAAAGTCATTACATCATTGATGATGTGGCAGAATGCTAACTAGGATAGTGACATAGGGACCAATGACATGGCATGGCTATGTGATGTGATGATGTGGCAAAGTAGGCAACCAATAGAATGATGCCATGTGACATCTAGGTGGTAAGGGTTAGATGACAAAATAGTAGTCAGCCAATCACATGTCGACATTTGGCAAGGGTTGGTCAATAGGTTTGGCTTGGAGGAGAATGATGGGAAATTTTGAAAAGTAAAAATTTTAATATTTTATTATATCTTCCCTGAATCATATGTATGTTCCTTTTAAATAATGTTTGATTTACCCTATAGTTTAAACTTTATAAAGAGGTCATTTTTTTGCAATATTGCTCTGCAAGACTATAGAAGGAGCCTAGATTTTAAAAATGGCTACCACAAGAGTGATTCTTGTGTGAAATAGGTACTCCAATATACCATTCTAACTAGGAGGAATGAACTTTCTGAATATGAAGTTAGATTTTGCACAAATATTCAACAATTCACTCTATAAGAAAATTTGTAATTTATGGGGCATTCTCAGTAGAATTAGAAAATTTTTCCATTGAGCATCAATATTGGTTAGGAGGTACATATAAAGGTTTATTGAAGTCTGAGTGTGGATAAAATTGATCCTAAAAGGTTTTTTTGACTTCTTAAGGTCATTTAACTGATTTTCAAATGCTTTTGCCTTTAGTTTCAAATCTGAATCACATTATGCTTTTTGGGAGGCAAAATGGCTAAGGATTTGAAATGCAATTGTAGAGAGATATTAGAGAGATTGCCTTCACTTTTAAGATTTTTTCCCAAGTGGCCACATGTCAGATGCACAATAGATCCTAGAATTCACTCTCCTCTATATCATTCTTTGCAAAGGGAGGGAATTTTGGCAGTTCCAGTTTTGGAGAAAAAAAGTGACTCATTGTTGTGATACCATGTGTGTTCCAATCTATAGTATACTCAGATCTATGAAACCATGGTTCCAATATTGATGTGTTTGCATCATTGTGACACCAATTTCCTTCAGCATATTTCTCTTGTATGATAGTAGTAGTGAAACTAATATAGATAGTTTGGATTTGTTAGGTATTTTTATGGCTTAATTTCATGCATCTAAAAGTATAGTTTCAAATAAATAAATAAAAATATGCAAAATATCTTTAGTTTCATTCTAATTATCATATCCTATCTCAGTAATATATAGTCTTATGTGGTCTAGGAACAAAGAACTAGGACTCATTTGCATCCCTTTAACTTTTTACGTCAGATATGTTTTGTTGTTGGAACAAAGGGCCAAGTAAATGCTTGATGTGTTTGATAGGATTGTTGATTATCTTGAGAAGGATACTTCAAAAGAATGAGATCTTTATAAATACTGATGTCTGATTCATGAAGTGATAGGATAGATCTAATGTCTAGATGTATGAAATATGTCCTAGATATGAAAAATGCATATATTGAATTCATGAAATTTCCCAATAGATAAGACAATGATCAATTACAAGATCACTTGTTTATACTGCTACATTTTTGGGGTTATGTTGATATTCAACATCATTAATCAATTGTACTTCCCTTTTATGTTGAAGAATTGAAAAGTATGCCCTCACTCAACTTGTGAATTCCATAGAGTTACAACTTGCTACTACATATCTTTAATATTACATAAGTATAGGAGAATAAGGGTTAAATTTTCTATTAATAGATTCAAGAATATTTTTTAGCATTGGTACCATATTAATTAAATCTAAGGTCCACCCACCTAGGTTTTGCAGAGCCTGAAGTAGAAGAAGGGTCAGCCCTTATAGTTGGCCTAGTGTCTGGAAGGATATGTTAATGATGGGAGTTAGCTGCCCCTAGATGTATTTTTTCTGATTGGAGTAATTTAAAACTTGTATTGTTTCAAAACACCAAAAAAATGGTGACTTTTCTAGGGAGATCAGATGGAAATACACCTTGTTAAAAGGACAAGAATCTCTAATGTTAACTGAATATTTCAATCCTATTTTTAGTGTGGTTTTGCCAATTTGAGTCACCAACAAAATGGTGAATCTGTTGGGAAGTTGCATATAGAAGGAGCTTAAATCTCTAGCATGAAACAAATTGGATATAGCATATTTATATCAAGATGTGTTTCTTATTTCCTTACTGAAGTTTAATGTTCCCCAGTATCCTTATTCATTAATAGTAGTAGTTTGACTGAATTGAATAAATTGTAATATCAAAGTCACTTGGCATTTTGATAAGTTTTTGTTAGAATTCAAATTTAATGTCAAGTTATTTCACTTTGTTAAGAGTGTGAAATTTCTAAGTGTTGTATAAAGTTCTCAAATACCTATTTTGCTTGTTATGTTTTGCAAGTTTGGTAAATCTTTTCACACTAAGTTAGTGGCAACTCAAAGTCATATCCCTATACTAGTACATTGTGAATGTGAGCATATTTTGATGGAAACAATAGTTCAAATGAAAATTTGAAGAATTTATCTCAAGTTCTTGACAATGGGTGAAAGAGTTAGGTGAGATGTGATGCAAAAGTTACTAAATCTAGACAAGATTTGAATCTATTGTTATTTGCAGCATTGAAGTGGTTGAAGGCATCAGTATTGAAAGGTATTTTCCACTTTCAAGTGACTTCATTTACATGAAAGTAAGTTTTACAAAAGTTTCTTTGTCAAGTGGTAATTTTAGCACTAAATAGGAGGTTAGTTTGAATTATCTCAACATACTTTGTGGAAAGTAGATTCAGCAAAAGTGTTTATACATTTTGAAGCATTTTTAAAGATTTGAATTAGTAGAAAGAATTCCAGATCCACTTCAATTAATGAATTCTAAAAGTATTTATGATGAATGAGTTTTAAGCTTGAAGAATATCAAGTTTCTTTTCATGAAGTATGCAGCTGGTTATTGAGAATTATAGATCTATTTCCACCAAGACATATATGCCATTAGTTTTCAATGGCATTCATGGCTTTCCAAACTCTATTCCATATAATCTTAGAAAATATTTGCCTTAGTTTATTGGGAACCATGAAAATTCAGCCATTCATCATGTTCAGTTGTTTAGTGATTTGATTGATGATTTTGAAATTCCTCATAAAGACATGCATATGAAGTTGTTCATTTAGACTATAGAAGGTGATACTAGGGATTCATTTTCCTTTCTATGAGCATGTTCAATTTCATCTTGGGATAAATTATTTTCAGCCTTCATGAAGAAGTTTGGGGAAAGAGTAAGCATCTCTGATTATTTTGATAAGTTCTTGAAGATCCAAATTAGGAATGATGAGTTAGTTCCTAAATTTAATATTAGATTTCCAAAGGTTGTAAATGATATTCCTGAGAGTTATAAACAAAATGATCAAGTTTGTTTAGTAGTATACCTAGATGCATTTGACAAGAAGATGAGTTATCTATTGATAGATAAAGAACCCAAGACTTTGCATCAAGCATTCATGATGGTGATAGAGATTGAAAATAACATAAAATATGAATTGACTAGGAGTCACTTCTCTAGGAATGTTTGTTGGTAGGATGAGGTGCAAAGGAAAAATCAATGTCCAAAGGAGTGCTTAATTTCATATTAGCAAATAGGTACCCATATTGTTGTAAATAATCTAGTTGAAAATTCAGCAATAAAAACATATGAACATGAAGTCTCTTTATTGCAAAAAGGAGCTAAATCCATTCTTGTTGAATTGGATGCACATTTTTGTGATATCATAATAATAGATGATAGAGTTAGTTCACTTGATCAATTAGATATGCATGATATAAATTCATTGGTTTCTTTTCCTATTGATGATTTGCATTATGTTGAAAATATAACGAATCATGAATTTGAAAGTTATTAATCTTAGTATGAGGGTAAAGAAGCTAAAAGTTATGCATCAAGTGATGAAGGTGATGTTGCTGATTTAATGTATTATGAAGAAGCCTCATGTGAATACAATGAGGAGATTTATTTCTCGAGTCAAGAAGAGGAAAATAATAGTACATGTTCATCCTCATGTGAATCTAATGCAAATTGGGAAGAAGAAAGAAATGATGGAAGTGAATACTCTTTCAAAAGTAAAGGTATGAGTTATTTTTCTAAATCTAAAAGTGAAGTTCCATTTTAGAGTTATACAAGTCAACTTGAGGTTGATAGTTGTGAAGAAGAATATTCTACACAATATGAAGAAAAAGAGATTATCTATAAGGACAGATTACTTAGTTGTGTGGATGAATGTCTTGAAGATATATGTATAGTAGTAACCAGAAATATACAAGTGATTCTGAGGTTAATGCATCAACACCTAAAGATAATTGGTTTGCAAGACATTTGAATCACCTTCATGAAGACAATGCGACTAATATTGATCTATTTCCTACATGCTTCATTGATGGAGTAGAAAGTGAGTCTTTATATAGTTCTATTTTTTCTTTACATGTTGAAAGTCTCCATGAAGATGAAATGGGTGGTGAGTTTAAAGTATATACTAATGCTTTATATAATGAAGATCCTAATGATGATCAACCTATATTTTGTCAAGATGTTCAAAAATGATCATTACATATAGTTATCAATCCATTGTTTGAAGAAGACATGGAATATCAAGATTTAGTTGAGGATGAATTTAATGATGATGCATTATCCTACTATGATAAGAGGTCATATTTTTCTTCTTCTAGATGTAATAGTGATTGTGATGATGATGTTGCATCTCATGATGTGGATAACAAGGTGTTTGATGAAGTTATTAATGAAAATCAGCATGCACCTTGTAATGAGTTTTATGATGGATATTCTAATATGATGGATAATCCATTTTTTGATTTTAAAAAACCATTGGAGGATCTTGGATTAGTTTTAGATTATGACATTGATGATATTTGTGAGTAAAAATCTGATTTCTCATTTGAATACCATCTAGTTGTGCATAATGATACACAATTTCAAGGTATGTGTGATCCCTTTGCCCAAGTTGAGTATGAAGCTTTCATATTCAAGAATAAAAGCATGCATGATTCATTTGATGAGCAAGAATTTAAGTTTGAGTTTGATATTTGTGAGCATGTTGATCAGAACTTTCATAATGAGCCAGTGGTTGAAAGTGAATCTAGTTCTTTTATGCATTATGGAAGTGAAGATGTAGATTCAGTTTGGACAAATGAGTTGATTCATAATGCTAACCTAATTGGTGAGACTGATAGAAGAAATATTTCCATCTCACCTCATGAGAATGTAGATGAAAATCAGATTTATGATATAGGTAAGAAGTTTTGTTGAAGTTCGGTGGCTGAGGGTCATTGATTGTACATAGTAGGATTAGTTGTTTTCTTGCTTTCAATAAAGCTGTGCAAGAGAAGTTTTTTTTGTCAAGTGTGTGGTATGCTTCTCCTAGAGATTTGAATGCTTTCAATCCCTACAAGGGACATGCATTCCCAGATAGAACCACTATTGGGACTCAAAATTGAAGCCCCAATTTTGAGTACCATTGAGAAAATTAAGCTCCATAAGTGCTTTTAATGCATGTGTACCTGACTATCCATTTGAGGCCCAAGAGATGTTTAATGATTCTAACACCTTGAATTTAGTGTGTCTATGTGTTCCATGAAAATAAATTTCCATTCTGAGCTATTCCATGAAGTCTTGTTTTGAGCAATTTACAATTCTACATTTTTACCTAAATGTCAAATAATGACATGAGCATGTGTTTTCCATTGAATATCTTGCACCAAGTAATGTTTCATGACTCACCACTTTGGGAGTGTTTAGTGTCCATACTAGAGAACCTATGTTTCATATTTTGAGTTGTTTCAAATCCGTTTGACTAGGTTTTGAATCCCTCAAGGTTGGTCATTTATTGTTGTCATACTGATGTGAAATGTTCAAAATTATTTGAAGCCCTATTTGACTTGCTATAACGTTGACACAATTGACTAAAATGATAAATTTCCTTTTACATTACATTTTAGATTTGAGACAAGTTTGAGCTTATGACGAATCCATTTGATCGGTTTTCAAACACGATTCTAAATGCAATTTCTAATTTTTTGCTAGCATTAAGGAAGAATGATCAGTACCCTTATTCATGATGTCATATCTTGAAATCTATGATAGGTGAAATCAAATGGATTATACCACTATGTTCTCCTCTTAAAATACTTTAACTGTGCCAATTTTCAAATATCAAGGAATCCATCTACATACTTTTCCAAGTCCATTCCATTTGCAAAACCCTTTTTTTTGTCAGTGTTTCTAGCCTACAAATTCGAGTACCTCACTTTGGTTGCTCACCAAATGCAGCTAGTTATTCATCATCAACCCAAATTGAAAATTTTTACTACTTCATGACAGTGAAAAAGAATCCCAGTTTTTGTTTTCCTAAGTGTTAGTTTGCCCAATTTTCAAAGCCAAATCTGAACTCAATTTATGGTTTTCTGACATGTTTTCTTGTAGGTAATTTTAAAATGGTAACTTCGACAATCACTATCTTTTGACTAAGAATTCATCATGAGATGAGATTCAACAAGGTAACAGTATGTGGAATATAGAATCAGTGTGATTGATTTTAGGGCTTGGTCAGGTGTTTGTGTCAATTTTTAAAGCTAGTCAAAGGACCTCCTGGCATTCAGTTAATAGTTGGCAGTAGAGGGTAAAAATGAGTTTTGAGAGTTGATTAAATGTCTCAAGCTTTTTTCAATTTGAAATGAGAATCCAATGGATCAATGTGACATTTCAATTGTTTAAGAACAATTTTTTTTTTAAGCCAAACCAAATTGGGGTCGACTAATTTCACCATTTTGTTATGGCATCCAAATTATTTCAAATATGGATTAGTTTTAAGTGGCATTTGTAGGTTTATATGAAGTGTTTCATTGTTGTCTTATGGAGACATATAATTTCTACATTACAAGAATAATACTATGTATTGATCCATCTTCTCATGACAATCATGAATTTGTAAAATAGGTAAATAGTTCTTTGCTAGAAATGATCCTATTTTTAAATGTAGATCCTTGGGATAAATCTTTGCCATCAGCATGGGAGATGTGCTTTGTCAATTTGAGGGGGTCTTCAAATGATTTTAAATTCTAGAGGAATTAGGAATTCTATTAAGAAGCTAAGAAGAACATTGAATGACTTTGTAGGAGGATTAGGAAATATGCATTTGCATTTTTGAAAAGAGCTACTAGCTTTATGGATTTTCCATTGGCAGAGAATATTCTTCATAGGATTGACTAAACCAATGCTAAACTAAAAGAGAATTGTGGATGAAATAAAATTTGTACTAAAAGATTTTCTCCAATAGATCTAGTGCCATGTAGCTTGTTAGCATTTTAATTTTGGATGTAACTTTGAGAAATATTGTATGAGAGCCACAATTTTCAGCTCATTGCTTTTAAAACTTGCTAAATGGTAATTCTCAGGTGTCAACCAAAAAATATTGAAGGTAATATCTTGGTTGCAAGAGGTCGGGTGTCTCATTTTCTATGCAAAGGAGAAGCTAGTTCATGGTTTGGGGGCTGCTAGAGTCAATAAGTTTTGTTAACAAGTCTACAACAACTAATCATTATGAAAGGCAAGATGCAATTAGAGCAAAGGATATTTTGAGAAGTAACGACACAAACAAGATGCAATGTGATTTTTCATTTCAAGAACTCCACACTCTAAATTCTCATGTGTCCTATATAATCTTAAAATCCCTTTGACCTTCAAGGTGAGTTTATTTGGGATGTCATAGTATGAGGTGTTAAAAAAAGATGCATTGGAGGTAGCATTAAATTTAGAGGTGGTATCAAGAAAATCACACATGAGAGGCTAGAGCTAAATGGCCACTCATGCCAAGTGGAGGAAGTCACACAAGGGAGCCCATGGTTTATGCATGAAAGGAAGGAACTATAGTTTAGAAAAGGTAACACCCATAGTGAAATTGTATCTCAAAAATGGAAGTCGTAGTGTTAAAGTGAAGACATCGAAAGTTAGAGAGTAAAATGGGGGAAGCAGCACTGTTAAAAAGTTTTGTTCCACTAATAATCCTATGATCAAATACCTTTTAAGTGAGGAAAATTCTATTTTTTGCACCTTGATTAGTGTATCCATGGGATATTGTAGTCTAGAGAGTGGGGATTAAGCTTATCTTTTTGAAAAGAGAGATAGGTTTCAATTGGATTTGTTGTCTATAAATGAAACCTCATAGGAGCCTTTACAAGAAGCTAAAGATGATATAAATTCTACCCATTCTCTAAGTTTAGAGGTAGTAGTTTTAAGTAAGAGAAAGATTGGGAAGTTGGTTCTCTTCATCTGATCCTTAACTGGTAATTATACTCCTTTGCAATGAGAAGAATGAATGTTTCAAGGTAGCCATCAGTGGTGCAGTTGGCATGATAAGATGAGTTCTTATATTTTATTAGTCCCACATTGGAGAGGAATGATATTTTTCATGCATCTAAATAGTATTCAATTCAACATGCTTAGTTTCTATAAGACAACCCTTTTTGAAAGTCGCAACCTTGCAGGGAGGGCCCCACCTGACGTGGACAACCAGTTGGTGTGAATAACAATTTTTGAAAAGTTACATTGATGAAAAAATCCACTAAAAAATTTGAAGAATTGGATGGTTGCTATATCACCATCAAAAAATGGGAGGACCTCACTAGTAGCAACATGGCGACCTCACAGAAAAAGTGTAAAGTTCGATGAGAGATTGAAAAGTTGTGGGTACTTAATGGTGACGTGGTAGAGTCAATAAAATAGAAATTGACAAGTGGTAGCATGTGGTGAGTAGCCCATGAATAAAGTGCTAATGTGGTAGATTAATATTAGAGGTCACCATATTGTGACATGTGGTAGATCCAACGGTGGTCACTATGTCACTAAAGTGAAGTTTCTTGACCCTTAACATAGTGACATGGTGACTCAATCAAAAACTGACATGTGGCAATGAGTTGGTGGTAAGGTGGATGAGTCAGAAATTGACACATGGCGGAGGCTTTAGACATAGTATGCTTCCCAAGGTGCTAATGTGGTGAAAAATGACACATGTTTCAAGGTCATTATGTCATTGATGATGTGGCAAAATGTTGACTAGGATAGCAACATAGTGACCAATGACATGGCATGGTTGTGCAATGTGATGATGTGGAAAAGTAGGCAACCAATAGAATGATGCCATGTGCATCCAGGTGTCGAGGGTTAGATGACAAAGCAGCAATCAACCAATCACATGTCGATAAGTGGTGAGGGCTTGTCAACAAGTTTGACTCATAGGAGAATGGTAAAAAATTTTGAAAAGTAAATATTTTAATATTTTATTATATTTTCCCTAAATCACATCCAGGTTCTTTTTAAATAAAGTTTGATTTACCCTATAGTTTAAATTTTATAAAGAGATCATTTTTTTGCAATAGTGCTTTGCAAGACTATAGAAGGAGCCTGGATTTTCAAATGGTCAACATAGGGGAAATTCTTGTCTAAAATAGGCACTCCAATATATTGTTGGAACTAGGAGGAAATGAGTTTTCCAAATATGAAGTTAGACTTTGCACAGATATTCATTGATTCACTTTATAAGTAGATTTGTAATTTCTGGGGCATTCTCAACAGAATGGGCAAATTTCACCATTGAGCATCAAAATTGGTTATGAGGCAGATATAAAAGCTTGTTAAAGTCTGAGTGTGGAGAAAATCAATTCTAAAATGTTTTCTTGACTTCTTAAGGTCATTTAACTAATTTTTGTTTTTACCTTTAGTTTCAATTCTGAATCACTTTATGCTTTTAGGAGGGAAAATGGTTAAGGATTTGAAGTGCAGGTGTAGAGAGAGATTAGAGAAACTCTTTTCAATTTTAGGATTTTTTTCTAAGTGGACACATGTCATATGCATAATAGATCTAGGAATTCACTCACTTTTATATCATTCTCATTCTCATTCATTGCAGAGGGAGGGAGTTTTTGGGGGGTTCCAATTTTGGAGAAAAAAATGACTCATTGTTGTGATACCATGTATGTTCCATCTATAGTTTATTTAGATATTTGAAACCATGGTTCTAGTCTTGATGTGTTCTCATCACTATGACACCAATTTCCTTCAACATATTTTCTCTTGTATGATAGTAGTAGTGAAGATAATATAGATAGTTTAGATCTATTAGGCATTTTTATGGCTTAATCTCATGCATCTGAATGTATATTTCCAAAGAAATAAATACAAATGAGTAGAATCTCTTTAGCTTCATTCTAATTCTCATATCCTATCTCAATAATCTATAGTCTTATGTGGTCTAGGAACAAAGAACTAAGACTCATTTGCATCCCTTTAATGTTTTATGTCAGATATGTTTTGATGTGGGAACAAAGGGCCAAGTAAATGCTTGATGTGTTTGACAGGATTACTAATTATTTTGAGAAGGATACTTCATAAGAATGAGGTCTTTATGAACACTAATGTATAATTCATAAAGTGATAGGATAGATTTGATGTCTGGATGTATGAAATATGTCTTGGATATGATAGATGTATGTATTGAATTCATGAAATTTCCCAATAGATTAGGCACTGATCGGTTACACAATCACTTGTTTATATTGTTGCATATTTGGGGTTGTGCTGATATTCAACATTATTAATCAATTGTATTTCCCTTTTCTATTGAAGATCTAAAAAGGATGCCCTCGCTCAACTTGTGAATTCCATAGAGTTGCAACTTGCTACTGCATATCTTTTTTATTTCATAAGTATAGGAGAATAAGGGATAAATTTTCTATTAATAGATTCGAGAATATGTTTTAGCACTAGTACCATATTAATTGAATCTGAGGTCTACCTACCTAGGTTTTGCAAAGCCAAAAGTAGAAGAAGGGTCTAGCCTTATAGTTGGTCCAATGTCCGAAAGGATATATTAATGATGGTAGTTAGCTACCCCTAGATGTATCTTGTTCTCATTAGGGTAATTTGAAACCTGTAGCATTTCAAAACACCAAAACTGTCAATTTGCATGGAGAATGAATATTAAAATTTTTGATGAAAGATGTAATAAAATGAAGAGAAAATAATTATATGGATAGGAATGTCCACAATGATTTATTAGAATTACTCCCAGAATCTACTGTATAGCCTGCACAAGTTAAAAAGTTATTTTCCTTAAACCCGAGGCTTAAAATTGGTGATGGCCTATATGACAAGGGAAACTGGGTTAGGGATGCAACAACTACTCAAACTAGCCTTATCTTATTTAAAAAGTGGTTTTCAAAAAGAAAGTTGTTTGCCCCGCATGCTAATGTCTGGAATTTTGATTTGGGAAAGTTAGTAGTCCCAAGTGTTTTCATGGATTACAATTTTCTTGAAGCCATTGCTAAGAATTATGACCAAGCCAAGGAAGGACACTTTTATTTATGTGATCTCCATTCCTATTTGATTCAATGAAAACTTTTAGTGCATGATTAGATTCAAGAATGTCAGTACAAATTTTAGCAATTTGTTCTCTATCACGCCTTCCATCCAACATTTTCCATAGTGTCTTTGTTACATTATTTCCAATATGCATAGCATCAAACAAATGCACGATTGGCAGATCCTTGTAGTATGGTAACCTACTAAATTGAGTAGGATAACTTTTCATTCCTCTAGGAGGTTGGTCATTGATGCCTTGACAACCTTCACAAGCATCAGTTACAGCATTAGTAAATATAAGACAATATTGAAATACAAATTGTAAACTTTGGACGACAAATTGGACATTACCTCGACAATTTAGTCGATCGTATTCCAACTTCCATAAATGAGGTGTTATTCTTCGTGGCCTTGATGATGTCTCTTCTTTCCCATTGAAAAGATGTTTTTCGACAATTTGACATCTATGATTATTGTGGAGAAAGTGTCTAAACTCATCAAACACCTGCTTTCCTAAACTTCTTGAATGACGACATTTCATCTTCGGACCACAAACTGGACATGCAAAATTTTCCTTTGTCTGAAGACCTAAAAGATCATGTATAATTGGATCATGTACAATTATCATGTGCAACTTAAGCATTTGATAGTAATGTGTAAGCACTATAATAGACCAAAAATATGTGATCTTAACACTATAACATACCGCAAAAATGAGTTAGCCCAGGGGCATCATGTATTATCCATACAAGCATTGCATGGAATTGAAATTGTTGATTTCCTATCGGTCTAGAGATGTCATACATAGTGATGCCATTCCATAACTTCAACAACTCGTCAATTAGGGGCTCAATATACACGTTCATATCTTTAACTTGGTATTTACCTAGCAATTGAATGAACATAAACATTACGTAATTATTATAACCATTTTCATGCACTATTTATAAATTAATTTAGATAACTATAAAAAAAAAATACCTGGCACAATCATTGACAACATTATGTGCTCCCTCTTTATGGACATCCAAGGAGGAATGTTATTGTTAATAACAAAAATAGGCCATACTAAGTAAACAGATCTCATATCTCCATATGGATTGACACCATCTGCCACTAATGAAAGTTTTAGATTATGAGGTTCTTCTTTAAAGTGTGACCATGTTTCTTCTATCTCTTTAAATGCAGAACCATCAGCAAGCATTTGCATAATGTCATCCTGACTTCTATTGCGTGCATGGTAATCCATAAATTGTGCCAAGATAGCACACTTGAATAACTGTTCCAGACATGGAATAATGAGAATGCACTGAAGAACCTTGTGAGACACTTTTTTTGTTATTTGATCTGACCGATATCTACTAACATGACAATCAGGACATTCTGTTGCAAATTCATGTTGTTTATGATATAGAATGTGATCATTGGGAGATGCATGTATTGTTTGATACTTCATTCCAATCTAATCCATAATGTTAGATAATTCTTGGTATGAACGAGGCAAAATTTTTGATGGTGGTAAAAAAACTCACTAATCAACCTACAACAACAAATATGCATTGTTAATATAATGAATAGTAATTGTATGCTAACCTTGAAGATGACAAAAATGAGATACCTTAGCATACGTGACATTGCTACATTGGATATTTTATTCATAACCTTTAAGTTCACCAACAACACTATAGCTGATAGTAGAGTTGTTTGGGAGCTTGGGTATAATGGCTCATGTGCCTTCTCAAGTAAAGGTATATCAAGACCATCTTCATCATTATTATCAAATTTTCTAGTACCATCATTGTGAGCCTCTTCATCACTTGCCTCAATACCATCTTCTTCAATCATGTCCTTTGGCACATTATTATCTTCTTCCATGGGAGCATTATCCTCAACTTGGATATTCACACCTCCATGTTCCTCTAGTAGGAAATCCACATTCAGCAATGGACGAAAATTGTGGCCCCCTTCAACATGACCATATTGCCTACAATGACTCTAGGCTTTTGTGATTAGAATTCTTCAATTCTTTAAACCCTTACACTTTTTGCAAGGACAATAACATTTATCAGGTTTTCTTCATAGTTGAGCCCACAATGCAGCCATTATCTCATTATTTTCTTCTAGATTCGTATTGTTAGGCATGGTATTTCTTCACAGGAAAATATACCTACAAATAAATTGGACATGTGATTAATTTTTATATCTACACATATGGTTTTTGTTAATTAATGTTTTCAAATGTAACTAAAATGATTACAAACATATCAAAAAGGACCTTCACATGGTCTTATTACATCAACTATTCTAACATGGTCATGTTGGTTATCTTGAGACCTTAATGCCTTCTCATGCCTTCAACCTTGACCTTGATGCTCCTACATCATTCTCCCAAGGATCAAGGAAAGTTGGATCATCATGGAATTGAGTAGGCAGACCTTCTAGGAAGTTGCAATACTTCAACCTTGTAAGTGTCACATCAATGCAATGGGTACTAAATAAACAATTTAAGTTGATGAGAAATGGTTGTTATGAATTCAAATTGTAAGCGTCACCTCAATGCATTGGGTATTAAACAAACAATTCAAGCTGATGATTATGGGCTTTTATGAACCACAACTCATGAAATATGCATTAAGTCCATACCTGCTATTTACAATGAGTATGGGTTTTTTTCTAAGAACATACATGTTGTTTATAGCCAGTAAGTTTCTATATCCTCTAAAAAATTTGAAGCAATGAGCCAAAGTTACACGGTTGAAGATGATCATTGTCCCCTCAAAGCGCCATCATTTGATAAATTGCTGCATTGAAATATGATCTAGAAAGGGCCTTTCCACATAGTATGTTGGCACTATTTGGCAATCATTGATCATGTGGTCATTGCAAAGAGGCTAAGGACCAAACATGGAATCATGGAGATAGTGCACGGATGTACAAGGAAAATTTGTTGCTCTTTAGCTACTAATCTTTCTTTGTGCTTGTCAATTAAAACATTATTTTAAAACTTGATCTTAATACTTTTTATAATCAATGGCTTTCTTTTCAATGTCTATCTCTCAACTCAACACATTTTTTCATTTTTCTTTCCTTCTTGCTTCATCATAAATACTTGGTTCACAAGCACTTATGGTGTTCTTCTTGCTAAGATTATGAAGTGGACAATGACTTTCAATCTAGATAATCAAATGTTTGGGTCAACTTTTTTGGGTAAGTGTGATGATATGTAGTGCACTACAAATTTTATCTTCAATGAAAGGATTAGCACCTCTAATTTTCAAATGGTGATCAACCAGAACTAGCTGACAATCTAACCTAAAAAATAAATTTTATGCCAAATTCCAATCACAGTTAAAGACATTTAGCTATTGGAAAATTCCAAGATTATGTCTTATTTTAGATATGCAGTAAAATGGGCTAGAAATGTGGAAGAACGTTAAGTTTTTATCCACCAAAACATGAGTAAAATTTTATAAACTGAATGTATTTTTAAAAATAATGTCAATTCCCTTCAAAAGAAATATTTTGCATGCAACTTACTTGCTGAAGATATTTCAAGTTTAGCAACTCTTTAATCACAAGATCCACAATAGTTGGAAGCTTTGACCTGTCTGTCAGCTATGGCTTGGCCTGCAGCAACAAAAAATTCTTAGTATATGCATCTCAACATTTAAAAAATACATCAAGCAATTCAGGTCAGTTACAGTCTATAAATTAACTGGCATTTGTTTCTTCTTTAACATATTCGACAATCAAGTACAATTAATAGGAATACAAGAGAAAAACTTGGAATTCTACTAATGTCATCAATGTTAATCTTGGGTACTAGTACAAAGCCAGTAAGAAATCTGTAGTTTTACCAACCAAGATATTTACAAGACTTGATCACAAAAGGTTCATTTAGCACAAAACAACTTCAAAAATATTGTATATATACACTCTTTGACACTATCAAAGGGAACAATTATTTTAATAATGTTTTACATAAGAATTGCTAGAGAAAATGGTAAGCATGAAATATATTCAAGTTTTGACACTAAGGAATTGAAACATCCACACTCGGGAATTGCTTGGAGTATTTAAAGAGTGTGTATCCCACAAATGAAATTGGTATAAATGTTACAACCACAAAATTTGGAGGGCATGGAAATTCAGTCGTCACTATCCTATGTAGTACACTTAATTTCATATGTTGGAATCATTTTGTGACTTGTACACATTATAGTCCAATAGTTTTTAATTTCATCTTCATCACAATTTTCTATGATAGTCTACTAGTTGCAGGTGGCATCTTTATCACAATTTTTCTATGATACTTTTGTTGGTTTGAATTTTTGCATAATAGAATTCCTTTGTCCAAGGTATAGAAGAATTCAGATTGGGATCCACCTATGGTGAATAGGGTTTCTAGCTAAGTCATATTTTGTAGGTCTTTGAAGAAATTTTTTGTCAAAACCCTAGGTCTTGTTTTCTTTTAAATTTTTTGAGCGTGAAACTAAAAATATGTGAAGATTCCTATCCTTTTCAAACTTTTCACGCCTTGAGTCACATATTTTCTTTTGTGTTTCTGACCGCCCGATCCCTAAAAGATCTATGGCAATCACTATCTCGCTATGAAAAGATACAAGTATTTTACCCTTAGTGACATAGCAACCACTGCTAAGTTGAAAAGCGGTACTGTCAAGTGGAAATACAGTGACCAAAGATTGTATTGTTTCAAAGATATTTCATCACGTTTACAACAGACATGTCAAAACTTGAAAAGGAATTACAACATTGAGGTACAAAAGGCATCAACAAAAATCTTAGCTTTTTCGATTAGTCGCTTTGTCACTATCGAAGAAATTGGGCACTTTTCCGTTAGTGACATGATGCCTTCACCAAAAATAATGGCTGGCAGTTACTTTAAAATTTTTTGATGATCGTAAGTTTTTTCAAGCTACGTGGTGCACGTGCTATTTTATTATGTGTCAGATGCATTAACAAGGGTAGTTATGACTTCACTCACCTTTATCTTTCCGACCCTGAATTTTGATGAGTCACCAGAAATTGCTATGTCACTATCAGAGAATTGGCGTCTCTCGCCATTAGCGACATAGCACCTAGATGGAAAGTAGTATTGCGGCAACTTTTTAGAGTAAGTGGGTCCCAAAAAGTACTCCATCAGATATCAATTATAAAGCTTTGGAACACGTTAGCGTATAATGGGCTACACGTATACACTAGGAAAAGCAAAGACACTGGGATTTGCTATGTCACTATCGAGAACTTTTTCTTCTCATTGTTAGTGACATAGCACTCGGCTGAGAAATAAACAAATATGGGCCCCAAGCAGCAGGTAATATAGCCAAGATTTCATCATGTCATTAATGATTTGACCCACACCCTATTCACAAAATATATGAAAGACTGATCATGAGATCTATCTCAGATCCATGATCGTCGCTATCTCGCTATGGCGAGTTGCATGAAGGTTATGAATAGCGACATGGTGATAAGGGGCCCACCATATTTCTTTTGAGAAATGCATCAAATGTCATCCACATGATCAAATCAAGATCAATGATGGGCATTATCTCGCAATTGAAAGGTGCTCACTCTTTATGTATAGCAAGATAGCGCCTAAGTGATACGTGTCCTCAGATTTTTGTGGGTCTAGTTTAGAGGTGCCAACAATGAAAGAAAGGTACACATGGAAAATTTTCATTGGGTTGACTACCAGTTTGTTAAGAGGAACATGAGTCATCTTTGCTTGCATCCCTGGATCATAGGATTTTTTGTAAATCCACAGTGTAAATTTGAATATAGAAGGTGATGTCACCCTGTGCATTTATGAGAGATGAAAGCTTCACCTGTGAAGAAAAATAGAGTATAAAATAGAAGAATTGAACTTAATTCCACCATACTCAAACAAAGATTTAGAGCATTTCTAAGCAGAAATAGTTGTTGAGAAGACCATGCTAGATCCGGTAAGATTGTGAAGCAGTTTGTTTGCAAAAAGATTGCAATAACACTGAGAAGAACTAGAGAAAAATTCAAAGTAAGTACTTGCATTATAATCCTACTATTGTTTCAATTCCTTTGAGAGTTAATTAAAATGGCTCCAAAATAGAAAGCATTTTTTGGTCAAGAGAACTATTTGGATAGGAATGTCCACGATGATTTTCTTGAATTTTTCCCTTCTTCCACTATTGAAACTATAGAAGTTAAGAGGCTAACTTCATTAAAACCTAGGCTAAAAATAGAAAATGGGTTGTATGATAAAGGAAACTAAGTTTGGGATGCAACAACTTCATAGACTAGTCTTGTTTTATTCAAAAAATGGTTTTTAGAGAGGAACCTTTTTGCCCCACATGCCAACATCTGGAATTTTGTCTAGGGAAAATGGTGTTTCCTAGTATTTTCATGGATTATGATCTTTTGAAAGCTATAGCTAAGAATTATGACCAAGCCCTTAGGGTAGTGAAGAGAACTGATGGTGAAATCTTGATTACAATCAGTGCAGAGGAGAATAGGGAAGTTTTTAGTTTAGGGCCTGTCACTAATTATCATGTGCCCATTAATTTCAAAGGGTTAGAAAATGAGTATATGTTTGAGAGAGATGCAATTAGGCAAGGAGCGTTGAGCACACACATAGGTAGAATTGGAACACTACCAGCAATAACAACATCCTCCAAGGAGCCTTTCAAAAGGGCATACTTCAATTCTAGGGCTATAGAAATATATAGATCCTTGTGTAAAGTTTTTGGGAGAGATGAAGAAGAGTTCATGCATGTGGATTTTATGTATATGATTACTCAGATTTCCTCTTTTGGTGTGGATATAATTTTTGATTTTGCTTCTTACTTAGTTGCGGAGATTCACATTGGACTGATTGGAATTGCTAAGGGTAAGGTGTAAAAAACTTTTGGCCATTATTCTCTGTTAATGCACATTTTCTTGTTCAAGGGAGTAACATATTTTAGTAAAGAAATGGAATTAGATAGAGAAGAGAGTGGGGAAGCATTACCAATTCAATTTTGGAGTGCAGATATGACTTGGGATGCAGAGAATGCCAGTTTTGTCAGGTTTGATAGGTATTTCACTTCAAAGCTGAGATGCTTCCTATTAAGGGACAATCCTAGAATCCCCAAAGCATTAATGAATCTCATTAGGCCTATGGACAACCCAAGTGATTTGAAAGTTTCACATAATTG
Organism: Cupressus sempervirens; assembly: GCA_028749045.1. Lineage (NCBI taxonomy): Eukaryota > Viridiplantae > Streptophyta > Pinopsida > Cupressales > Cupressaceae > Cupressus > Cupressus sempervirens. The sequence goes on from CM053789.1 coordinate 808,261,652, forward strand.
GGGAGATGTCATTCCATATTCTATTTCTATTGTATTTAGAATATATGGTTTTAAAGGAAGCCCTCACGTACTACCCTACCAAGTGCCTTTGAAGGTAGGAGTTGCTGAGATATTGTGGTAGCTTGGAGGAGTGGAGGAAGCCCTTCTATTGAAAAGACAAAAGGGGTCAATTTTTCCTACTTGCACAGTGGCTCATCATTTTGTAATCACAAAAGGAGGTTGGCTTTCTCTACGCAAGATTTTGAATCCTTATAAGATGGCCACTTCCCATCCTTCTTTTTGTGATTCTGAAGGATTTTATCATTTGGCTTTGAGGTAGAGAATTAAGCTTGGTAAAATTGAGCATGAATTTTACTTTCCTGAAGACTTAATAAGGAATGAGTACTCCTTGCAGGAGCAAGAGATTAGGAAAGAAAAGTGGAAAGTCTTTTCTAAAATTTTGGATTTCGTTCATTGTTTTGATCCAAATTACAGTCCTTTGGATGATGTAGTTACAAATGTAGATAAGATGAGAAAACTTATGAATAATATTCCTAAAATAATAGAGGCAATGAATGAAAAGAAGAAATTCTTTATTAGGTTCTCCCCGGATAAGGCCAGGGAAGTAATGGGAAGATTGGGTTTTACTCCCAATATAAGGGCAGGTCAATTAACTATCCAAAAAAGGCTTGGATATACTATTGTTCAAAATAAAAAGAATATAGTGGAAAAAGGCAAATAAATAATTGAGTCACCTAGTAGGGTTTTGGAAGAGAGGCCTACTGAGCCCTCCCCTTAGAGGAGGAAAATAATAAGAGAGGAGGATTCTCATGTTGAGGAGTATTCACCTTCACAAACCCCTTTGAGAACCGGGGAGGAGCAGCTCACTATTGAGAAAATTGAACAAATTGGATCACAAGGGGGAGTTTTTGTCACTCAAGAAGAGATTGATGAAGGGAACCCCCAGGAATCTCCTGTGCCAAGCCTCGAGCTGACTGTAGCTGATTTTAAGGGAAGGGAATTGGACCTTGTTTTGGAACAAGCTAGCCAACAATTTTTGTTAGATGACAATTTTGTAAGGTCTAGGGCTTTCCATCAATTTTCTTGGAGGGCAAACATCCACAATTTTGAGGAAAGATGTAAGAACATGAAAACAAAGCATCCAAAAATGGATGAAGCCTCCATCCAAAACCAAATAAAGGAGCAAATGATGCAAGAATTCCAAAACATTACCCCTAAGGAGGGAAGACAAATGGTAAGAAATTTTAACATACTATTGTTGCCTAATTGGTATATTGCAGATGCATTAATTTTCAACTCTGTTTCTAATAGACTAGAGTTACAAGACCCAAATAAAAAGGAATTTGCAAGGACTGCATTTAGTGATGATCAAGCTACTCTTGTTATGTGGTCACTAAGAAGAGGATCCAAGATTGTATCAGCACAACCTGATGGTTCAAGACTGATAGGGAATATTATTGTGAGGAGAGTTTTTGATACCTCACACATACAGGTAGCCCACATGAATGTGGATTATTCTTAGTTTGCCTTGGCTACTGCTAAAAGGGAGGAAAAGGAAATGTTTCAATTACAAAGTAAATATGAGGCAGTTATGGATGCCTACAATAAAGAGGTAAAAAGGAGAGTTGAGCTTGAGAACAAGCTACTAGGAAAATCCACCAGGCCTAAAATAACATACCCTCACCCCCCTGTTGAACCTTTCAAATCTACCCCCCTCATTGAAATACCAGACACACCCCAAGGGCCACAGTATTACACTACTGAGGATTTTGAAGAAGAAAAGAGTAAACTATGGGCCTTACATGTAGAGCTGGAATCTAAATATGAAGATAAACTAAGAACAACTCTTACATATCTAGGAGACAAGGTTGAATGGCCACTAATCCATGATCAATTGGCCAGGGTGATTAACATTTGGGAGGAGTTAAAAGAAGATGATGAGGCTATAAAGCCTATTGTGAACAAATGGGTGAGAAGGGAGAAAGCAATAACCTTATTGTGTCTTTCTGTTATAAATAATTCTCGTGATCAGATTGATAAAACCTTTGACATTGTTTTTGATCTTGCTGATTTTGATAGCAAAAGGATACATTTACAGAAGATAATAATAGGTTACTTAGATAAATATAAGAGCCAAAAATTTAATTTATTTCCTCATGCCCTAGATAAGAAAATTAGTTTGAAAAGAAAAGAGGAATGGGCAAAGGAACTTGATGATTTATTCTTTTTAAGAATGAATCAAGTCATAAATGAAACAGGGCATGCACGGTGGCCCACCACAACAGAAGAAATGGTGAAAGCCAAAATATTCTTTGATTCTTTAAAATAGGAATTTGTTGATATTGATAATGAGGCTAATTATATAATAAAGAAACAGAAGGATATTTTGCAATTCAATTGGCCAGATGACACATTATTTGACAGGTGGATGGCAGAAATGCCTTCTAGTGAATAGTTTGATGTAGATGAAACTAACAGTGATGAGGTGCAGGGTGAGGAAGTCTAAACCATTGATACCATCACTACTTAAACCCAATCAGAAGAAGAAGACAAGAAAAACCTATCACTTTCAGTTGCAGAACCGAGACCACAAGATGCCAATACAATTAAAGAAAAGGAAAAGGTAGAAGTTGTCCTTACCATGCAGAATGAAGGTGGTGGAAGCCTGCAGGTGGAGGTTAATGTGCCCTCGTCAGCACAAGCTTAATCATTGGCTAATTTAGCAGTTACATATGAAGATGAATTAGATCAATAGCCAACTTAGCAACATCAGAACATGTAACAGAAGCTAACCGACCGAAAAGAATGATTTGATTTCGATATCTTCTGCTACCCATAGTTTTGTCATTTTGTGATAGGTGTATGTAGATATTCCTTGTAAAAGACACCTGTCAATTTCTCTTAGCCTAAAGCTTGTTGCATTTCACACTATATAAGTGAAATTCCAGGGCAAGAGAAAAGGTCAAAATTCTATTTGCTAAGTGATACACTTAGTCTATTTTTGGTCCACCATTTTTGAGCAAAAATTTGTGGTGTATTTTCTTTGTCAGATCTTGAGAATACATGAATATAGAATGATCTGTGTTTCTTTCTAAAGGTCATTTTGAGTCTATTGTAAGTTGTATACAATTTTTAAGGAAAATGAATACAAATTATGAACTATCCCCATATTAGTTCTTTCTAAACTTTGTCTCCTTTTGATTACTTGGTTATCTTGATGTTGTATAAGTAAAGGCTTGTGCAATTGAATTCAGTTCAATTAGGTTGTATATCTATTTATCATGGTTGTTAATTCAATGGATTAAGTAAAAGCTTTGATGAATTTGATAAGGTTGCTGCAGTAGTGGAAAGGATTTTGAATGACGATTTCCGATAAGAATTGTTGATAAAATTTGTTCTAAGGCAACAAATTAGATCTAGAGATTTGTAGTAGACTCTAAACCCCAATGGATTAGGCACTAATCAAATTTAATCTAGCTGAAAGAGAAATGTGTGACACATGATTGTCAAAATGCAGAATTATAATCAACTTTACTTTTATTTCCTGTAGATCTTCAAAATTGGCCTCTACTTGTTTGCATGGAATGTTTTAGCTTTAGTTAGCCATTATTGCTAAGAACATCTACAAACCTATAGAAGATTTTTGGCCATGTCTGTTATATGGGATGTGTTTATTAAAGTATCAAGAATTGTACATGTATTGGAGAATTGAGATGAGAATCAGAATGAAACTAAGATAATTCTCATATAGTTTTCCCAGTCTTGTATCATCCTTGGGTATACCCACCCTGGTTTTGCAGAGCCAAAAGAGTAGAAAACCACCCTTGGTTTTGTAGATGTTTGGCCCAAATGGTGTGCACATACAATTGATAATAAGAATTAGCTAGTCTTTAGACTATGTGAGTATTGTCATCTTGGTATTAAGCATTTTGTTGCCTAGTAGTTTTAAAACACCAACAAGTTTTTTATTCATCCAAATGGAAAACCTTGTAGGAAGACCTAATTGCAATGCAACAATTAAATGTAATGTTGAAATATAGGAGAGAGATTCTTTTGGTTAAACTAGAAGATAAATCATCTTCTAAGAAAATGATTGAGACTTTCGGTGAAGGATCCAAAGTACATCAATTCAATTATAGTCTAGTAAATTTAGGTGCGATCTTCATCATAAGGTTTTGAAGATAGTCTAGTATTTGTAGGTGTCATCTTCATCAAAAAATTTCCATGATAGTCTATTAGTTTGAGAAGTCATCTCCATCACAAGTTTTCCATGGCATACTTGTAGTTAGAGGTGCATTGAAGACCTTTTATCACTACATGAGCTAGTAGTAGATGGTGATTATTCATTATCATCATCATCATCTAACATAGAATCACATAAATATCATGTTTTATAGCCCACATGGGCTAGGTATTGAGGGTACAACTCCAAGCACTAAACACACCAGATTTCAAATTATTATCTTTATGTGTTGATGTTTAAGTTGAATGTTCTAGAGTTGAAGAGAGAAACACACTCAATTTTTTTTTCCTTTTGTTCTTTTTTTGAATATGAAACTGTTGTCTAAATGATACAATATAATTATGTATTATTAAAACAAAAATGAAAGAAAAATATGATACCAACACAACTATATTGATAAAACAAAAAAAAATTCATTATTATTTCTTCTAAGCTTTTACAACTACAGCTTCTGCATATACATTTCCTTTCTTTTCTTTCATTACTATAACAAAAAGTATAATAGTTGTTACAATAGACCAACATTCCAAATGATAAATCTGCATCTACACACTTTCAATAAAATGAAACAACAAGCATATTACATTCTTTCTGCAACTAGACTCTTTTTAACACTTATCATCAAAACATCACTGAGAAAAAACACTTGAGCGGAGATTCTCCCATTTATATTACACAACAATGGTTTAACTTTGGCATAAAAAATAATAATGATAGTAATAGTATTCACTTCCATCTTCAATATTATCATAAAAACCTACAAAAAAAATACACATGTAGCTATGGAAATATGCTCGAAGAGAAATCCCTCTCCTCCACCACTGGAGATGTAGGTGTGAGTGGAGGTCATAAATGGAACAACTTTTGAAGTCAAGCACATCAGGAAGAATGAAAGAAAGACAATATCGAGAGTTTCAAACTACTATTCTGCCCCCCCTATATTGATGCAAATGTAGGTCCCCCTTTCATATTATTCCCAGGGCTAGCACGTGTCATTAATCAAGTGGGCAGAGAAAACTTGAAATGAAACTGGGCTCAGAGAAAACCATGCAAAAATGTAGAGATAACCATGTGAAAATGCTCCAAACACATCAAATGAAACCGGGCACAAAAAACATAATTGGAAAAAAAAATTTGAACTTTGCTGATGTATAAGCCCTGTGTTGGTTGAAATTTTGACCAACATGGGTCTTATATGTAAAAAAATGAAAATTTTTTCCTTTACATTTCGACCACCCTAAATTTATTTAGTTGATGGTCAAAAATTTTGGTCAAAAAATGATGTTAAATGTAGTAGTGACCCAAAAATCTTTTATCTTTTTGAGGGGAGGTAGACCTTGACCCTATTGGAGGGCTAAAATATTACCTTGGGGCATAATTCTACCTTGAAAAGTCAACCTTGAGCTCCATTACTCTAATGAAATTTTTGTTTACAAATCTCACAAGTTTGACAAAAAGGACATCTAAATTTTCTCTCTAATTTGCTATTTCACACCTATATTTGTAAGAAAAATGGTTTTGTTTGTTGGATTGTAGGTTTTCCTCAGTCAAACCCTAGTTTGGAATTAACCTTGAAATATAATTGAAGAAATATATAAATAAACAAATTAAATGGAACTATTCACCTTGCATATGTAGAAATCCTTGTGAAGGATTTGAATCCTTTAATCCATAAGTATGGGTGCTCCAAATGTATGCAAAATGTATGTACAATGTCTACAATAAATGTCATTAGATCTTCAAAACCAATCTTGAATATATCTTTACATAGAAGAAGGCTTGGATGAATGTGGATATAGAAATATTCAACAAGAGGGCTCCATAGATATTGAATCCTTCAATGGATAACAATGGTCCACCTTGATGAATTGGATGCATGAACACTTGAATGCTTTATAGAACTTCACTTCATGTAGGTGGTGTTGGTCTTGTTTTTTCCTCATGTTTTTATAAGCATGTCATTCTCTAAATATTTTCTAGTTTTTAATAGCAAATTAGGGTTTGATTCCTTTTAAAATTCTTAACACTAAGAAAAACCCTAACTGGTATCTTGCCTGTTGTGCCTTAAGTAAGCCCTTTTAGGTTGTATGCCTTGATTTTGGAGATTGAATAGGAATTTTTTTTTTGAAATATTATATATTTCCCAGGTGCTTTTTAAAATATTTTTCATTTTGTTTCACTTTTCCCCAAAAAATTCCTCATCATCATATCTTTTTGAGATCTATGATCCAATGGTCACTATGGAAACCCACAATCACTTTATCTCATGCAACATAGAAACCTCTTGCAAAAGGAAAAGATAGCAAGCCAAAAGCGAATACAGAGCCACAATTTCTACTTGTCATTAATGAACCATGTTAACACAACAGTCTATCAGATGCATCAAAATAGTAGTAAATATAGTCATAAGAAAACCATGTGTTATCTTCACTATGCCAGATTTTTTCAAGAATTACTGTGGAAGCTATGTCTCCACTGGAATGTGTAAGAGTTTCACCAATAGCGATGTGGCAAACTCCCAAGAAAATGAAGCACAATAGGGTCAACATTGAAGATGGGTTCCATAAAATTTCTTTCTCATATACTAAGTGTTGTCATCATTATGGAGCATTAGAAGACATTTAAAAAGATATCCTAATGAGAATGTGCTTATTGCTCAATGCTAGATTTGTTTAGAAAAAATGGTGGTCACTATGCTACCACCATAAATTATAAGTTTTTCATTGGTAGTAACATGGTGACTTCCCTTGAATTAAAACATAGTGGGACCTAATTTCAAAAGAGGAGTGGTAAAAGAGGTAACTATTATAAATGACTATGCCAGTGTGTTAATGTGGTCTGATGTCACATGCTATGTAGATCTATACTCATAAAAGGATACATGTTGATTAAAGCCATCAGATTGAAGATGCATCAATGGTAGGAACCATGTCACTATGAAAACCTACATAATTTTTAGTGCATGTGACATGGTGACCAAAGGTAAAATAGAAGGACCCAACATAGTTGCATAAAAACCCTCATGAAAAACACATCGTCAAATCAAAAATGAATCAATGACGGTTTTTATCTCACATGAAAATGTTGCTCGATGTTTATGCATAGCAACATAGTGAGAGTATGACATGTGTTAGTGAGTGCCAGTGGTCCAGAATAAGTTGCCAATAATGGAAGGAAAAGCTTATGTGGAGAAACTTGATTGGGTTGATTGCCAACTGGGAAAATTGAAAATGAATCACTCATGTTTTTACTCCTAGATCATTGGATTTTTTTAGAATTAATAGTGTATTTTTAAAATTAGAAGCTGGTGCCACCCTATTTCTGCTTATAGTTCATTTATGAAAATTGAGGGCTCCCCATGCAAACTAGAACTAGAGATATATTGCAAGATTTCACCATTTTTCTATATGCAAAAAAATTTCAAGATTATTGAGAGCAAAGGGCCAGCTAAAGAATTGTGCCTCACATGTTTGAAATTACAAAAGAGTTTTAGTATCTACCATTTATTGTAGAATTTCAAGAAGGATAACTAAAGACCCAAGTAAGTATCTGACTCTGTTACAAAGTGAAGAGTTCTGGTATTTCTATGTGACATGCCTTCAAAGAATTTTTTCTTAGGAAAGATTGATTATGTGAGTAGAATTATTCATGATGACCTTATTGAATTATTGCTTGAGTCTACAAATAAGTCTGCCTAGATGAAAAAGCTAATTTCTATAAACCCTAGGCTCAAGATTGTGGATGACTTATATGATAAAGGGAATTGGGTTAGGGATGCCACCACTACTAAAACATGGCTCCATCTTTTTAAGAAGTCATTATTAGAAAAAAAATTGTTTGCTCCCCATGGAAACATTTGGAATTTTAATTTGTAAAAACTTGTGGTCCTTGGTGTTTTTATGGATTTTGACCTACTCATGATCATTGTTAAAAATTATGACCTAGCTACCAAGATAGTGAGAAGAATGGACGGGGAATGCTTGTTAAGAATAAATCCTTAAGAAATTTGAAATTTTTTTTGTCAAGAACCATTTTTAGATTATCATGTAGTCATTGACCTACTAGGACTAGAGAAGAAATACTTATCTAAGAAGGGTGGGATCAGGCATCATGCACTGAGGGCATACATAGGTTCAATTGAAAATTTTCTAGTAGTCATAGCATCTACTAAAGAGCTCTTCAAAAAGGAATCCTTCACTTCTAGGGCCATAGAAATATATATGACACTATGTAGGGCTTTTGGTGAGGACGAGGAAAATTTTGTGCCAATAATGTTTTTCTATATGTTAATTCATATTTCCTCTTTTGGTGTTGGTATTATTTTTTATTTTTCATCCTATATAGTGTAGGAAATGCATATAGGGTTAGTTGGAATTCTGAAGAGCAAGGTGGAATTTTTTTTCGGCCATTATTCACTATTGATGCATGTGTTTCTATTTAAAGGGGCTACCTATTTTGAAAAGGAGATGGTTTTAAACCAAAAGTATAAAGAAGAAGATCTACCAATCCATTTATGGAGTGTATACATGAGCTAGGATGTAGGGGGGGTTAGCTTTTTCAATTTTGATAGGTACTTTACATCTAGGTTAAGATGCCTCATATTAAGGGACAATACCAAAATCCCCAAAGTACTCATGGATTTTATCAGACCCATGAAAAATCCTTCTAATTCAAGAAAGTATCTCATAATTGGGTAGATATCATACCATACCCTATTTCAACCATTTTTAAGTCTCATGGTTTCCAAGGGACTCCCCATGTACTACCTTGCTAGGTGCCTTTGAAGGTAGGGATAGCTAAGATGTTGTGGTAGCTAGGAGGATTGGAGGAAGCACATTTGACTAGAAGAAATAGAGGCTGAATTTTCCCAACTTGTATAATGGCCCAGCATTTCATTATCACAAATTGTGGTTGGTTATTCTTGTATAAATTCCTGGACCAGTACAAGATGGCTGAGTCTTATCCCCATTTTTGTGATACTAAAGGATTTCTTGACGTGTTTAGAAAAAAGGGCTAAGGTGGGTGTAAAAGACCACAAATTCTACTTCCCTGAAGACATAATAAGGAATGAATTCTCTCTCCAAGAGTAGGATATCAAAAAGAGAAAATGGAGGGTGTATTCTAGGGTTTTAGAATTCATTCATTGTTTTGATAATAATCATAGGCCTCTAAAAGATGTCAAAACAAAGTAGACAGATTCAATAAACTCATGACTACTTTTTCTAAAATCATGGAAGTCATGAATGAGAGGAATTTATTCCTTCTTCCTTTTTTCCCAAGAAGGCCAAAGAGGTCACAAGGAGGTTATCTTTTACTCCTACTATAGTGTCACAATAGTTAGTTGTTCAAAGAAAAGCTGGATACAATATAATTCAAAATAAAAGGGCCACTATAGATAAAGGAAAACAAATTATGGGATCAACTAATGTATTTATTGAAGAGAACTTGATGAACCATCACCCAAGAGGAAAAAGATAATAAAGGAACAAGAACCTTAAATTGAGGAATATTCACTTACTCAATCCCCACTACAAATAATAGATGAACAACTCACTAGGGAGAAAGTTGAACAATTAGGATCCTAAGGGGGAGAAGAGGGAAATCTATAGGAATCTCCAATGCCAAGCCTTGAATTAACAACGATAGACTACAGAGGAAGAGAGTTGGACCCTATAATGGAACAAGCCAGACACCAAAAATGGAGGAGGTAGATGTTCAAAATCAAATAAATAAATAAATGGTGTAAGAATTCAAGAGCTTGAACCTTGAAGAAGGGAGACAATTTGTAAAAGAATCTGGTGTTTTGCTACTACCCAATAGGGATATTGCAAATGTTTTGGTTTTTAACTCTATTATAGATAAAATGAGTGTAGAGGATCAAGGGAAGAAAGAAATGAAAGGTGCCAAATTTAGTGAGGATCAGGCCACATTGGTCATTTGGTCAGTAAGGAAAGGATCTAGGACTAGCTCTTTCCAGACTAATGATACCAGGTTGATAGGCAACCTAATTGTGAAAAGAGTTGAAGAAACTACTATTATAGAAGCTACACATCTAGGTGTTGGATCAATCTATTTTACCTTAGCCAACACTCTAAGAGATGAAAGAGAATGGTTGGAGTTACAAGATAGGTGTGAGAAGGTTTTGGATGCATACAAGAAAGAAGTTCAAAAAAGGATTGAACTTCAGACTAAGGTAATAGGGTAATCCACTAGGCCAAGAATCACCTACCCTCGCTCACCAGTGGAGCCTTTTAAATCCAATCCCCTCATTGAGATCCCAAACACACCAAAAAGGCCATAGTATTATACCACAAAAGATTTTGAAGAAGAAAATAGAAAATTGTGGGCATTACATGTGGAGCCGAATGTACAATATTAAAATAAGCTAAGAAAGGCCCTCATTTATTTAGTTGATAAAATTGATTATCCCTCATTTCATGAGCAACTAGCAAAGACAATAAATATATGGGATGAAATAAAGGTAAATGATATAGCCTTGAAACCAATTGTCAACAAATGGAGTAAGAGGAGAAAAGAGGTCACCGTTTTACATTTTTCTGTCATTAATTTATCACATGATCATATAGAAAATACTTATGACGCTGTTAATGATCTTTTAGAATTTGATGATAAAAGAGTTGAGATAAAAAGGAGAATTGTTAGTTATCTAGACAAGTAGAAGAGTGTTAAATTTGATTTGTTCATACATGCTTTAGATAAAAAGAATAAATTAAAAAAATAAGGATGAATGGGCCCAATAATTAAATAACATGTTCTGTCTAAGGATGAATAGAGTCATAAATGAAAAAGGAAATTCATGTTGGACATCTACTATGGAACAAATTGTAAAAGTTTAGTTATTATTTGTTTCTTTATACATGATTTTGTTGAAATTAAAAAAATTGTTGAATATGTGATTAAGAAACAACATGATATTCTACAATTTAATTGGCCAAATGACACAATTTTTGACAAGGGGATGGTAGATATTGTTCATGGTGAGTAGTTAGAAGATGCTAAGACTAATGATGATGAGAAAATGGAACAAGATGAGGTATAGATAATTGGTTGTAGTTGCTAGCATAGAAATCTAGACTGATGACTTGGTAGAAGAGAAAATATATATAACTATTGTCTTATCAATCCATGATGATATAAATGGAGATCCTTGAGTTAAAGTGAGTTTGCATGAATTAAAGCTAGAAACATCACTATCAATTCCATTAACCACATCTTCTAAGAAGCTACAACAACAATAAATCCAATCATCATCTTTTTCATCAACATGAAAATACAACAAAAGAATACAATAGAAAATGGTCCCACCAAAAGAATGTTTATGATGTAAAGTTTTTCTATGGCACAAATTTTTGTCTTTTATGACAGTAACAAAATGTAAATTTTTTTTTTTCTTCAGGACAATTGTTAGTAACTCTATGCCTAAAGCTTGTTGCATCTCACATTATATAAGTGAGATTCTAAGGCTAGAGGTGGGGGTCCAAGTCATTTACAATTTTAGCATTATTCGATATTGTTCGGTCCAATTTCTTGATGCAAGTGTTATGATTTTTTCTCTATAAATATTTGAGAATACATTGATGTTATAGGATTTAATGTCTTATATTGAGTCATTTTTGAGTTCTGTCACAATTGTTATATAATTTTCAAAGGAATTTAATACAAAGATGAACTATCCCCACATATGTTCTTCCTAAATCTTGTCTCCATCTTCATTAGCTAATTATCTTGAAATTGTATGAGCAGAGCTTGTTCAATTGAGTGAAATCAAATGAAATTGTATGTCATTTCACTATTGCTTTTAGTTCAATGAATTAAGTAAATGCTTTAGTGAAGTTTAAGATTTCCATGGTAATAGGAAGGATGTGTATAAGAATAATTTTTAGCAAGAATTGATGATGAGATTGATTTTAATGTAGTCAATTAGGTCTAAAAATTGGATAAATTTTGAATCCCAATGGATGAGGCACATATCTATTAGCTCAATCTATAGATGGAGAAATCATTAATAAGCATCAAGCTTAAAATCAAATCAAATCATTTTTACTTTCATGTTTGAAGAGTGTCAAAGTTGGTCACTAATTGTTTACATTTAACCTCTGAATCTAAGTTAGCTATTATTTCTTAGAATTACTTGTAGATCTAAGAAGAATCATGACCAATCTATTGTAAGGTGTGCGAATTATTATAGAATATCATGGAAAGAGTGAAATATATGTGTAGTATTATGTTATAAATCTTTCATCCCCCAGGTACACCCACCTTGGTTTTGTAGAACATAAAGAGTAGAAAATCTCTCTGATTTTGTTGAAATTAGGTCCAAATCTGAAGCCCAGATAACTATTTATGGGAATTAGCTAATCCTTAGGTTGTTGTGATATTTTTATCTTGGTATTAATTTTTTTTTTCTTAATAGAATAAACGCATCAACAAAATGGAAACTCTACTAAGGACTCTATTGAATCTAAATGGTAGACAAACCTTAAGAATTTGAAAAAAGGAGATTCAATACAACAAGAGAAGTGCATGAAAAAGTTGTAGTAGTAAGTTGTTTGATGTGTTTTCCAATTTTCTTACTCAAAATATCATACACCCTAGTGATGCTCTTTTCATGGACAATAGCATGTTTCAAGATTGAATGTCAATTGTGTTTTGTAACTAAAGTTAATCTTCAATTAGGTCAGTTTTGCATGTGTTGTTGAGAAAGTTTCAAAGTCACGATTTGGTTTATGAAGTTTATTCTCTTTTCAAGATGTTGATTATCTAAAAGGTTTTCATATTGAAAGTCTAGTTTAGAATTTATTTGTGGTAAATTATTTCAAATCATTTCTCACAAAGTGTGAGTGGCGACTCTAGTCCAAATCTCTATACTAGTATATGGTTTATTTTAATATCAGAGGCTTTCAATATTTATAGGTTTGATTTCAAAAGGTGAATCACTATTGTGATTTCATTTTCCTCTTCAAGAAAATGGCATCTCTCCAAAGATTTTATCTATAATGTGAAGGATTTCATGTTTACACAATGCCAATTAGCAAATCAGAGGTTTTATATAGCAACACATAAAAGTATTTTTAATTCTCATGTATTTTTCTTTCATGGAAGTTGAATGAAAAAAATGGTTGCCTCCATATAGTTTTTTCAACACTAAGAAAAAAAAGGTAAAAGTTTAAAATTTTAAAAGATGCATTCAAAGTCTAGGTCTGAAGGTGATGTGCCAACTCTTGAAAGTGTTCACAAAAATATTGCTAGGTTGAAAAGAAAAATTCATAATAAGACCATCATTTGCATAAGAAATACAATTGGTAATATTAAGGGTCTTAGTGGATTTCAAATTTACATGAAGTTTAAATCAGTAATTATGAATCATGATGGGTCTTTTAGACCTAAGAAGTCTTCATGGCCAATGGTACTCTTAGAATTTGTTATGCCACATTCAATTGATTGGTCAGTAGAGTCAAGGTTAGAAAATATTAATGAATTCCAAGATTTTATCATGGAGATTGAAAGTATTTTGAATGCTAATGAATCTAATGATAATAAAAATGAATATGTTGCAAATGATAATGAATGCAATGAATCCATTGAAAATGATATTGAGGATGAAGAGTCTCAACTTTATGAATTAGAGGACAATAATCAATAATTTGATGATAGGAATAATGTGGATTCATCTTATTATGATAATTATTGTAAAGAAGAGGAAAAGTGTAATAGTAGTAAGAGTATTTCTTCTAGTGATGAATGTGAATGTGATAAGATACCAGTTGTTAAGGTATTGTCTAAAGAAGAAGATGTATGTGATTATTAGAGTTATGGTTTTTCTAGAATGTATTACTATTGAGTCTACTATTGTAAGTGTGTCAAGCTATCTAGATAGTAATCATAGGCAAGGAGAAGAAACTAGTGATGAAGTCTTGTTAAATGTTGATGAGGTTTCAGATTTGTTGGCTCGTGACTTTGAAAAATATTCAAATCTATCCAAGGATGTTTGTGATTTGCCACATTTTTCCTTTTCATAAGGTGAAATAATTTCCCCTAAATTTGATGTTTAAGAAGATATAGTTTCAGAATATGCTATGTAAAGTTTTGGAGGTGTATGTGATGGCAGTTCATACGTCAATACATGTGATGACTTCTATGTTGAGAAGGAAAATGTGGAGATAAGGTCTATTGCTGGTTCATTTTCTTCTTGTTTTCATGAGGCTAAGATACATTTTGATTGTTCATATGACAAGGAAACTAATAGTAATAAAGTAGTTCATTTTGATGAGTTATTTGAGGAAAATATTGATTTAGATCAACATATTGTGAAAATACAATTTCATAATGATTCTTCTGATTTGGTTCCTAATCATTTGTTGGAGTATGAGGAAATTACTACATATGTTTAGTTTGATTGATGGAGTACTAATATTACAAATGAGGAGAAATCAGATTTTACGTTCTCTTCATTTCCAGATGCACTAGGTGAGTTACAAATTGATTCATGTAACCTGTTGAATGAAGTAGAATACCAAACTTTTGTGTTTCCAATTGAAGGTGTCAATGAGTTAGTGAATGGTGATAAATTTCAGTTTGATATCAGTAGTTATGATCATGCTGATTCATATTTTTATAGTGAGCATGATGTAGGAGCTAATGCTAATTTTTATATGTACTATGAAAGTGATGATGATAGTTTTGTTTTGCCTAATGAAGTGATTAAAATTGCTAATGTGTTAGGTGAAAAAAAGGAGAATGAGAATTTTGGTTTACCTCATGAAATTGTAGATGAAAATCAAATATATGATAGAGGTAAGAAGTTTTGAAAAGTTTGGTGGCTTGGGGCCATTACTTGTACATAGTTGGAGTAGTCATTTTTGGTTGCAATAAAGTTGTTCAAGAAGCTTTTGCTGTCAAGTATGTGTGGTCTGCTTCATCTAAAGATCTTAATCCTTTCCATGCCAACAAGGGACATGCATCCCTAGATAGAAGCACTGTTGGGACTCAAAATTGAAGCATTGATTTTGAGTACCATTGAAAAAATCAAGCCCTATAAGAGATTTTTGATGCATGTGTACTTGGCTATCCATTCGAGACCTAAGAGGTGTTCAATAATTCTAACACCTTGCATTCAATATATCCATTCATCCTATGAAGATAAATTGTCATTTTGAGTCATTATGTGAAGTTCCATTTTGAGTAATGTCTGAATCTACATTTTTTCCCAAGTGTCAAACAATGATAGGAGGTCATTTTTGCATTTGAATATCTCATATACATTATTTTTCATGGCTTTCCACTTTGGGAGTGTTTAATTTCCATACAAAAGAACCTATGTTTTAGATTTTGAGTCATTTTTATATGTTTTGACTAAGTTTTGAACCTCTCAAAGATGTTCATTTATAGTTGTCATGTTGATGCAAATTATTCAAAATTATAGGAGACCTTGTTTGACTTTTTATAACTTTGACCCAATTGACCAAAATGGGAAAAATAATTTTGCATTGTATTATAGAGGTTAGAGAGTTGCTATGTTTCAATTTTGAGCTTATGAAAAATCTGTTTGATAAGTTTTTGATTGTGATTCCAAATGCAATTATAAAGTTCTACTGCTGTCATAAAATGTATATTGGTCAATACCTTTGTTTGTGATTTTATATCTTTGAATCTATGATAGTTTAGGTTAAATAGATTTTTACCATTGTGTTATATTCAAAAAATTCTTTAAGTGTGCCAATTTTCAAATCTTGATGAATCTATTTGCACACTTTCCCAGGTCCATTCCATTTCCAAAAATTTCCTTTTTTCCAGTGTTACTATTGTGGTTCCACAATAGATGAGGAAATGGGGACCCCCTATTTCTTGTTTTCATCTTTTCAGAGTCCTAAATTTAGAATCTAAGCCATTTTGAGGATTTCCCCCCTAGTTTACATCCAGGTCTTATTGAAAGTTGGGGAAAAGAAATTAAAATTTGGGATTATGGCACACTAGGTGCACTAGTATGCCCAAAATGGTTTCTACAGTATACTTCCATAGCTACAAATTTGTGCAGCTGTAAAGTTGCATAGCTACGTAGCTGCACAACTACTCCAAAGGCCGAAGTCTATATAAGGAAGGGAGGTGGTCCTTTACCCCTCACCTTTCTTTTTTTTAACTTTATAGTCATTGAGCTCCCTTTTCATCATAGCTCCTTCCTTTACAAGCTTGGAAGACCCCTCACATTTGCCAAAGTCCACACACTAAAGAGGTGCATAGTTGCACAAATAATCTAGTGTGCTACTACTCATCCCCCCCTTCATGAACCACAAAAAAATCAAATGTAAAACACACAACTATACATCCCCCCAAAAGGACATATAAACCCCAAAATATTAGGTGCTCACTCATGCACCCATATAGGTGCACTAGTGTGCACCTCTACACATGAAAAGAAATGTTAACAACAAAAAAACAAAACCCAATGGGTGTGCAGTTTGTGCACCTAGTCTGGTGTGCAAATGCACACCCATAACTAAAGAAAAATGCCAAAAAAGGTGTGCACTTGCACACCTAATCAAGTACACACCTTATATAAACAATTGTTTCAAGAAAAGGAGGATATAGGGTCTTTCCATGCATTTAACTTTTTAGACTTTACCGTAACCTTGTCATTCTTGAACTAATGGACATTTTTTTTGTCGTACAGATATAATGCCATCTTCATTAGGTAAGAAAATGACACTGAAGCCCATTGTGTTCAAATTCCAAGGTGTGCCATCAAAATCAAGATTTTAGGATAACTATTCTAAGATTAAGGACACTAATTTGGGAGAGTTCTTAAGAATTTTTGATAAACCAACTAAAACATTTTCTATGGTTTCTACTTTGATTCAATCAGGATTGGTAAATGCAGCTTCACACCCAACATTAGTGCACTCCTCAAAACTCATAATGACACTTGCATAACACTTAACGCATAAGGAAAGGGTAGCAAAGAGTGTGACTAGAGAAGTTTTCCTTGACCTCTGACTTGATAACATTGAAAGGGTATTCCATCTCCCTAGGGTGGATCAATTCATTAGATTAACCGATGAGGTAGTATAGAGGTGGTATAGAGAACATCTAAAAGAGGCTTTTGAAATCATCCAATCCTCTTATTTAATAGAGAAGACTCCTCTAGGGAAGGTAATAGGGAAGGTGGATATGATGAGAGGATTTATGAAGGATGACATCAGATACTCAATCATACTTCTGAGTAGGGTGATGGGTCTACCAGTAACTAGGCACCTAAATGTCTTCATGGTGCATTTTATTAAGACTCTTAGAATGGCAAGGATACCACTTGATTGGGCCATGACTTTGAGTGAAAATGTATGTGAGCAATTGGGAGGAGTAAAAGACAAACAAAATTTCTATATGACTTTGTATTTGGTTTATCTGTTGGTTGCAAGGGTGACAAATTATCCGAGTTTGTATAGAAGAGGTAGCATGCATGATCTGAATGCTTGGCCATGTATTTTTTATCCCTAGTTGGTAAGGAAGAAGCTTTTGGTCCAAAGTAAGGAATATAGAATCCTGAATGATGCATTCATATTTTCCGTCATCTAATTCATAGAGGGTGGTTTTCCAAAAGATTATCTGATGATGCACTGGTACAAATAACAACACTTGGGGCCTATTTCATTCAATTAAAAATATTTACATATCTAAAGGTAGTTGATGCCACTGTCAACCCAAAGAAGCTCCCAGGATATCCCAGTGATAGACTTGTTCTATTGGAGATTGCTTGACAAATTGAGTCAGCATATGATAGGGTGAGGAAATAGTCTAGACCATGTTGGACATGGCCCCTAGTCATAGGACCATATCAAGTTAAGGAAAAGTAGTATATTCATTCCTTTGAATGGGAATGGGATCAATATCCCCTTAAGGAGTACAATTCTCCTAGGTTGTGCTTTGACAACATTGGGAAAGAAAAAAGTCTAGCAAGTAAGGAATTTTAGCATGAAGAAGCCATTGAAGATCATTAGATGAATGCTACAAATGACTATGATGTCCATCCTATAGATTATTGTAGGATGACTTTGTATTTGGCTGAGAAGGCTCTAAATATAAACATTCCCAAGGAGATATTATAGCAAGACTTAGGAGAGTTTCTTGACCCTCTATTTAACATAGATAATATTGGAGAAAGACCTATCATGAATGCTAAGGTTGACAAGGAGGAGAATGATGATATTAATCATTGGGTGAGGCATGTTATCAAGTTGACATATAATTTGATCATGAAACTATTTAGACTTGACATTGGTATCCAATACCTAACATTGTAATTTTTCATGTGCAAGCCTGCCCGACCAAAGGTAGAGGGAAGAAAGTTACTATTCCTAAGGCTAGAAATAATATACCAACTAGATAGAGCAGTTGGATACTATCACACTCTAGAGAAAAAAGGAAAGGAAAAAAGAAGGAGGATTTCTCCTCAAAGAGCCGAAACAGAGGAGGGTGAAATTCTAGCACCTGTGTAACAAAAAGAAAATGTACAAGGATTGGAGGATACTAGGGCACAATAGGAAGACCCACTATTTCCACCAGTTGCTCCTAGTCAAACAAATGGTGAAACCCAAAAATTCTCTCCTCCTTTGCAGGCCAAACAAGCATCCCCTTGTTCCTCTAAGAAATAGAAAAGGATAAAGAAACCCATGAAGAAGAGGCAAAGGGTGATTAGAAGGATGGTTCCTTTCCCATCTGTTCAAGAACCTATTCTTGAGGGAGAAGAAGAAGAAGAGGAAGATGTGCCTTTACCAAGAAGAACACAACTAGCAAGAGCCACCAAATAGGAAAGGAGAAGAAGTTGCATTGTGACATTGCCATTAGCCCCAGAAGAATCTTTGGAAATAACTACTTCAAAAGATGTAGTACAATAATGGGTTGATGAGTAGGGTGAAGAGGGTGATGATGTATTCAAAATGTCAGATTTTGATTTTATGCCTATGGGAATAGAGTTGACTAGTAATAACATCAGCGATACCATGATAGGCGAGCCCCAATAGAATGACTAGACTCAAATACTCCCAAAATCATAGGGTCTTGATATTACTCCCCCACCCCTTGTCCTAGACATAGTTTTTGACAAAGGCTCTGCTACTCCTCCACCTTTGAGTGCTAAAGAAGAATAGGTAGAAAAGGAGCCATTATAGGATGAAGAGCCACAACAAATTATGATTGATTAAGTGTCTAAAGAAGGGAAAATGGTTGAATATCAAAAAAAAAACTTCCCAAGACACTAAGGTTCAAACTATAGGCTCCACAGAAATAAATACCACTAAGAGGGAACCATCATAGAAAGAAAGGACCCCAGAGAGGAGTGACAAGGGGAAAGTAGTAGCTGAACACACTCCTTCATCTTCAAGAGGAGAGCCTTTAGTAGAGAGAGTTCCAAGGTGGTTGAGGAAGGAAATGATCAGAAATAGGAAGCCACAATTCTGTGTTGATGAAGAGGATACGATTGAGTTGGCCAAGGTTCTGAATAAACTGGAGTCCTCATCAAAGGAAGCAAGAGCCTTGGCATTCATCAATAGTACTTGGAATGAAGATTTATTTGTTCAAGTGGTTATCCCTCCTCAGGATATAGATGTACAAGACTTGGGTCCATAGGACTATCAAATTTGAGAGGTTATTCTTGAGAAGCATACATTGGATACTACCAAGTTAATGGTGACAATGGGAATAAAGGAAGTCCTTAGAAGCTTAGAGGAAGAGGGGGTAAAACTTAAAACACTTCATAGGAAAAATGAAATCCTACAAGGATATTTAGCCAAAGTTGTTGGTCCCCTAGATCCCAATCACCCTGAGGAGACTCTAAACACTATAATTAGAGAGGGGGGAGGTGTACATCTAGATCCATTTTTGAAAGCGTGTCAGCAATGCTGGGAAAGTTTTGAGGAAAAAGGTGTTTTAATCATTCAAGGGAATATAAAGTTATTGTATGCTACACAAGAAAATTTAAATAAGATGGTTGCAGTTTTGAAGTATAATTTCAGTATAAGGGATGAAGTATGGGCTTGGAGTAATGATTTATAGGTATTATAAGCTATTAAAGGGTAGAGGTATAGGATTTTGGTAGATGTATATATAGAAGAAGAGTTACATTTAATCGATGATTGGATTGAGAAGATAGTACATAGAAATAAAGTAATGGGAAAATTACATGCAAAAATCCATCGACTCATGGACCAAGCCTAAGAGTAAATTTTTGAGGCAAAGAGGCACTATAGTGAAGCATGTCTAGAAATTTTTGAGGATGATGAACTAGAGAAATTAATACCCATAGATGTAGTGGTAGAGAAGCTCAGGAATATTTTTGAAAAGGCTTCTACTAATGATGAAATTCGTAGGCATTTAGAATAGAAGGAGCATTGCTAGAGTTGGATACAAAACTTAGGGATTTTGCTGATACCTAAATTGAAGTAGGAAACTATAGATAGAAGGTCAAAGATAAGTATGATGCTTTAGGTATTTTTGGATGTAGCTAGGATTATTAAGATCATTAAGAAATTCAAAGGAAAACATCCAGACATAGCTCTGGTATGAAAGGTAACAAAACCTAGTAGCCAAAATTTTAGTTTTAACACTAAGTAAAATTTTGAGATTTTGGATCTTTTGAGGGGTGTAGATATGTAGGTGTTTAGGTACATAGGTCTGTAGGTACACATGTGAGCTAGTGCACTTTTTAGAGTTGAATTGATAGTTAACTACTAGTTCCAAAAATAGAGCTTTCAATGCATCAGAAATGCATTCTAATAGCAGTTTAACTTTGAGAAATGCCTAATGAAGGATCAGCTTCTATTTTTGACACTAATAGGCACTTCTACTTTGATTGAAAGCTTTCTTATTCTCTTTCTCTCATAAATTATTTTTCCTAGGACATGTAAAGGTTCATGCATCCAATTAATGAATATAAAATTGATGGAGTCCTACTAAGCACTAGTTAGATTCTTAGTTTGTATATAATTAGTTTGTTTTATTAAATTAAATGCATATTATTGCATGAAGATATCTCTCACTATCAACACAAATTGAGGAGATAATTTCTTTTAAATACTCTATTGTACCATGTAATTGAGGCTGCAATTATTTTGTAGTAAAATTATGCTTTTCGTGCTCGCATTTGGAGTGTAGTGATTCTTGCCCAAATGTGTCATTGGTTTGTGAATTTTTTGTTCATGGAATTTTGATTGAGCCAAAAATTTCTTGCATTATTTTTGGTTTTGTGATCTCTTTAGTTCTGGTGTTTTCTATGGTTTTAATGAATTTTGTTGATGTATCTAGCTTGAGAAGAAATCATCGAATTATGTCTACATAACTCTTTGTCTTGCATGAGCATGCTTTCTGTGGCCTTGTGATTTGATGTAGAGCTAAATATAATATGATTATTAAAGTTCTCCATCTATGATTGCATCAATGGAATTGGAGAAGCACTGCTCCTATTTTTATTGGTTACCTAAGGATTTGTTTGAAAGCTTAATTCATAGATGTGTTGCTTTCATAATTTATGTCTATTAGGATTTTTTTATACATTATTTACTTTAAAGTTCTCACTATTTTATTTACTAAGCCCCCTATTATATTAGGAATTCATATTAGTTGCATCATTAGATTTTATTCATTGGAAAACATAAAAAATACAAAAACATATTTCTTTTTGCATGTTTTATTTTGAAATAGAAAACAAGTTCTACATCTCATCTGAAATCAAATGAACTAGAAAAGACCTCCTCATGAACAATCATATTTATCTTCAACTAAGTAGATTTTAGTAGGCCATGAAATCGCCTGGAACCTTGGAGTTGATTTACAAGAACTACTTTTCAAGAGAGGAGTTTGAAATATTTCTTGCCATTTAGCATCATGCATAATGATAGCTCAATAGAAGTGGGGCTAGAAGGATGGCCGATATTTTGATTTTTAGAATAAAAGAAAAATCAGCCAAAGTTTCAAAGTTATATGTTTTTTTGTAAGTTTGTAAATTTTCTTTATGAGTTTTCTAGAAATTCAGGTGTGCTGCTCTGCAGGTGTGTAGGTCTGTAGGTCTTCAATTCTGTAGATCTGCAGGTCTGTAGGTGCACAAAATTCTATGACACATTTCATTTTGTGAGAAAGTGTACTTCTATAGAGGTGCACTTGAGTTGATGCAAACTAGAGGGTTTTGATCCAAAATCCCCATTTCAATGAGTGTTAAGATCTTTAGTAAGTGTACATGAGTTTCTTCAGCTTACCCACTTTTGTAAACCATGCAGTGATAAAGGAATACCCCAAATTCAACCACTTT